>CM060105.1:60209541-60599541 GCA_030522415.1 Channallabes apus | reverse complement strand
CCTTTTCCCGTGGCGTGACGCTCTATAAACCTGACTAACGCTATGTTTTTTGATCCTGATTTCTCATGTGTACAGTATTAACCACTCCACAAGTGAACTTTTTATACAGAAGTATATATATATATATATATATAAATATACACATATAAATATGAGAAATTATAAATATTATTCATAGTCTATATACAGCTACGGAGACGTGATCAGGCGTCAGTTCTCCGGACGACCGTGATGGCGACGTGCCGCCTACAGAGAGACTGCGGGGGGCCAATCTGTATTAATACTGCGAAGAAAAAGTAATATCTACTGTATTAATCCTAACACACACCGCACACATATGGGTGTGTCTGAGTGAGAGAGTGAGAAACAGTGAGTGTGTGAGAATCTGTGTGTGTGTGTGTGTGTGTGTTCTCTCTGATGAAGCACAGCGGAAGCCTGATTATAACCACACACTACGCTGGCCAAAAGTTTCCTTTTTACTTTGTGAATGGTTCGTGCTGTAGGGGTTTCGATCTGTTGTATACGCACTCTGTTTTCTATTCATTAAGAAGAAGAAGAAGAAGAAAAAAAAGCAATGGAAATTAAAAAAAAAATCTTGATGTTAATAAAGTTGAATAATTGTTTTGGGGAAATTTGTTTTCTACAACTCTGACGTCTCAAGTCTCTTCTTGTTTGTTTTTCTTCATTCATTTTTTAAAGGAAGTTAGCTAAAGGAAAAGAAAGATTATAAATTAAATGTTTAAACACAGAGCAAAACAATTAAGTAAAACAAGGTTAAACATTACTCAAGTCCTTAATTTCAAACCTTTACATTTGCTTAAGTGTCAAAAGTACAGAGCTAGTATTAGCAGACAGACGCCGTTAAGTCACAGTAAAGTCATGAAGCTCTTCACCTCCACTTCGCACAATCACTCGACCATGCTGAAATGTAGTGGAGTAGAAAGTACGGATATTTGTTGTAGGATGTAGTGGAGTAACAGGTGAATAATCGTCCACTAACAAAACTACTCACGTAAAGAACCAGCTAGATGAAAATTTTACTATTTATAACTACAGTAACAAAGTAAATGTACTCAATTACCCTCCACCTGGTGACTGTTTGTTCGTACTTCATGGATGAAGACTGGCGTCTGCACTCGTTTATGTTTCCTGCTGAGATTAAAGGAACTCTCTGGTTGTGTGTTAATGCGTTCATTTCACAACATAGAGAAAACTGGGTTTAGGAAATGATGATGAAAATCTACTGACAGCCCTAATGTTTATATTAAATCTTTTTTTTTTTTTTTTTGAAAGTTACGAAATAAATCTCAGACGTTGGTGACGATCACGTGTTGATTATAAAACGTTTATCAAAAGTAACTGATCTTGTTGCTACTGACTCAAAAGCGAGACCTGGAATAGCAGCATCGCTCATCACGTCAGAATGACGACGCTGACGTCATTATGACATCATTTTACAGCTACATGCTTTTAAAGGGGAATTAAAATCCAGTATCTGAGAGCAGATGTCCTACCAGTGCAAGGACTCGATCAAGAGAGTTCCACAACACCAGCAGGTCCCTGAGGTGGACATCAGGAACGAGGCACGGCCGAGTCAACCTCAGCGTCACGAGGCAGTAAAGATGTCCATTCGAGCCTCAGACACTCCCTGATTATTTGTGTTTTAAATCCAGATGGGAGTCGGTGCTGTGAGAGGTGGAGGGTGAGACAGATCGGGGTGTGGGAGTTCACAGCGGGGTGTTGGTTATTCCTCCTTTTTACTTTTTTTTATCGTGGGGGAAAATTGGACGATTTCCTCAGCAGGAGACGAGGATCAAAACAGCCCACGGTGTTAGAATTAGGAGAATTTAATCAGGAAATCGGTTATGAAAGTTTCCCAGTGGAAAATGTCAAAAGCGCCTCCTGTCTGTAAGATGGAGAATTACAGCACACAACAACAATTAGGATTTATTTATTTTTTAATTAAATAATGACACATTGTTCTCTTTATCTATTTGAATCTCGCTTATAAAAGTATGTTTCTGTTGTCAGTAGCATCGTATCAGCTATTATATTCTGCGTTTATTCTCCCTATGATGTTATTCAGAAACCGAAAAAAAAGGTAGTGTGGACTCCTCAGTCCTGAAGACGTCGTAAAGCTTAAAGTTACAGCTTTATAACTCCGTTATAAAGCACTGACGCTGGAGACTCCTTCAATAAATTAGTCAATCGATCAATGATTTATCTATATCGCACGTATTAACAACTTCAAGTTGACCAACAAATACATGTTGCTTTACATAACAAATAAAAACAAACAATAAGAAAAAAAATTTAGTCAATACAACTTGTTAAAATAAAAACAAACATGTAAAATTAAGAACATTAAAACAGAATATTAAGAATATAGATCAACATAGGATTAAAACAGAACATTAAGAAAAAACAGAAATTTAAGAGAATGTTATTATAAAAATATAAACACTAATAACTAAAAGCCTCCTTAAAGAAAACTTGAACAAATGCAGTAATTTAAACCTATTCTATAATCTTCTAGATTATCACTAAGTCACAGTACAGTATGTGTCTCGTATTGACCCACTGGTTCTTATTTTCATGACCCCTTTATTGGGCGCTTCATGAGATACTGGAACATAAACACTTCAAGGCTTTTTCCAAGATTTTTTTAACTTTAGTGATTTTTTTGTTTTCATAATTTACGTTGAAAAATCAATGTCAGTGAAGTTAACATATATGGTTCCTCTTCTGTCCAGTAAAATCTTTCTTTTCCCAAAAAGTGAAAAATAAACACTCAGTTAAAGGCACATAAAAATACAGAAATGTCACTTTGAGCAGGAAAAGTCTTAGTTTTATAACTGTGGTTTGTTTTCCCAAGTTTGTTTGATTGATTGTTTCTTAATGAGAACGAGAGTTGATATTGTATTCGACCAAACTGCATCACTGTGAGGGAAAAAGACTAAATTTTATTTTCATAACATTTCCAGGAAAAGACTGAAACAAGGACTGTAACCTTTTTCAATACATTTTAAGGGGGGAATGTATTGTTTATTTATGAATAAAATAAAATGATTAAAGTATGCTAAATTATTGAAATCTATCTGAGATTACTTTTTTTTACTCTTATAGTCTATACAGCTTTATCCTGTGTACAATACAGACAATGTGGGGGCCTGGAGCCTGTTCCAGCAGTCTTAGGGCACGAGGCGGGGTACAACCTGGACAGGGTGACAATCCATCACATGGCACACACACACTCATTCATAATGAGTCCATTTGGGAACGCCAATTAGCCTAATCTACATGTCTTTGGACTATGGGAGGAAACCGGAGAACCCGGAGGAAACCTAGGAAGCAGAGGGAGAACACATGCAAACTCCAGTCACACAGACCCCAAGGAATCGAACCTAGGCCCTGGAGATGCGAGGCGACAGCGCTAACCACTACACTAGTGCTAATGAACACGCAGTTGTTAGAGGAGGAGATGACCTCATAAAAGAACATTTTAAAGAAATTGTGGTGACGAAATTAAACAACAAATAAATAAATCCAGGGAGGTTTGGTGTTATTGTTGATATAAATACTCAATCTGGCAACCTGCGACGTGACTGCGCTGTGATTGGTTATGGTTCCTCCTGGCCATAGTAAACAAATCGGCAGCGCGCATGCGCAGTGCTGAGCTAACGGAGGTTAGGGGTTTCGGCTGTGAGGCGTCCCGGTGCTGAGTGACCGAACCTCGGCTACAGCCTCCGGGGGAGAAACATACAGCATCTGTAAGTAGTTCTACAGCATATGTGTGTAGTTTTACTCTTAAACCGCGTGTTTGTTTCAGAAATCAGCGCGTTTCCTGCTCCACTGTAGCGCAGCGGACCTGAGCATGCTAACGCTAACTAGCCTAATGCTAACTCCACAGAGTGTCAGAGTGTCGCGCGTTAAAGCTAGGCTAGGTCTCGGTTTACAAATCAAACTTCTAAAGTCTTTCCTGTTTAATTTCTGCGTTATATTTCAAACTGTTAGACCTTTAATCTGTACATAGTGTCGCCCGCTGATCAGCTTTGCTTTGCTTTTTCCATTTCCGGGACATCATGGCCTAGCCATCAAGCTAACTTAGGTAGCTTTATCTGTTCGGACTTTTTAAAGAGACGCCCGTTCCGACCAATCAGCGTTCAGAATGTCCGGATTATGGGCGTGGTTACGGCGGAGGCGTGGTTTGTTGTGGATCTGTTAAAGTTACGCTACAACAACTGTGCGCGTGCCCGTGAGCGCGTGCTTATTATACACCTTGATATAGTGCAGTGCATTATTTATTATACCAGAGTTAATATAAATGTTCATCATAATTAGTAATTATTTAACTTTAATTATTTATTTATTAGTATTATAATGCAAAAAAATAAACAAACCGATATTGTGTGATAGTGTCCATTTGTCACTTTTTTTTGTTTTTTCTAAAATTAGTTTCTTGTTTAAATATAAAAAATATAGTATAGTAATAATTATAATGGTAGTTATAATAATTTATTACTATTATCTTGCAAAAACATTCAATGTGTTAATTAAATAAGAATGTTAATTTAGTAATTTTTTGTTTAGTTCTAATTTCTTCTTGCCACTAAAAAAAAATTCATAATAATAATAATAGTAACAACAATAATAATTAGTGGTGCTTGGCTAAGCGATGCACTACTATTGTTATCTCACAGGCTTACTATTTTTTTCTTATTATTATTATTATTATTATTCCGTACAAAAGTTTGGCGTGTAGCTAGTCCCGCACCGTAGACCCATGAATGAGGTGTCAATTCGGGAATGGGGTGCTATGACTTTTCTAAGGGGTGACTTTTCCAAAAAGTCCCATAGACTTAACATTGAGACCAACATCAGCTGTGACATCATAGCTATGACTATGATGCCACGGCAGCACCACTCACATTTTCTTCAGGAAATGTGCCTCACTAGTTTATTAGTATTATGCGACAAGTCTTTTATGAAAGTTAATTGTTTTTTTTATTAAATTCTTCTTATCTGTTAAATAAAACAGAAAAAACAATAAAAAAATTTTTACAATTGTTTTATGTAATAATTATTTATTTAGTAGTATAATATTGTTAAAAGCACACGTATGAATGTTTGTTAAATTATTTTTTTTTAATTAGTTTCTTGTCTTAAATACAAAAAATACAATTATATAATAACTTAGTGTTGATGTTGAAGTATTGCATTTTTTAAAATCTGATTTGATAGATTTTTGAATTTTATATATATCTAAATTAATAAAGATTGTTTTATACAACAGCTTAATTCAATAATCAAACTTTTTACACCTGTTGTTTATTTTTGTTTGTTTTACTCTGAAGTTTGTACTGTTGTTCTGGTGAACTGAGGTTCTTAAAAATTATAATGAATAAATACATTGAATGATTAAATAATTATTTTATTCATTCACTGGTGGCGGTGGTCGGTTTTTTGCCCGCTGTGCAGAAGGCACAGGTTCGAGTCCCACTCTGTGCTCAAACCCCAGCCACCGGTCCCAAGCCCAGATAAAATGGGAGAGTCACGTCAGGAAGGTCATCCGGCGTAAAACCTGTGCCAAGTTGTCGTGTGTGTCGTGTGCCAGTCTGCTGTGGCGACGCCTCGACGGGCGCAGCCGAAAGACTAATGTCCTCATCATCATCATAATCAAAACAAAAACAAAAAAAAAAAAAAAAAAAAAAATATATATATATAAAAAAATAAAATAAAAAAATATTAATATATATTATTTGTTTTTTTTCTTCACTCCAGGATCTGACCCACGCGGGAGCGAGGATGGCGTCCGACTCGCCGTCTCCCTCCTCCAGGGGGATCATGACCTTCTACCCGACCATGGAGGAGTTTAAGAGTTTCAGCCGCTACATCGCTTACATGGAGTCTCAGGGAGCGCACCGAGCCGGCCTGGCCAAGGTACACCGGGGTCTGAGGATTCACTGGGAAATCCAGAAACAAAGGATTATTAGCTATTTAAGTGTTTAATTGTCGATTTAAAGTAAGTTTTAAATGTCAAAAATTGTAACTTATTAGGGTTAAAAACAAAAAGATATAAATAAATAAAAATTGCAGGTAACAATATTTTCACTATATACAGACGTGTTTAAAACTTTTATTCTAAAATAAAGTAAATAACGTTAATAATATATTCATTATTGTTAAGTTAGTAATAGATGAATACTGTATTTAAATTTTTGTATAAAAATGTAATGATTAATTTTTATGTTCACTGAGATCTTTAATGCTGCAAGAGAAAGAAAAACTTTGTCGGAGTAATATATAAAGAACATTGACAATTTTTTAAAAAGAATTTTAACATTGTCTTGTTTAGTAAATCCTGATTTTAGCGAAGTCTCAGAACGGAATCTTGTGAGCTCATTAACAGCATCCAGCGTCGAACGTGAAATACTGTTGTCGCTGTTTCTGGCGTTTCCCGGATTAAATGCGTTATTTGTAACAGACCGATCTTCCTCGACGCCGCTGTGTGTGTGAGAAATTATAGCGGACGCGCGTCTATCAATCAGCAGCTCGCCGTGTACGTGATTACGTACGTGCCGGTCGTCCACAGGTCGTCCCCCCGAAGGAGTGGAAGCCCAGAAGCTCTTACGACGACATCGATGACCTGCTGATCCCGGCACCAATCCAGCAGGTGGTGACGGGTCAGTCCGGACTGTTCACCCAGTACAACATCCAGAAGAAGCCCATGACCGTGAAGGAGTTCCGCAAAACGGCCAACAGCGACAAGTGAGTCCACGTTGACGCTAACGTGCTCGACGCTGAGGCTCGCATGCTTACGCTTTTTACCGTCTTCTCCCCTCGCCGCTAGGTTCTGCAGCCCTCGGTACGACGACTTCGAAGAGCTCGAAAGGAAGTACTGGAAAAACGTGACCTTTAACCCTCCCATCTACGGAGCTGACGTGAACGGAACGCTCTACGACCCCGTAAGTGACCTCCTTGTCCTTCTTCTTCTTCTTCTTCTTATTATTATTATTAGTACTATTTTTCTGTTATCCTATGAGCCCTTGTCAGACTTGCACTTGTTTCCATAACTCTGACTGGAATTTAAGGTTGTTGCCAGATTGGTCGAGTTCACCCGATTGAAACGGCGAGAACGGTTAAACATAAAGGTTGTACATTTGCTCTGGCTTCAGCACGTGGACGAATGGAACGTAGGCCGCCTGAACACCATCCTGGACACGGTGGAGCACGACAGCGGCATCACCATCGAGGGCGTGAACACACCCTACCTGTACTTCGGCATGTGGAAGACCACCTTCGCCTGGCACACGGAGGACATGGACCTCTACAGCATCAACTACCTTCACTTCGGGGAACCCAAGTCATGGTGCTCCTCCTGATTTTATAGACAACCGCGTATCGGCGTGTGATGATGATTATTATTGTTATTATTTTTACTCCAAGGTGCTCCGTTTATTTTAAAAATTCCTTTCTCAGGTACACGGTGCCTCCGGAGCACGGGAAGAGACTGGAGCGTCTGGCTAAAGGTAAACACAAGATTTTATTATTATTTTTTTTTTATTAAATTTTTTCTCAAATTCCAAGATTTGGGATTCATGTAAATGCAGGTGGTCATGTGACCTGAATCATGCTTCATAAAACTCATGGTGTAGGTCAGCTTGTCACGTGTCTCGCGTAAACGACGCTCACACCGTAGACGAGTTTCTGAAAATGAAACGGGCGATTAAACTTTTACAAACTTCATATCATTTGTGGATCTCAGCTCTGTTTAGTTTTCAGTCGACTTCCTGTTCATGCGACGATAAAAATACTTCACAAATTATTCACATTAATAGCCCCCCCCCCCCTTACATTCAGGCTCATTTTTAGTTCACTTGAATTGAATTTCTAATCCCCCTAATGGATAAATCATGAACTGCAGCTTATCTGTTTGTTCGTTATGGTTAATTATTAGCGTGGTTAATACGCGTGTGATGCCTGATTCTTTTGGAAAATAAAATTCTTTTGGAAAATAAAATTCTTGTGGAAATAAAATGTAATAAATAAATAACGGATGGGAAGATCCCTAATGCGATGACGCAACACCATGCAGTGTGAGATTTGTTTTTACTTTCATCATATCGACAATTTGTGTAGTTTTAATTTAAGCAAAGTTCTACAGTCACCCCTTGGGGGCGCCACCGAGCAAACGGTGCTAACCCGTAATTCTTTGTGCAGGATTTTTTCCGGGAAGTTCTCAGAACTGCGAAGCTTTCCTCAGACACAAGATGACCCTGATCTCGCCGTCTATTTTGAAGAAGTACGGCATCCCTTTCGAAAAGGTGAGCGAGCGCTCGGGGGTGGGGGGGGATTATGGGGGGGGGACTGAATTTTGTCTCGGATTAGGATTCCAAGCTCACGTCTTTAACATAAAAAAATAAAAAAAACTAATTTTAATAGATAACTCAGGAAGCCGGGGAGTTCATGGTGACCTTCCCGTACGGCTACCACGCCGGGTTCAATCACGGGTTCAACTGCGCCGAGTCGACCAACTTCGCCACGCAGCGGTGGATCGATTACGGGAAGCAGGCCATCCTGGTGAGGCGGAGTTTCTCTCTGTTTCTACCTCGTGTTGTTTCTTCTTTCTGTTCCTGACTCTCTCTCTCTCTCTCTCTCTCTCTCTCTCTCTCTCTCTCTCTCTCTGTCTGTTTGATGTGCAGTGTTCCTGTCGGAAGGACATGGTGAAGATCTCCATGGACGTGTTTGTGAGGAAGTTCCAGCCCGAGCGCTACGAGCTGTGGCTGGCGGGAAAGGACAACGCTCCCATCGATCACACCAAGCCCACGCCGGAGGCGGCCGAGTTCATGGGGGGCAAGAAGGGGAACTTCGGCCACCGAGAACCCAACGCGCAGAACCAGAGGAACGACTCGAGTAAAAAAAGGTCGGGATAAAATCCGTCTTGGGTTCGGGACTCGAGTTCCCGTCCAGGTTCAGCGTTCGTGTCCTTTAACGTTTGTTCTGGTGAATTATATTCTCAGTGTGGCCAAACGGAGGATCGGTACTAAGAGGCACCGCGTGTGTTTGGAGGTACCGGACGACGTTCTGCCAAAGAGTGACGCGTCACACGACGACCCCGAGTCCGGGCAGAAGGGGCGGCTCTCTCCACGGACCGAGCAGAACCGGGACAACAACGGTCCGTCCCTCACGCTGCTCTCGTCCTCTCACTCTGTTTCCCTTTTCTCTCCATTTCTGTTTTTTTTTCTCTCTCTCTCTCCATCTATATACATCTTTTCTTTGGCTATCTGTTTGTGTGTAATCAATCTGTCTATCCGTCGGTCTGTCTTTCTAAGCTTTTTCTCTGTCTACTTGTCTCTCTTGTTTTTTTTTTCCCTTTATTGTGTCTGTCTGGCTGTTTCCTTCTTCTTTTCATTTCTGTATTTTTATTTCTCACTTTCCCTTTTTTTTTTTTTGTCTGTCTAGCTTGGTCTGTCTTTCTGCGCTTTCTCTGTCTATTTGTCTTGTCTTTTTTTTGTCCTTTGCTTATCTGTTTGTGTTTTATAATCAATCTGTCTGTCTACCTGTGTCTGTCTGTTTCACTTTTTATTTAATTTTTTCCCACCCTTGTTTGTGTCTCTCTGTCTGTCTGTCTGTCTGTCTGTCTGTCTGTCTGTCTGTCTGTCTGTCTGTCCTGACCATGTGCACCGTGTTGTTGTGCTTTCAGACTGCAGGTGCGAGTCTCCTCCAGACAGCAGGAAGTGGCTGAAGCTCAGAGATCGCTCGGAGATCGCCGGCGTGACCTCGGACTCGGACCTGGTGTGTCCTCAGGCCCAGAGGAAAAGCCACCTGTCCATCTCCACCGTCCCCATGGCCCCCCACTGCCTCTCCGCCCTGCCCTGGACCTCCTCCACCAAGCCCGGGGTGGCCAGTCTCCTCTTCCACAGGACCCTGAGCCCCTCCGACGCCCTGCAGGTCCACACCTACGCCGCTAAAGCCACGCTCGGGAAACCTCCCCAACTCCCCAGGGTCCCCGACCTCATCAAGTCCGAGTCGGAGTCCGAGTCGGAACCCACACCTGAGCCAAACCCGGGCCCGGACACTCCGGAACACCAACACACAGACACACACCAGGTGAGGAGCGCAGGGGGGAAAATGTGTGTGTGTATAGCGGGGACTCGGTGATTATAAGGACGTGTTCATGATTTCATCATAAATTATTTACTTTTAATATAAAATCATTGAATTGATGTTAATGTTATGCTTAATTTAGGGACCGTATGCAAATTATTATCCGACTGAAATACGGATAATATTAATATCATAAACGTATTTAAAATAAATGATCTATTCTACAATGTGTGTCCACCTGTCCTGCATAGGGCACAACCTTTTTCTTTTTTTTTTTTTTATTCAATATTATCACTTTCATATTTATTAATAATTAAGCCCTATTATGTTACAGTTTGTGAAGGCCCTCTTGTTCTTCTAAGATTCTTTTTTTTTAATTGGGCCCAGGCACTATGAACATCAGCCATATTACATTACAGTGTATGAAGGACACTCTTGTTCTTCTAAGGATTATTATTTTTAAGAGACCAAGCACTATGACATCAGCTCTATTACATCATAGTGTATGAAGGGGCCTCTTGTTTTTCCAGCCTCCAGGTCTTTTTGGCTTTCCTAGCATGCCCTGAAAGTCAGTAGTGTCGGGTTAGAAACTGCTGCCATAGGACACAACGAAAACCCGGTACACATTTACAAACTCGACTCCAAAAAAGTTGGGAATAGAATATAAATAACCATTTCAAATCAAGTTCAAGTCGGCTTTATTGTCACTTCAACCATATACAGTTAGTACAGAGTGAAACGAAACAACGTTCCTCCAGGACCAGGTGCTACACACATGCAACATAAATTTACAACATAAATTAACAAAAAATTTACTTCTAATGTTGAAAGTGAGACATTTTGAAATGTCATGCCAAATATTGGCTCATTTTGGATTTCATGAGCGCTACATATTCCAAAAAAAGTTGGAACCGGTAGCAATAAGAGGCCGGAAAAGTTAAATGTACATATAAGAATCAGCTGGAGGACCAACTTGTAACTTACCAGGTAAATTGGCAACATGATTGGGTATAAAAAGGATGAAGAGCAACACATGCTCCCATCCAGACCTCGTCTCTTTCAGGGAAGACCTTGCATTCTCCAACATGACGATGCCAGACCACATACTGCATCAATTACAACATCAAACCAACTGCACCGCGGTCCGGAACCATCGGCTAACTACGGTGAACCCGATAACAGACTCGGACGCGCTGATGTAGTTCAAAAGCTTAAAGTCATACGATAAAAAAAGGCTGCATAACATCGGTAATACAAATACAAGCTAAACAAAAGACAGTGTGAACATTTAAACTGCAGAAGAATTCATAATCATCTCTTAGCTACATACGGCAGTATTTTAGCCAACTTGCGCTACCTTGTTTGTGCTAAATAACATTAGCGATAGCAGTGTCATAAGCTAACCAAAGCAGAGCCAAATATATATCAGCAACCCTAATCTAAAGCTATCCAAAGCGAGGTGAAATACATTAGACCATTTACAAACATCTGTAAACTCCATAGGGCGTTAGCTTAGCCACTTGTGCTAAGCTACATAAGGCAGCATGTTAGCAGTGTTATCTACATGCTACACTAAACTACGTAAGTTTAAAATGCAAAGTTTCAAATAAGCTGACAAAAGCAATCCGAAGTGAGGAAAATTATATACTAGTTTTATATTCGCAGAATAAGAGTTATATAAGACGAGGCGTATCGTCTACCGCTGGGTTGTTTTTTTTGGTTTGTTTTTGCGCTGTATAAGGAACAAAATAAAATTCTTCTGCCCCAAATAACTCAAATTACTTCAAAAGATACAGTAAACGTGAGCCACAATTACTAAATTAATAATCTTTTATTTAATTAACGTCGTCCACAATTAGCCTTGAGTAAATGGTTGTATCCTGTTAATTAAATGTTTGTGTGATGTTTGTTGTATAATTAATTAATGACTCGTAGGTTTTAAGCTAACGGGCTTCAATGGTCGCGTTTAGAAACGAATAAGGAGGCGGAGATAAAGAAATGCATGGAATAAACACGGCTCTTTGTCAGTTCTCACCAGGCACTTAGTAAAGATTTGGTAAGATTTAGATAAAATCCTACGTAAGAAATGATTATGATGAGTGTTGCTACGGTAACGGTGTAACCTTCAAGATCAGGTTTCCTATTTAAATCGAAATGAACAAGAACTCAGTGTCGTACTTGGTGAGCTGGTCTGCTTCGGAAAAAAAAAAAAAAAAAACAAGGATATGAAGTCTCGGGAAAGATAAACTCGGCTAACACGCGAGGGAGGAGAACCAGAGCACGCAGCCGTCATGTGATACGCCACATAGCTGTCACTTTCTGGAACAAAAAACAGGAAACTATCGTTTTCTTTCCTTGTCCTGGTTTTACTCTCCGATAACTGAAGTCTCCGTTGTAGACAATTTGTTCAAATGTTAAAGCTGATGGTTTTGTTTTTGTCCCCCATGCCCCCCCCTCTCCCCCCAACCGCAGGAGGAAATTGAAGATGAGAAAGAGAACAAGAGCGTGAAGAGGAAGCACCAGCCCCTCAGCACGCTGCCCCACCTCCACCCGCTGCTCAGAGACAGCTCCAGTGACGAAGGTTACACTTCAGCACTTTTTAAAGAGGCTCGTTCTAGAGCTAATGAAGTGGAGTATTAAAGATGAGATATTAACTTAAGACTTAAAAATACTCTTCTTCTTAAACATGTGTGTGTGTTAATGTTCCAGCTCAGACCCCTCCCCCCCCCCCCTCGCATACACACTGTCTTTAAGTGCAGGATGACCCTTGAGCAGAGGGAGAAAATGGATCTTTAACCTCTCTAATGAGACTTTCTTTTGCTTCACATGTGCTGTACACACACGCATACAGACACAAAATAAAATATGTTTTACACACACACACACACACACACACACACACACACACACACACACACGTGGTCACAGTGTTATAGTAAACAGTGCACGCGTGCAAGGATGTTGATTATACCAGTAAAAAAAAAAAAAAGGACATGTGTGATACATGATATTCGGTGCTCGTAAACCAAGACTTGTTCGTTTTCCGTTTTCGCAGAGTTTCAGGAGCAGGTGGAAATCGAGGTGGACTCTCAGGAATCGGACCCCTGGGCGCAGCTCTTCATGCCCCTGTGGCAGAAACGGATCCTGCGCATCTTCAAAATGGAGCGGGAGTTCAACCGGCGCGTGGGTCTGCAGCCGCCGTACTGCGCCGTGTGCAGCCTCTTTCACACCTACGAGCGGGTACGGACGAGACACACACACACACACACACACACACACACACACAGCCTGAGCTTAATACAAATCCACGATCTGAGGTTTGATGACGTTACAGAGTCGGTCTGATTCAAAACACAAACCATCCGAGGTTCAGTGATGCCACAAAGCCGTCTGTCGATGAATGAATTAATTTGTAAGAAAAAAAAAATCCATATTTTATGAGGGTTTAATCTGATACTGTATGATTAAAACCCGAACACAAACACCTCAGTATCTGTCCCATAGAAGCAGATATCGGATTCATAAGACCTGAGCATTAATTTCCCACATGTTTCACAGGAAACTGAGATCAACACCCTCTTGTGTTTCTACTAATTAGTGTGTTGTGCTTTTAGATGATGCTATAAAGTGTCTACTAATGAGGACACGGGAACTCCCCGACTTACGAACAAGTTCAAATCAGTGCAGTTCAGTTTTGTTTGTATAGCACTTTTAACAATTATTGTCGCAAAGCAACTTTTACACAATCAAAAGAATTATTTAACTTTGTACGAGATGTGAATGTGTGTGAATCAAACCTCCCTGAGATGGTAATATGAAGAAACCTTGAGAGGAACCGGACTCAACAGGGAACCCATCCTCATGTGGGTGATAACGGATAGCAGGGATTGATCTGCACTCATACTGTGTGTTAGGAGGCTGGAAGTTCAGTATAACAGGAGATGTGGAGAAGTTCTTATGGAGTCCAGTTAGTTATTGGAGGCTCAGGTTGACTGTAGGAAACTCTAGTCCTGAACTATCGAGTGACTGCAGTCACGAGTCCTCAGAGAAACGGCTACACCGCATCAGCTGAAGACAGGACCGTCTTTATGGAAAGTGGAACCGTCCCCAATCACCTCGCGCATCCCAAGCTCAAGCACAAGTTCCGTTCCGGGAGCTGTTTGTAAGTTGGGTTTGTTCTTAAGTCGGACAAAGTGAGTTTTATACGCCGTTATAAAGCATAACGATCCACTTCACTAAATCTTTGTTCTTTTTCCCATCATGTGACCAAAAACTGTAACCGTGCCTGAGGAAATAAATCTCACATGTCAAATGTACCAGTGTTACATTGTCTCTACGCCTTTAAATCTCGAGGGGAATCCTGGACGCCATTTTGTCTCAAAGCTGTTTTCCACTGTATTGGACTCTGTTTTGTTCAGGATTTGGTAACGTTGCTGCTAAGCAATTCAAGTGTATCATCTAAAATGAAACAAGCTAGTGTAAAGAACTGTGTGTGTGTGTGTGTGTGTGTGTGTGTTAACGCCATGCCTTTGTGCATCTCCGGTTCTTCTCCCCCAGAGCGAGCTGAGAAATCTGATTCAGGGAACCTCCGTACCCGTCCGAGAGGAGAAGCAGAGGACGCGGCCCCTGATCCCGGAGATGTGCTTCACGGGAAGTTCAGACGGAGAGCTGTCCACACCCAACCTGGACGAGGACGGCACCAGTCGTCTGGTCAGCTGTTCTCAGTGCTGCGTGCGCGTACACACCAGTGAGTCTCTCACACACACACACACACACACACACGTTCATCATCTGCACACCTGTCAGGATGTGACGTAAACACCTCGTCTTCTGATCAATCACAATCCAGAATTGAAGGGCGCCGCTTTGGTTAAAACATGATTAAGATGTCGATAACATTTTTGCGTTGTCGTGGTCAAATCATTTAAACGATATCCATATCGAATCGCGATTTATTTGATTTTAAAAACGATGGAAAGCTCTAGACATTTTTTGCTCGATATGGATTAATCTAAGAGCCAATCACAGAGCAGAACAACACGACAACAACCAATCAGCGTGCAGCTTGCGCGTGCCGTGCAGGTCAAAGTTAATCTCCTGCCGCACTTTGCGAAGCAAACTTGACACCAGGACGACAAAAAAAAAAAACGCAGTGACGTAAGTGAATCTAACCTCGAGTTATTATCCAAAGATGTTGAAATTGTCGACAAAAAAGGTAGCACGAACTCCGTTATATGAACGCATCACCCACATGACCACACTGAGAGCATGAAAATGCGGGCCGATGCTACTCCGTCAACTAGCAGCGCTAGCAGTGGGGCTGCACCAAAGCAGATATCCATCGTGTCGTCTTTCGTGGCCATTACACCTTATGAAAGGTGTCCAAAAGGAGCAAGAATATAACCAGGGCCGTTTCTAACTTTCTAGTGAAAGATATGATGCCCCTAAGCACACGAGGCTGAAGTTTAGCTCCTTATTCGCAGCTTCCGATTCGTTTGGCTCCTTATTATTAACAATTAATAAATCAATTAATTTATTAAAAACGCGTAAAAACACAACACATGCATACAATTAATTAACTTTTTTTAGTTTTTGGGGGAGGAAGCATCATCCTACCTGTGAGTAGGATGTTTAGTGATCCTAGTCCTAGTTTAGTGATCAGTATTTCAGCTCCGTAAACAGGACTGTTACTAAATGAAGGTTTGGGATTAAGGGTGAACTCCGTCTCCTCAGGTTGCTACGGAGTGTCTCGAGACAGCGATCTGGACGGATGGAGGTGTTCGCGCTGCGAGGCTAACGCTTTTACTCAGGTGAGGGTGACATCATCATCATCATCAACATCAACACATCGTTGTTCCCGTAAAACTTGAACATCCTGACTTACAGATCTGCCCTGTTTTTGGTGTCGTTATTTTTTAATGGTAATTCAGTAAGTAAAATTGATTTCAAGAGCACATATAAAACATTAGAATAGATTTTATGATTTAAGTAAAAACCGAGCTGAACAAAAATTCAGAAAAGTTCGGGTGGTTCCCCGGGGTTTTTTATTTTATTTATTTATTTTTAAGAAGAGTCCGTTCACCGTACGAAACTGTGCACCATCTGACACCATCAGTACGTCATTAAACTGTTATTTATTTATGATTTTTTTTTTCACGGCATGACATCATTCTCCCTGGCTTGTTGTGGGAAACACCTGATAAACGTGCCGAGGTGGAAAGAGTACTTCAGTGTTACTTCAGTGAACTTTTACTGAAGTACAAGTAAAGTTACCATTATAAAAATCTACTCAAGTAAAAAGTAGCGGGGGTGGGATGAGGCATTCTAGCGTAGTTCAAAAAAGATGAGCAGATATAAATCTCAAACTAGTGGTTTTTAACTGAAGGAACACCTTTGCATAATAAAGCTGTTGTCTTTGTTGTGCTTGAAAATCAAAGTGTCACTTAAATATGGTGTTACGTCCCAGTCTAGGGTCATACAGCAAAAGACTGGTTCAGGGTTCTATTTTAAACTGTATGGAAATGGTGGTATATGGCAGAAAGAACTAGATCCAATCATTAACTGATGAAATAGTGAGGTTTGTATACACACACACACACGCACACACCAGGAGGAGGAGGATCAGATTCAGGGTGGACCCAGGCCAAAACAATAAACTAAATGGTATTTATATTTAGTAGCTACTGTAGATTACCTGCAAAAAAATAATAAAAAAAACACACAAACAAAAATACAGGTACCTTCCCGGACTCCCTAAACCAAAAACAGTGAAATTATCTACAAATATATACAAAGATCAACCAAACCAAAGGGACAAAGCAATAATCAAAGTCAATTGGAGGCAAAAAGTCAAAACCGGAATACACAACCAAATATCAAAACGCCAAAATCACAACCTCTTTCATCTTTCCCGCGTCTCTCTCCGGGTTATATATGTTCGCGCTAGTCGATGACGTCACTCTCAGGGCGGAAGCGACCGTGTGGAAGGTCAGGAAGATGCCGATGTCAGAAAACCTGGAGTGGAGTCTGGAGCGGCGCGCGACCAGGACATGATACACACACGCGGCGCAACGGAGCATTTATACAAAGCACAATATTTTTATTATTTTATCATTTTCATTCATTTATTTTTTACTCAGTAGCGAATATGATTTAAAATGTAGCGAATTACAATACTTCAAACAAAACGTACTTAAGTAAAAGTAAAATTACAGATTTTAAAAACTACTTTAAAAAGTAGAAATACACAAAAAAGCTACTCAATTACAGTAACGCGAGTAAATATAACTCGTTACTTTACACCTCTGTAAACACGTGTGTGTAAATATATGCATGCACACATTTTGTACAAATTAAAACATTATAATTGAAGTGCTTAGAAATGTTGTACTTTGTTACAGGATTAGATTCCCCCCCCCCCCCCCCCCCCCCCCCGATATGTAAATTTTATTTCATTTATTTTTGTTGTGTGTGTGAGATTGGACTTTAATAAATTGAATGCAAATAGAATCGATCTGATCCCCAAAGTAATTTTGCACGGCGAGTTAAAAAACAAAAAGGCAGCGAATCACTTGAGAAACGACACATTTTTTTCTTTTTCCCTTTTTCCTTTTTTCTTTCTTAATCATAAAGAAGCAGAAGTGAGTGTGAACAGATGGTTGAGGGGAAGCTGTGACTGGGTGCGATATGAAAACTGTGTTCTTGGGTAGTAAAAGCGTGCGGTTTGGGTAAATCGTGAGGCTACAGGATGTGACGGCGTCGTCTCATTACAGCATCTCATTATCATCACACGTCATCTGGTGTGTAACACTTTCTTCCCCATGGTAAAATATTTACACTTTGTAAATTAAACCAAAAAAAACGAACTTTTTACAATCATTCAGAGATCTTTAACCTTTTATAGACTCGTCTAAAGCAGGACAGGAAGAGGGACTCAATACAGGACGTCATTAACTCTGAGTGATTTTGGCAGGACGTAGCCTGCAGAGTGTGTGTGTGTGTGTGTGTGTGTGTGTGTGTGTGTGTGTGTGTGTGTGTGTGTGTAGTTTTTTTAGGTTTATGATCTCATTCTCTCTCTCTCTCTCTCTCTCTCGTCCCCCACAGGACTGTTGTTTGTGTGCTTTAAGAGGAGGAGCGCTGCAAAGAGCCAACAATGACAAGTGAGTATCGTCGGCCGCCATCGTGGCAGCGTTCCCAGAAAGTTATTTTTAGTCGAATGAATGCGACGTTCAGGAACGATAAACGACCCAGAGGGAAAAAATGTGCAAGTAATAGATCCAGTAATGACGCTTCACTCAACTGGTGTAGGAATGTGATAAGCAGACTTTGTAAAACACACACACACACACACACATCTATATATATAAAATGTGTGTGTGTGTGAGCCCTCATCCAGTATAATTTTTGGTGTTTATTATGTAATAATAATAATAATAATTCAACTTCCATAACATCCCTGGGTTTGTGGCGAAACATTTTCCGAGTCTTTACACTAAAGCCCAGTTTCCACTTTTTCCTGATTTTATTTATTTATTTTTCTGATCTATTACGCGCGTCTGTGGATCTCTACAGACAGACCTGCGATAACCAACACGGTCCTATAAGAGGTGTGATGATGACCGACAGTAACAGCACTGTGAGGTGTAACTCTATATGTATGAGTGGGCGTGTCCCAGGTGTTGTCCAGTGGTTAATGACACTAACTGTGTGTCTCAGCGTGGGTGAGAGTAGGTCTCTACGGTCCGCAGTACTGAGGAGAGATCAGCTGCCTGACAAAACCCACATTCACACCCAGAGACACAGAAGCACTTTCAGTAAGAACACACACCTGATAACGTTATGTAACGTCTTAAACAACACGCCGTCTCTGAACTAATCACTTCAAGTCGTTCTGAACCGCCTCTGAACCGTCCGCGTCGTTCTGTTCACTTAGCTACAAAGCTAACTATTGAGGTGCCAATAGTTATGCAACACACCATCGATACTGGCAGAAAGTAGCTTGTTAGTAGGTGGACCTGATGTGTGGTGTGTGTGTGTGTAGATGGGTGCATGTGTTTTGTGCAGTAGCAGTTTTAGAAGCCAGGTTTGTGAACATCGCCGAGCGCCGGCCGGTCGATCTCAACGCTATACCACTGCAGAGATTTAAACTGGTAAGTGTGTGTTTGTGTGCGTGTGTGTGTTTGATCTTGCTCTGTACATCGTATCTCATTAGGAATATAAAGACATAAAGGGGAGCTGTGTGTGTCCTGAGTGATGTTTCTGGTTGTGCAGAAGTGTCAGTACTGTCGGAAGCGGATGAAGAGGGCGTCCGGATGCTGCGTGCAGTGTTCACACGGCCGCTGCTCGTCCTCCTTCCACCCCACGTGCGCTCAGGCTGCCGGCGTCCACATGCACCCGGACGACTGGCCCTTCGTCGTCTTCTTCACCTGCTGGAGACACAAAGGAGGTGTGAACATGGAGGTAACGCTCCCACGCTCTCGTCCTCCTGATCCACATCTACAACAGTCTCCTGCAGTTAACGTACGATTGGCTGTTTTGATTAGTCAGGTTTTAATTTAGCCACGCCCCCTGTGATTAAATTGTACATTCTTGGCTCCTGGAAACTTTGTATTTTCAGTCTGTAGTTTTTAACCAGTGCTGAACGAGTGGGAGGGGCTTAATCTCTCTCTCACTCTCTCTCATATCTCTGAGGTATGTGGAAGAGGGCGAATGGCTTTTTTGGCGGTTTTTTTTTTTTTTTTCTTTCGCCAATTACACTTAATGTAACTTGAAAGCAAACAATTTTAACTTGCAAAACATCTGATTCAAATGAATGACTTTAAGTTTGACTAATATTACAACTAATAATTTCTATCTTCGGTTCACTTTTATAAATTTTCCCTGTAAAATTCCCAAATCGTCAAATTTTTCTTTCGTCAGTCACACAGCCTACGTTTTTACTGGATTTTTTTTTCTTATCTAATTTTTTTTTTATTATTATTATTTAAAAAAATTTTTATTTGCTAGCCTAATCGAAAATGTGAACTGTATGATCTAAAAAAAATTGATTAGAAGTAAAGCCTTTCAGGATTTTTATCTCCAGTGTAAAGCACATGACACATCAGAGCTGCCTGAGCGACTCCGCCCCATTAGCGCAGTAATCCTGCCTCTGGCATGTGTGTGTGTGCGCGCGTGTGTGTACGTATGCACACGCCAAGGGCTCAAGCAGAACGTTGTCGTTTACACCAGAGCCACCTCGGGCCAGAACTTCACATTTCAGCTTTATAACCTTTTATTTGCATACGCTCGCATCACATCCTGCGGCTAATTTCTTTTTTTATTTGTTAGGTTTTTTTTGGTTTCACGTCTACGTGATGACTGAAACTCTGAGTTTGTAAAGTTCAAGAGTTTCACTGTCGTTGCTTTGACTTTGTGAAGCGTGTGTGTGTGTGTGTGTGTTGTTTATCCTTGTAAACCAAAGACACGTCCCCACACACCATCTCCTGGTCGCGCGTATTCTCCCACCAGCTGCGTACGTGGATAAGAGACGCGATCTTAACAAACGCCTCGTTATCTTGAAGGCGTGTCGGTTTTGCTGCTTCAAAAAAAACGTTACACAAAAAAACACAGATGGGTTTCTGAAAGAGTTTTGGGTTTTTGTTTAAAAGTGACTCTGATGATGATTTATTGAATTAGTGAAAAATTTATCAATTTAATGAAACTATTACTAAGTATTTTAGAGTTTTAGAATTAAATTCAACAGATAAGCAGATTTACAAAATATTTGGATTAAAAAAAATTTATAAAAAGTATAAATATATAAATATATTGTGAATCCTGGCCGATGTGTCTCGAAGTGTGTGCTTAGAATTTATATTTTAATTATTTATATTTAAAACATAGTGTGTGTGTATGTATGTATGTATGTATGTGTGTGTGTGTATATATATATATATATATATATAGATATAGATATAGAGAGAGAGAGAGAGAGAGAGACGATACGATATTATCACGATACTTGCGTGTGATTTGGTCTGTATTGCGATTGATTCCACAACTATCAGATTCTTATTTATTTATTAGAATTGACTACAATTTTAAACAAAACTAGCAAATAATTTCGAGGAAATATTCTTATTCTGTGAAAGTTTTGTTCAGTAGCGAAACACAATTACTCGACTGTTTCCCAACAGACACTTGGTAAAGGAGCTTCTGGCCTTGTTTGTTTTTGTTGTTTTGTTTTTTACAAAAGGCGTGTCGGTTTATAAGTTCATTCATTCATTCATTCATTTTCTATACCGCTTAATCCTGTGTTCAGGGTCGCGGGGGACCTGGAGCCTATCCCAGGAGACTTCGGGCACTAGGCGGGGTACACCCTGGACAGGGTGCCAATCCATCGCAGGGCGGTTTATAAGTTTTAGTATCATAAAATGAAAACTTGTATTGTTTTATCTTTTATTACCAAATCATACACCTATTAATAAAGTCGTGTGTAAAAGTTTGCGAGTCGAACCCAAGTAAAAATCGGTAACTCTGAGTTTCTTCGTATTAACGCGCAAGCTGACAAGCAGTGACGCCCACAAAACTCCATATAAGGTAAAATCCCTAAACTGCTAGGACAACATTGTTGTCCAGAGTGCATCTGAAGGAGGATGAAGAACATGTCACATGTCCACCATCCTCAGGTCGAACCTGTACAGGTGAGACGTGGACCTGGAGGAAAGACACGCGACCCCTAATCAAGCTTTCTCAGACTCTGGAGGATCCACAGACCAACCACGAGAAGTTCAGTTAGACACAACTCCACCTGATTCATGATATTCATGATACTTGATACGTAAAACGCTATGGAGCGCTTTGTGAGTGTGTGTGTGAAGATCGAAGCTCAAAAGTGATTTGATCATTTCCCACACTGATGTTTTTAGTAGTTAAAGAGTGTTGAGGATTAGTTTTGTTTTGTTTTTTCCCTCCTCAGCGTAACCGCTCGTCTCTGCGGGAGCTGGTGGAGGGACAGAAGGTCATCTGCAAGCACAAAAATGGCCGGTACTACCACTGTGAGGTGGTGGAGCTCACCAAAGCAACCTTCTACGAGGTCCTCTTCGACGACGGCTCGTTCAGCGACAACCTCTTCCCAGAGGACATCGTGGTGCGTAAGGCTGCGGCGAGGCGCGTCCGAGGCAGCGTTTTTTATTTATTTATTTTATTTGTTTGTTTTTTTTTTTTTTTTTTTAAACCTTTTACTTTTATTTCTTACAGAACAGAGACTGCGTACGACTCGGGCCTCCAGCAGAGGGCGAAGTGGTGCAGGTGCACTGGACAGACGGCCTGATATACGGAGGGAAGTTCGTAGCGGCTCACGTCATCCCCATGTACCAGGTCAGACACACACACTCGCGCGCGCACGCGCACACACACTGCTGTACTCTGAAGTGGTCACTACTCTGATAATCTGTAGAGTGTGTGTGTTTGTGTGTTTATGTGTGTGTGTGGTTGTTGAAATGTTCCCTTTCTGCCCCTTCCCTTGTTTGTTCACCTGCAGAAGGACACACTTTTAATTTCGTTGCCCCACTGTGGTCACACACACACACACACACACACACACACACACACACACACACACACTCCTCAAATGCGATAAAGCTAACAGATAAAATAAAACTTAAAAATAAAACTTTCCATTACAGCACTACTGTTTGAGAAGAAAATTTCTTTGCTAACTTTGAGCATAAATATTACTTTACTGTACTTTTCAGTTTTTTTTTAACGCATCAGTTAAATAATTCCAAAGCATTTTAAACTCCATCGACACCATTTGATACTTGAGGTTTCAGCATCATATTGAAAACAGGAAATCCGATACGAGTCTCATCTCTGGCCAAATATCATCATTATTCCAATAAAGTTGTTCATAAATGTTTGCACGATCTGACCTTTATTAAACCTTTTAATACTCAAGTGTTAATCAGCTTTAAAGTTTAAAGCACGTTCCTGAAACGGCTCTTTTGCATATAGCGACGCCCACAAAACTCCATGTGGGTGTGATTATTTTCGGACTCTCTCTCTCTCTCTCTCTCTGTGTGTCTTTGAGAGTAAAACGGAATCTAGAAACAAACGCTATGATGATTCACTGTTATCTTGATTATTTTCTTTAGGGCGGAGCTCTATGACATCACCCTCATGACATCATAGTGTGTGAGGCCTCGAAAGGATTATCAGGCGTTTTAAAGATCTAAACATAGAATTCCCCGTTTCTAATTTGTTGTCATGGTGGTATCCTGGTGGCGCTGGGTGCTTGGGCCCGCTCATCGCTGATATTTTATCTAGAAGTTTCTAAACTGGTCTTGATGCCAAGACCAAAAAAAAATTCAACCACAACTTTTTTTTTTTTTCTCCCAGGAAGAAATTTCTCTTGTGTTTTAAGATTTTTTTTTATTTATTTATTTTTTTAATATGATTTTAAGTAGATCATGTAGAAGATGACGGAGATGCGCGATGCCAATCAGTGCTGATGCCCAAGTATCAAACCAGGGCCAATCAGAAAGCAGGAAGTTGATCTAAAGACGGTAAAAATGTGAAACACACTTCTGAATTACAAAGAGTATATCCATCTCTCTCTCTCTCTCTCTCTCTCTCTCTTCACTCCAGTTGGAGTTCGAGGACGAGTCTCAGCTGACGGTCAAGCGGGAGGAAGTGTACTGTCTGGACGAGGAGCTGCCCAAGCGCGTAAAGGCGCGGCTGGTGAGTAAACACGCCGCTGCACTCATTTATTATTCACGCGCATTTCCGAGTGCCTTTAATCCGAGTGCCTTTAACCGATCCGTCTTCTCGCGCCCCCCTCCCCCCTCCCCCTCCCCCCAGTCCGTGGCGTCGGATATGCGCTTTAAAGGAGTCTTCGTGGAGAAGGAGGTCAAACAGGACTCGAAGAGGCAGCGCTTCATCAACTCGCGCTACAGAGAGGACTACATCGAACCGTCCATCTACAGAACCATCATGGAGTGACGTCACCGCGAGTTTTTTTTTTGTTTGTTTGTTTGTTTGGTCCGTTTTGTTCTTCCTGTAAACTCGACCTCTAAACACAACGTCCGTGTCGTTTGTAAGAGCGCTCGGGTGTGTGTGTGTGTGTGATCACAGGTTTTTTTCTTCTCTGAAACCACATTGGAGCCCCTTAATCCTCTCGTTCTCCATTTTTCCACTGACGCGGTGCCGCTGTGGTTAATTTAGGCCTTTAAAACGAGGCGTACGGTAGAGCTAGCGCTCCGCCAGGCCGTACGCGCCGTATTCCTATTTTTAGCATTAACCAACGTTTCCAGTTTATTCTCTGTTCGGTACGATCCCGTGCAACAATCACGTCTCGATTCCTCAAACATTAAGGAAAAAGAATCTCCGAATGAACGAGGGTAGCGGAGCTCTGTCGCTTAGCTCGCTTTGCTAATCAGCACCAACACCAAAAGCTAGTAAGATATGAACGCAATCTTAAATAGATGATGTATGTTGCATGTTACAGTCTCTGAGCTTCGGCTCATCTCTTAGGAACGTAATAATAATAATAAATGACCCGGTACGGGCCACGCCCACAAGAGATGATGAGAAACTTCGCTACTACGAGAATAAATCCTGCTGTAAAAAGATATTTTCCCTAAAGAGTCATCGCAGAATTTCTGTGAACAGACGCTTGGAGCTACGAAGCGCTTATACGGAACCTTTAAGGTAAGGTTTCAGCATCAACATATTAATTTATGCGAAATGATAGCAGAGGTTTGAATTAGCGATTTACCCTCGGCAAGTATTACCGTACTTAAAGGTAGCGTTCTTTCCGTTCAGCTGTAGCATCGCAACGATAAAAAAAATTCTGTAGTGTTTTTAATTTTATTTTTTTATTTAATTTATTTATTGTTGTTATTCCAACAACACTTGGAGCAGAGCACTTCTTCATGGTCGTACAGCAGCAACTTAAAGTGGCTTCACTCACATTCGCCCTAAAATTCAAGACAAGAAAAACAAAATCAAACGCAGTTCGAGTCAAACCGCGCACTAAACCGTCGCTACACTTTGAACTTCGCTTAACTGAACGTTGCATTCGGTTTAATATCGCGCGCTCGTTCATTTCGGCCAGTGAAAAGATCTTACCGCGTCTGGGCCGCCGTGTGTAGCGCGGCGGGAGGTGGTGGGGCTCAGAATCGCGTGCTGTAGTTACCGGGTTACGTCGTCATGAGGGTGTGTTTAAACCGCTTGTTTTTTATTTCTTTTTCTACTGAACTAATAAATAAAAATAATTAACTCTGTATCAGGCACGGAAACGTGATGCGTCTCTAATCACAAAACGAATGTTTAAACTAACTATGTGAAGTTTAAGGTTCAAGTTAAAACTTTTCTTATGGTTCCATCTTTCCTATGATGATGATGATGATGATGATGATTTTAAAATCCAGACTCCACTGTTCAAAAAGAAATCTTCACTTTTAAGAATTTGTGCCAATATCCAATAATTTTAGTACAATGACGCCTCCAGATGGGACTCCGGCGCCGCGTCTGTGGAAACGCGTTCTCCGACACTCCTTACTTTACTGATTGTTTATTTATGGCCGGATGTGAACCGGATTTCTAGACACAAAGTGAATGCATTAAGGGGACGCTGTTCACATCGGCGCTACCTTCAGTTATGATGAATTAAAAATAAATGGAGGGAGGAGAGGTGGGACGATCCGTTTCGTTTTCCCCTCCATCAGCCGCGTCGGTGCTCGTACGGCGTGTCTCGTTCACGCCAGGCGATCAGGCAGGTTTCTTTTTTTTTTTTTTTTTTCTTCCGATGACGTTTTTTAGATAAATCTGCAGGATGAATTATAGCACGTGTTCACTGTGTAATCTACTGTAAAGATAGAGAATTTCTGTTTATTTGGATTTTTTTCGGAGGCTCTAGCCTCATATTCTGGCGAAATGTTTAATTTATATCTCAGATTAGTTTTTGATGGTTTCTCGTCATCATCTGAACGTTCTCACACGTTTAGATTTTTTGTTTGTTTGTAAAAAAGAATTGTATTTATATGTTTAGCTTTTTTTGCGAATGGTGTGATTTTGATATTTTTGTTCCTTTTTCTACTCTTTTTACTCTGTCGATAGTTAGGAAAGAATATTGGCAGGTTAAAAAAAAAACTAAACAAAAAAAAAAAAACCCCACAGACGGATGCACTTACTGACCGTTTCTCCTCAATTGAACCAACACACAGACACACACACACACACACGTGAATTGGTTGTGTGTAATTAATAAGACACACAAATCTTTCTCGTCCGTTGTCTCCGTTTAGAGACGATGTGGTTCTACTTGTCGTAAACTCACGACTGCTTCCTTTCTTCATTAAAGCAGCTTGATTTCGATCCTGTTTGGTGTCATTTCTTTCATCTTTTGCAGCGTAAAGGTCCTGAGTGCTCCTTAGATTTCTTCAACAAGTCAAGTCTCAGAGCTTCCCTGAACATGTGTGTGTGTGTGTGTGTGTGTGTGTGTGTGTGTGTGTGTGTGTGTGTGTGTGTGTGTGTGTGCACCTCAGATCAGATGTTTTGATTTATACCTTTATCTCATTCTTAAGTTTGTCCCTTCCTGACTTTTTTTTTTTTGTTTACATATTTGTCACACTTATACGAGATAACCTGCGTAAATATTTTTTAAAAATGCAGTTTTTAAATGATGATTTTGTTTAGTAAAAACGCTGTCCAAACCTGCCCACCCCCAGGCCTGATTACTGCCAGACCTGTTGAATCAAGAAATCAAGTAAAAAAAAAAAAACCTGTCTGATGAAGCGAAGCACGCAATCTACAGAGACTCAAGAACGGATGAGAACGCGCCACGCCCCTCCAAAGCACAGCAGAGCTACTGAGCAACAAACCCAGCGGGAGGGGCTCCTCTAATATGAGGATATTTTATTCGCATTCTTTTTCACACCTACGTCACCGGAACATCTAAATGCGACCAAAAAAAAAAAGAGAGACCTTCACTTTTTTAACAGGCGCCTTCTGGTGCGGTGATGCTGCGGAAAATAGATCGACAGCGAGGCGGTGTGACGATAAGGGACTCGCCCATTTCCATCCAGAAGTTTAGTTCATTTCCTGTCACGGTGCGACCTCAGGGCTTCTGTTTCCCCCTAATACCGCAGATGTGTTTGAAATTTTTGCTTCAACATTATGCAGAATGAATCAGTTCCTGTTCTCATTTACTGTACGCTCGTTCCTCCGCCAGCGCCTCTGCGCACGAGTTACTGTGGATGATCACAGCTTGATGTTTTACTGAGAAACCTTGAGAAGTAAAAAAGTTACATTAACTTTCTCCACTTGTTTTAAAGCAAAAATTAAGAGAAAGTGGTGGTTTCTTTTTTTTTTTTTTTTTTAAAGGCCGAGCGCTCAGCAGGTGGACGCGCCCCTGTGAACGAGGTGCCAATAAAGAAACAATAACATAGAGTGCATTAATATAAACTGCTTCATAAAAAGCTTGGAAATAAAAATTATAAGTATATTTCATTTATTTTTATTTTTGGAGTAAATAAGAAATATATAAAATTAATAAAGTGAGTAAAATGTTCTAGAGAATTAATCAACACATCTTCCTCCTGTGACCAATCAGAGGCCGGAATTCAGTGTCGCTGCGATATGAATTGTGAAGGTTTTTTTCACAGTCGAGTGACACAACATTCCACCAGGACAGAAGTGCTACTGTACATAACATATAAATTAACAAAAACTAAGTAACTAACTAGGAAACCTAATTAGCCGACTAGCTGATTAAATTAACAGAAGACTATCTTAAGTCCTATGCAAAAAAAAAAAAAAAGACCACATAATGTGCAAATGCAGATGTGCAAATGCAGATGATGAGGTGATGAAACAGGAAACATCATTGTGTAAGTAGCAGCGAAGATAGAAAAGATTTTTGTTCAAATATGTAATAAATATTGAAAGAGTGATTACATGATTACAGGTTGGTGTGTACAGATGTGTTAGATGTTTGTCGATCACCTCTTTTTTTTTTTTATTATGGCTGGAAACCCGGATGAGTTTTTCTCGGGTGTGATGGACAGAGAGATGGAGGACACGCTCAGCGATGGAGCGAGGAGACGTCCACTGTAGGAGACGCACCACAGTCTCCATAAATTACAGATCATCTATTTCACTCTATTTTTCATTTTTGTGGCATAAATAAATATATACAGTGGAACCTCGAATTACGAGTATAATTCGTTCCGGAAGCGGCTCGTATTCCAAAACACTCGTAAACCAAATCGAATTTCCCCATAAGAAATAATGGAAACTCAAATTATTCATTCTACTAAATAATTAGTTCTACTAAATCCTGACAAATAAGTGATTCCGTTTGTGCGCGCAGTGTGTGTGTGTGTGAATCTAAAGTAAGCTCCCCTCCCCCCTTCTCGTTTTACACAGTTACCCTTCCTCCACTCTTTTCACACGCACAGCAGAAACACAGTTTTATTGGAAAAATAAACAAGAAATCTCTGACACTCGATTGAGCGACTCATTAACGGAATCACTGCTGTGAAATAAAAATAAAACAAATTAACCTGAACTTTACTTTTGTAAAGAATTGCGACAGAGCAGTGTTTCTGTTTAGAGCAGAAAGTAAGAGTGTGTGTGGGTGTGTGTGTGACACAAAGAGCAGGCTGATACAGAGAGAGAAAATGGTGATACATGATACTCGGTGCTCGTAAACCAAGACAATGCTCGTTTTTCAAGTCAAAATTTATAAAAAATCTTTGCTCGTCTTGCAGAACACTCGTAAACCGTGTTACTCACAATCCTGGAGCCCCCTGCTGTGGACCTGGAACCCCCAGGGTTGTGTTCTGAGCCCCCTGCTGTACTCTTTGTACACCCACGACTGCGTGGCCACTACCAACTCCACCTCCATCATCAAGTTTGCTGACGACACCGTCGTGGTCGGACTGATCACCAACAATGATGAGTCGGACTACCTGGAGGAGATTGGAAATCTGGAGAACTGGTGCCAGAGGAACAATCTCCTCCTGAACGTCAGTAAGACAAAGGAGCTGATAGTGGACTTTAGTACAAAGCAGGAGAGGAACTACCAGACCCCCGTCATCAACAGGAGCCCAGTGGAGAGAGTGAACAGCTTCAGATACCTCGGTGTTCACATCACGCAGGACCTGTCATGGTCCTGTCACATCAACACCGTGGTGAAAAAAGCCCGGCAGCGTCTCTACCACCTCAGACGCTTGAGAGACTTTAGACTGCCCTCCAAGGTGCTCAGGAACTTCTACTCCTGCACCATAGAGAGCATCCTGACGGGAAACATCACGACCTGGTTCGGGAACAGCACCATGCAGGACAGACGAGCTCTACAGAGGGTACGAGCGCAGCCGAGCGCATCATCCGCACTGAGCTCCCTGACCTGCACTCCATCTACAGCAAGCGGTGCTGGACTAAGGCCAGGAAGATCGTGAAGGACCTCAGTCACCCCAGTAATGGATTGTTCTCTTTGTTGCGGTCTGGGAAGAGATTCCGCTCCCTAAAGGCCAACACAGAGAGACTGAGGAGGAGCTTCTTCCCGCAGGCGATAAGGTCTCTCAATCACAATCACACCTCCACACAGGACTAATAACATCTTCTTAAGCTCACAACACTGACTGGACAATCATGGACACATTCATACACACTTGCACTAAATACTCATACATCTGGACAATTGCACGTCACTTTCATTAGTCACCTTCATGCATATTTGCACAACCACGGACACTTTAAATTCTATATACATATATACTCTATCTACCCTATATTTCTATATTTTGCAATATTTTATTATGCCCTTATTGTACAGTTAATTTTACTAGTTAAATTTATTTCTTTAGTATTTCCTTTTTATTGATTATTTATTTTACATACAAGCTTTTATTTTCTTTTTAAGGTCACTGGCGGTCGTGTAAGCATTTCACTGCATATTATACTGTATATGACTGTGTATGTGACAAATAAAATTTGAATTTGATTTGAATCCGAAGTTTTACTGTACTGTATACAGTCAGTATGGCACACTGCCTGAACTGCTAGTGCCCCTCTTTTGTTGTGCAAGTAATAGATATGTGAGCTACAGAGAACTATTATGCAAAACAATCCTTATCTGTTAATACATTTTCTATTCATCCATGAATAATCATTACCATCCCTGGTATTGGGTTAACAATATACTGAGTTGAAAATCCTAAATGAGCATGATGAGAGGTCATGTGACCTGATGACCCCAGACTGACCCTATTCCAGAGTGATGGGCGTGTCAGGGTGAGAAGTGAAGGACATGAAGCGATGCTCCATCATGTACAGTATAGTGTCCACTGTACACGTCCTCTGGAGACAGTGTTATGATCTGGAGTTGATCAGTTACTCAGGTCGAGACTCAGTAACGTTATGGGGCAATAAAATGAAGTCAGCTGACCACCTGAATGTACTGAACCACCAGGTTATCACATCTATGGAGGGTTTCTTCATCTTCTCTGATGGGATGCAACATGTTTCAAGATCTTCTAGAGAAATTAATGCAACTCTGGACAGAAATAAATGTTTTGGCGTCGCATGAACCTATCGAAACAATGCTATACTGTAATCAAAGTAAAATCAGGTCCAATGTAATATTAGTTTGTGCCTTTTTTTTCGTTTTTGCCTGGACAGTGTGTAATGAGAGTAAACATCACTGTGAGCTGTTAATTATTGTTTTGTCGCACACGAGTGACTTCTGTAAGCTGGTTTTAAAGAGCCAGCCACTGAAGGAAGCATTAGAAGCACCAGTACTTAAATCTGTGTCTTTTGGACCTGGCGCGGAGTTATTTCTGGGTGGGATATTTCTAGGATGTCCTGCGTACGCCGCACAGATGAGTTAAGGAAGGGTGTGTTGCTGGAGTGACCTCCATCAAACCTCCTCCGCCCCGTGTGAATAGACGTGGATTCACGAGTTCTTGTATCACGTATGCATTGTGTATAAGTCTAGTTATTATGACTGTTAGAATACCCTCGTCAACGGAGACCCTCGTCTGGATACGGATCAACATTTTCATCTTCTTCTTCTTCTCAGCTGCTTTTACCTTAATGTCACTTAAAAATTCTAAATAATGAATATTTATTTTCAGGGTGACGCGGTGGTGTAGGGGTTAGCACTGTCACCTTGCACCTACAGGGTCCGGGTTCGATTTCCCGGCCAGGCTCGATTCCCATCTCCGAGTTTACATGTTTTCCCCGTACTTGGTGGGTTTCCTCTGGGTTCTCTGGTTTCCTCCCACTGTCCAAAGTCCATGTGTGTGTCCCCTGTTATGGGTTGGCAAGAGTGTAAGAGTAGCACACCACATAATGTTATGCTACAAACACCAAATTCAATAAGTAATAATTTATTTCAACGTTTCCTAGTTTGGTAACAGTTGGTTTTTATTTTCTTTACTTTTGCAGTTTGCCTAGTTGTTTTTTGTTGTTGTTGTTGTTGTTGTTTTAAATGCTTAGATTTTGTTAAAAATACTTCAAAATTGTAATTCGAATACATTTAATGCAAGTTTTAATAAAACATTTTTTATACCATGTTAATTTTTCTTAATAATCTTAAATTTTCATACTGATTTTACAAATTTTCTTCTGATTCTATTATGATGCTTTGTTTAAACCGTTGTTAAAAGTGCTATCTAGATAAAACTGAATTTAATTTTAGTTCGGCTCAGCAATGTGTCTAATCTTCTTCTTTGTAGTTTTGGATTACCCCCCCCCCTCCCCCCCCTGCCCGTTTGTATTACTTGGTTTTACCTCTTTGGTTCTTTGCATTTTTTAGCTCCATTTCTTTATTAATCTGTGCGTTTTTCATTTTACAGAGTTTAACAATTTTACTGCAATTTTATTTTAGAAATATTTTTAGTTGCTATAAGTTGATTTAAAATGTTTTTTCAATATGTTTATCTCAATTAGTTAATTTTAGAAATATTACTACTTTTTAAATTAGCTTGGCAAAATGTTTTTTTTTGTATGTTAATTTTAGCAAGAAGTTTATTTTTTGTAACATATATATTATTATTATTATTATTATTGTTATTATTATTATTTGTATTTTATCTCAGTTTAGCAACAGGTTGCTTTAGTTTAGTTTAGCACTGCATGTATTTGTAGTTTTTCATTTTGGACATTTTTACTATACATTATACTTTTTCTAGTTTTTAATTTAGATATAACTTTTTTGTACATTACATTAATTTCAACTACTTTAGAGACAGGTTTGGTTCAGTTAGTAATATTTCTAGTTTTTACTTATTTATTTGTAGCTTTAGATACATTTTGTACTGTTTGTTTAATTCATTTAGAAACTACTTTTATTTGTTCATTTATTTTTCAGTTAGTTTAGCAGCAGGTTTTATTTTATTTTAGCTTAAGTTTTATTTTATTTCTTTTTGCTGATGATCAGCAGGTTTTTTATTTTAGTTTCGGTTTACCAGCAGCTTATTGTACTGTATCTATAGGTGTAGAGTTAGGAATAGATTTTACTTAGTTTGTAGTTTTAAGTTTTGTTTTTTTTTAGTTTATCATCAGGCGTTACTTTATATTACTAAAGTTAAGTTTATCGCATTTATTTCTATTTTATTTTTGCAACACTTCACACTAAGTTCCTCAGTGTTTCTAGATTCTTTGGTTGGTGTATTAACATGTTTTTTCAGCCAATATCAGTATTTTTAACTAGCAACTTTTATATATATATTTTTTAAGTCTTTAAGATCAAATTTTAGGGGAAAAAAGAACAAAATTAACACTAAATAAGGCAACTTAGTTTCGGTTTCAGTAACTTTGGCATGTGCAGCAATAACACACTGCATTTCAAACAGTTTTTTTCTCTCCACATAGAACCTGCTGTGTGTGTGTGTGTGTGTGTGTGTGTGTGTGTGTGTGTGTGTGTGTGTGAGTGTGAGAAGGTGACCCAGGCTGATGGCGCATGTCCATGTTCACATGACTCTCAGGTCTCACCATGTCCTACTTAAATTGGAGTTGAACCTGGCAGGTACACACACACACACACACACACACCCTGGTTTGAGTTACACACCCAGCAGCCTGGCTTCAGGAAAAGCAAAGTGTCCAGAGAGCTTTAATCAGGTGTGTGTGTGTGTGTGTGTGGTCGATCCAGCTGTGTAGGACCACAGGATTGACTACACTCTAAAAAATAAAACTGTGCTGTACTCAATTTTTTTGGTGAAACATTTTTACACTTAAAAATATCAATATCAATCTAAAAATTAAAAATTATAATTTTTGTAAAATATACTTCATGAATTCAGTAAAAAAATTAAGTAGACCCGAATAACTTTTTTTTAGTACAATAATGTACAAAATTTAGTAAATGTAATGAAAATCATGAGTTAATGCAAGGTTACCCTAAGTGGAAATGAGTAAAATAATTGAGTAGATATGATTGAAATGGAAGGTAGAAGAAACTGAAAATTAGACTTATTTAACAAACAAATGTGCTACATTTACTTGTTTTAAATTAATTTAATTCATACTGGTCTATCACAGAATTAATACTTTACACTATTTTTTAAATACTGTATGTTTAGCTTTTAATCAAGTTTTTTTTTATTTTATTTAGGTTAATGTATCTAATGACATAACTAATTATAAACAAAGACACAATACACACATTACCATTTTAATTAAACATTTATTTGCCAAATTTGACAAGACATGACGTCTAAACTCAATCTGGTTTACTTTGCAAATGACATGTAACATGATCATAAACAATGAGCTGAATTGATCTCATTATTAAACAGTCTCACAAACAATACTTCTGCCACAAATATTATACAGTTAATATGTGGAAACTAGACTTTTGTATTAGAACAGAATCACAGTCACATTTTACATCTGAAAGATTGCAGACCTTCACACTTCAGTTTCCTGCAAACTGTGGGATCCATACAAATGTGTGTGCAGACATTCTCAGGTCTTAAAGAAGCAATGACAGTCTAAATGAAGACAGGACACTGAATATCATTGATCAACAGTACCATGCTTCACTCGATAATGATCGAAATTCCTTTTGATGATGCAACACATGTGCAGAGCTTACACCGCCATCCCATAAGCTGGCACCTAAAAAAGGAATGATAGTATACAAGTAAGTACAAGTGTGACTGTTACTATATACATCATCACATTGATCTATGAGTGGTGTTCAAGTCAAAGTGGGAATTTTACAGAGCCCATTGCTGGTAAAATTCCGGTGAACATTTCAGTGGAATGCTTTTACAAAAAACAGACTGCTTTGATCACCAAAGGCGTTTTGCTCTTGCAGAACAATGCACAACCTCATATATAGAGACAGAAATATAGAGAGAAATAAAGGGAGCTTTTACTCTAATAAGTGTGTTCTGTTACATTTAGGCATTTGGCGACTTACATTTTTATCTCATTACACATCTGAGCAGTTGAGGGTTAAGGGCCTTGCTCAAGGGCCCAACAGTGGCAACTTGGTGGTTGTGGGGTTTGAACCTGGGATCTTCCGAACCGTAGTCCAATGCCTTAACCACTGAGCTTCCTCTGGCCCGCACAATTAAAAGTCCCGCTTTGACTTGAATGTCCCTTGTATAAAAATGATACCCAACTTTATTTACGAAATTACTATCAACTATATAATTTTTTTACTTTAGTTACTGGAAAATCTTGTATATTCTAGTGGATTCAATATATTCTGGATTAAAAATAGGTAAAGTTAAATATTTCCAGCCTTTTTCAATTTCTTGGATTCAATGGTTACACATTTAATACTTCTGAAACATTTAAAAAGTTGACATTTACCTCATGTTTTACCTCCATTCAACTTCTCTTCTTTAGTGGTGTTGGTGCTGTGAAAGAGATATTGAAAATATATAACGTTTCACGAAAATAATAAAAAAATACTTACATATCGCAACAAATGTGCGTATGTGTGTGTGCCCTGCGATGGATTGGCACCCTGTCCAGGGTGTACCCTGCCTCGTGCCCGAAGTCTCCTGGGATAGGCTCCAGGCCCCCCACGACCCTGAATACAGGATTAAGCGGTATAGAAGATGAATGAATGAATGAATACATATCACAACATACATAACATATTTCACTTCAATATTTAAATTTTATTTTATTTCTCCCAATTATAATTCTGAGAGAAATGTTGTACTTTTACTTAGAACATTTATTTCATCAACAGCCATTTTAATAATGTTTATGTACACAGTTATGTTTGTGAAGTACTTGTAGTACTTTTGTACTTCAAATGCATTAAAAGTTTAGAACGGCATGTGCTTATGACTTTAACTTGAGTAAAAGGTTTGAAGTTCTATTGTTTTAAACAAAGCTATACACCATTATACTGCTAATCAAACTGTCTGTCTGTAGTGCTGTACATCATGACTGGAGCTGTGCTGGACTCAGAGCTGTTGCTCTCCCGGTGTGTAAACAGTACCAGAGTCCGGACACTGCACCTCATTTCTGCTGTTTAAATCTGCTTTGTTCTGCGTTTCCTCCTTAAAGTGTCGGAGTGACCCGAGCAGACTCGCGGTTCAGTGTGTGAGGTGGACCCGGTACACACGCGGGAATTATTTCAACACGCTAGTTTTATATCATCGCCACAGTGACGGTTGGCTGCGCAAAATCACCGCATTCGGCGGGAGAAATTCAAATATTGCGGCACAACCGCGGCCGGTTACACCGAGAAACCCGGACATGCACGCGCACGCGGCTCGGTGTTAAATCTCTCCTTTTACACCAGAATTTAAGTGTCTGTATTAACGCCGCTTTACCTGAGCAGTTCGGTGGTTGGAACAAACAAGTAAAATGACACTGAATACCAGGACTGACCTGTTGCTAGTTATCGTTAGCTATGTAGCTCGGCTGTGACAGGATTCAGAACAGTAACTTACACACTATAAAGTTGTGTATACAGACAGACAGAGGCATTATTTCAGTAACTTGTGTTAGCTGTTTACTCACCAGGATTTATAAGGAATGTTCCAGGAGCTTCATGTCCATTCTCACATCCTCACAGCCTTCTGGTCTCTGATGTTACACCAGATTTCCCATGAGCACTTGCGCAGGGCAATTTACTAAATTATTTAAGTTTTTCTTGTTAAACAAAGAATATTGAGTTTGAATGAGTGATAATTGTAGTTCTTGAAACTAATCAGCATTAATTACTCCATTACCAAATATTTTGATTGAAATGTATCAAAAATATTAAGTGCCTGTTAAAAATATAATTCAGTTACTCAAATACTAATTTCTATTTGTGAAATAAACTTAAATTATAGTGTAAATTTAAGACAAACAGAACAGTAGTTTTTTTAGGCATTTATTTTGATTTGTCTAACTCAAACAATCATGTATGTGACTTTTAGAGATTTTATTAAGCTAACATAACCTGTTTATTACTGTGAAATTTACAAGGCCACAGAATCATTTTTTAGAGTGTAACAGAGAGAATACTTCTGCATCTGGCCAGCTGTTGGGTTTCAGCCTTGATGTTTTATCCTCCGTACGTCACCTGAAGCTTTGTGTGCAGAAACGCCAGCGTTGGACCTGAACGACTTCTTTGTTTGCTTTTTTTTCCTCCCCGAACCGTCCTGCCAGCTTCTGTACGAGTCTGCGTGATGTGATAAAAGAAAAATGCTCAGCGTCAGCCAAATATATGAAGGTTTGCTTTTCTCCATCTTGTGGGAGTTTGACTTTCCCAAGGCTCTTCTCAGGGAGGAACGCATCGTAATTGGTTAAATACGAAAAAAAAAAAAAAAAAAAAAGTCCATTGGAAGCAAATTCTGTCTTTTTACTGCCGTGATCAGACATCGCGTTCTTCCCCAGACGTGTCCACGTGTCTTCTGGGGTCGGATTTATCAAACGCCTAACACCGTCTGGAAGAAAGAAAATAAGTAATAAACACCAGAGATGCCAGAATACAAAGAGACAATTACATACAAGTTAAATAAGAAAAACTCTGGGGTTTGAAAAGCAAAAACTGTGTAAATAAAGACACGGACAATTTTTATTGTAAATGTAGGAAAGAACGCATGGAGAGAAAATAAGATATTTTCTACAGTAAATAAAAAATAAAAACATGAATAGATGTTAGTTTCTGGCTGATCTTTTGTGTGTGTGCGTGTTTTGTTGTTCCACCTGCTGTTTCGGATTCATGTAGTAATATTCAACAGTTTCTTTGATTCTTTTTTGTTTTTTTTCTTTGTAAACATGGTGTCATGTGATTATACTCATTACTTTGAGATGCGCGTGTTGAACCACATGACTTTTGTGCGTTCGTTTTTAATTGCCCTCCATCCCCTCCATAATAATCTGTTCCGCGGCCGTCGGTCACGTTGCCGCCAACTGCTGACATCCGCGTCATGATCTCGGTATCGCGAGTAAAGCGCTGAGGTTTAACGACGCTGCAGCTCGAGGAACATAAGCAGCTCAGACGATCATGTGCTGGTCAGATAAGACCTCAGGGCATTACGAGTTTTTCCTTCACACACACCCACACACACACACACACACACACACACAGAGAACTATCTGTCCTGCTCTTTTCATTATCTTATCATTTACTGAAACCTTGCTTCTCTGTTCCCCAGCTGAAGGTGACGGTCATGACCACGCCCGTGTACCCGGTGGAGTCCCTGCGCGTCACTGTGAGAGTCGACCTTCAGGCAGCTAACGGTTCTCATGAAGAACAGCGTCGTGTATAAACCAGTGTAAAACTGACATTGAACCTCCTTCTGTCTTTAACTGCGTCACTCGCACTGAGCTAGCGGCTAGCGGCGGGATTTACAACCACGTGGGGCATCGACACGTTTCTACACCGAGTCTAATAATTTAGTCTCATCATCATCATCATCATCATCATCTAACTAGCAGTGAGGGTTTTACCGTTCAGAGTGAAAATTAGTGTCACAACTGAATAAACAGCGAAGAAGAACCAGAGAGAAGGAGAGAAAGAAAAGGAAGTGGAAGATTAACAAGTAGGTAGTGAAAGAAGAAAGATGGGAGGAAGGAATGAAGGAAGGGAAGTCTAGGAAAGAAGGAAATAGAAGGAAAAAGATCAAATGAAGTTTGAAATAAAAATTTTTTTTAAAAATGGAAGTTTCTTTAAAAGAAAAACAATGAAAGAATGAAAGTTTAAAACAGAGAAAGTAATAAAAGTCTAAAAAAAAAAGAAAGAAATTAAGTTTTAAACAATTAAGGAATTGAAGTTTGAGAAGGAAAGAAAAAAAGAATGAAAAAAATGAAAGATTGAAAGAAAAATTAAAAAAGAGTTTAAAAAAGAGAAAAAATGTGAGATTGATGTTTGAAAGATGAAGAGTAGAAAAAGACTAAAAGGAGTGAAAGTTTGAAAAAAGAATAATTGGAGGTGGAGGAAGAAATAACTCAAAGAAAAAAATCTAATTAGTTGCAGAGAAAGAAAGAGGACAAATAGAAAGAGAAAACAAGGGAGATTAAAGGTTGAAAGACAAACAAACAAGAATGACAAAAAGTTACAAAAGAAAGAGAACAAATTAAAGAAAATAGAAGAACGATAATTGAGATAAAAGTGAAAGGAAGAGGAAAAAAAGGGAGGTTTAAAAGGAAGAAGAATTCAGAAGGTCAGTGGTTTATAGACGGTGCGCTCCTGGCCGTCGGAATGTAGGCGTGGCCGTAGACATCCTTTCTGCGCGGTTCCAACACGCCAGAGTTGCAGAGTTCAAACGGTTTGAGAGCCACGATGTTGATTTATTTTATTTGAAGTCATAGTGTGATAGCGTGTAGAAGTTCTCAGCATGAAGTGTTCCAGATCCACCAAAACAAACCTGGCAGGGTTTCGATAAATACACGATCCCTCAGCTCGGGGTTCACCAGGTCCGTCCACCGTAACCATGACGACCGTGTGTGGTGTGTTGTTGGAGTCAGGGCCAAAAGGGGCTTAAATAATGTATGGAGTGAACTGTTAAGTGGATCGTGTTGGTTCGAGAGAAATCTCATTCGTCTCGTTCTTTTACCTGGAAAAAGCCGCTGGATGTTGACGTGGATGATTTATTTTCTGGAAGCGTTACACGTTTTTTTTCCCTCTGATTTTCTCCCAGATTTTCCGTCTCAGTCTAGACGCGCAGTCGATCCTTGAGCGATCCATTGGTGTGACCAGCCGAGCAGTGCTGGAGGATCGGAGGGAACGTTGCGCGGTGTGGGCTTTGATTAGAGCCGAGACGTCAGTAGGCGATCGAACATCACAGCATAGAGGTGACTGATTATATACACCAATGCAACTACACTTATCCCAGTGTTTCATAATGCTTGGACCCCATTGAAGTAGAAAGTTTTCTCAGAACGCCGGGGCCGTGATGCTGGACCGCCTGTCTGATTCACGTCTGAAACGCCGGCCTCCCAGGAACTCCTTCAATGGAAATGTCTCGGACTTTACAGCGGATGTGCCAATAACTCCCAGCCGAGTTCCTGTAACGTGCAAGTGGTGCTGGTGAACGATGTACCGTGTACACACACACACACACACACACGCACACACAGGCAAGTCACTTTTTGTTCAGTAAGTTGGCGGAACATTTAATCATGTTCGTGTGAAGACCTAAACCTTGTTCTGACGCATCCTGATGACCGCTTCCTATCATAAAACTTTCAGGTGTCTGTTTACTTCCTGCTTGTCTGTGCGGGTTACCGTTTCTATAGTAACAGTAAACATGTTTAAACCGATGGTGAACCATGATTTGGAAAAAAACAAAACAAAGTGGTGAAGTGGTGAAGCTTATCTGCACGGAGACGCTGGTACCTTTCACACCACATAACGCTGGTACCTTTCACACCGCAGACATTTCAATTTCATTAGCAATCTTGTACAAACTGTATTATACATTTTCCTACAGTTTCATTTCATATTTACATTTTTCTAATATTAGTGGAATATATATTTTATTTATTTTTTATTCATTGTTTGCTGGTCAAATTCATTCTTGCAGAGAAATACTTCTTTTTAGGGCGCGGCCGCTCGTATAAGCATTTCACTGTGTATTATACATTCTGCATTAGAATTTGAATTAGAAGGAAGGAGTCTCCAGTGTCAGCATAATAATTTTACTTGTCAAGCAGCTGTGATGAAGATGAATGAAACTCATTAAATAACTGACTACGTCCCGGCGACGTCACATCATCACATGATTGTTTTCCTGTAACAGCGCATCATGCTGTGTGTTATTCCTCAGCACGTACGGTTTCTAATTACTGCATCGCTCTGTGTCCTGAGGGTTTACGGGACACTTGGGGACGCGTTCATGTGACTTCCTGATGTCAGCAGCCTCGATGCCACAGACAGCAGACAGGGGTGTTAAAACCAGACTCTCTCTCTCTCTCTCTGTCTCTCTCTCTCTGTCTCTCTCTCTCTGTCTCTCTCTCTCTCTCTGTCTCTCTCTGTCTCTCTCTCTCTCACTCTGTCTCTGTCTCTCCTCTGTCTCTCTCTCTCTCTCTCTCTCTGTCTCTCTGTCTCTCTTTTTCTCTCTGTCTGTCTCTCTCTCTCTCTCTCTCTGTCTCTCTTTTTCTCTCTGTCTCTCTCTCTCTGTCTCTCTCTCTCTCTCTGTCTCTCTCTCTCTGTCTCTCTCTGTCTCTCTCTCTCTCACTCTGTCTCTGTCTCTCCTCTGTCTCTCTCTCTCTCTCTCTCTCTGTCTCTCTGTCTCTCTTTTTCTCTCTGTCTCTCTCTCTCTCTCTCTCTCTGTCTCTCTGTCTCTCTTTTTCTCTCTGTCTCTCTCTCTCTCTCTCTCTCTCTCTCTCTGTCTCTGTCTCTCCTCTCTCTCTGTCTCTCTCTGTCTGACAGACAAAGTTTGTGTGGCATGAATTTTTTTTTTTCCGTAATGCTCTAGCGAAACTAATAAGCTGGCTCAACGATGGGAAAAAACCCTCATCTGATTTAACCTGTTCGCCATGTTAGCGAGACACTGTACTCGCGCTAGTGCTAGTCAGCGTAGCGCAAAGTTAAACGTGACAACGCTCTGACCTTCAGGTTTGCGTGTTTGGATCGTAACAGAATCAATCTAGGACCAGCTTTGGAGCTTGAAGTAGTAAGTAGTAAGAACTCGTGAACTCACTTTACCTACAGTGTGCCAGTCTGGACATTTCGACATTTCTGCGAGGCCGAGCCGTAACCTGACACTCAGGCAGGCATCTGAACAAGGGAGGGGGAAAAGAGGAAGAAAAAAAAAAAAACAGGAATGGAAAGTTGCTTATCCAGGAGCTCAGGGTTGTTCTAATGGTTAACCAATTTATTTATTATGTGAGTCCCACATATTAGTATATTAGCGTCCCTCCGTCTCTCTCCTTCTCTGTTACACCAGTCATGTGTCACTTCTATACTTATTCACATATTCACTGATTTTATTAAAAGTGTAATAAAAAAAAAAAAAACCCCGAAATGCCTGGTTCCTGAAACCCACACAGCCCTGCTCACTTCTTTTTCTGAGGCTATGACGCGAGACGGAGAGCTATGTGGCGTCTCGCTGGCAGGCTAATGTCTCCAGAATGCGCTCTTATAATCTGCCCAGGAGTTGAAGGAGCTATTTCCTGGCACTGTGGAAAAACAGAGAGTTTCTCAACCATTCTCTCTCTCTCTCTCTCTCTCACACACACACACACACACCACAACCCTGTTGGAACCAAGAGAGCCAACTTCATTCCGTGTCTAAACCTGAAAAGACCGAGCTCAAAATGTCCGGAGAGATCAGGAACCATTTCTGGAATTAAAGTACACCAAGTATGGTTGTTTGGATTAGTGTGTGTGTGTGTGTGTGTGTGTGTGTGCGTGTGCGTGTGTGTGTGTGTGTGTTGGAGGTGAGTTTGTGATGTCAGCATGATTAATTGGGGCCTATTAACTTCTTTTAGTTGTTACAGCTTTACCTCTTCTTGGGTCACATCAGTCTGGAAGCTCTGACTCTCAGCCGGTGCAAACGTCTTAAAAGAGTCTGTGTCGAGTGACGATCCCGCCCGGGGCGTCTCAGAGCAGACGAGGACACAGGTTAGGGGTTAAAGGAAAAGCCGCAGCCTTCACGAGAGCCCTAAGACAGATGGAAATTGGCAATCGTTAAACATCTGGGAGAAAATCAGAGGGAAGAACGTGTAACGCTCCCAGAAGAAAAATCATCCACACCAACGTTTAGTGGCTTTTCCTGATAAACCAGTTCCAGGTTAAATGAGAGTTGCCTCTTTCATTCTCGCGACCCAACAAAATCCAAGAACGATTTGCTTAACAATTCAGCTTTAATGCTGTTTTCCTGAACAATCAATCAGGTGCCAGTTATTGAGGAGAGTAAGGTGTTGCTCCTGCTCTTTATGTAGCTGTGGAAACCGTTACAGCGCCAACTGGAGCATGACACCCGCACAGAACCTTAGATAATTATTAGACAACCTTAAAAAAAAGAAAAAGGTGGAGAAGGCTGACTTTAATTTCGAAAAGAAATCCGCCTAAGAAGAGGAGGTGACTTTAGAAAGTGTGAATGATGTAATATCTATAAAACTCTCAGCGTGCCTCATAAAGACGCTCTAATATCACGTTACCGTTGATTATTAACACAGAATCGTTTTGTAATTCATCCTGACCCGTTCTACAGCAGAACCCTGGAGGCTCACATGACTTCAAATTACTAGTTATAAGTGAGTATTTACAGCCCTGATCATAAAATTCATGCTACAATCTTTAAAAAAAATTGTAAAGAAAAGGTTTTGATGTTTTGACAGGAATAAATGTACAACGATAAAGTTCAAATGTCTGCTAACTTTTTATGTCTCTATGGTAACCCTTACAAAAGAGTGTACTTAAAGTTAAATTTATAAGTTTTTTTATATAGTTTTATTTATAAAGTAAACTTAAGTAAACCTTAAGTATATTTCCTACAGTATAATATCAATGTACTAGGAGTATATTTGTAAATGTACTATTTCAGCACTTCTTGGGGTTAAAATTGGCCCAATTAAAAATATATACTTTGTTTATAAAAAAATATACTTTGAAATATACTTTAGATGTAACTTTTGCTGTACTTACCTAGTTCAATTTTAAGTTTTATTTTCTACTGTAAAGTATACTACAAGTAAACTTACAAGTATTAGTTGTATACTTCTAGCCCACTTTTTAGTTTATAAAAGTATACTCTGAAGTGTGCTCTAAGGAAACTACTAGTTTAATAGTTTTATATTGCAAGTGGCCTTAACATCATACTTGTAGTTCACCTTAAATTGGTCTAATAGTTACCTAAATGTAAACAGTAACGATCAGAATAGAACAGGAAAAACATTAACCAAACCAAACTGTATTATCTTCATGAGCGCCCAAGCAACCGTGCATGCATAAGTGAGTTTTTCCTAAGATCAAACAAAATAGGATTTACAATAGTGAAATGTCCAACTTCTGTTTTATGCACTCAATACTTGGTCAGGGCTCCGTTAGCATGAATTACTGCAGGACTGTGGCGTTGCATTGGGGGCGATGAGCCTGTGGCACTGAGACATTATTACTGAAGACCAGGTGGCTTTGATAGCAGCCTTCAGCTCATCTGTATTGTTGGATCGGTGTTTCTCATCTTCCTCGTGACAATAGCTCATAGATTTTTCAGAGTTCAGGGGTCAGGTGAGTTATCTGGCCAATCTGTTCTTGATTGGCCAGATAACTCACCTGACCCCTGAACTCTGAACAGTGATATCATGGTCAGGTACCCAGTTAGTGAAAGTTTTGGCACTTTAGGCAGATCTCCTGGTGGAAGCTGTGTTGACTTTGGACTTGAAAATGGAGCAACACCAGCAGATGACACGTCACCTCAAATATCGCAAACGCTGAAAACTTCACACTGGACTTCTGTGGATTCTGTGCATCTTATCTTTTACTCCAGACTCTGGGGCCTTGATTTCCAAATCGAGAAAGCTAAATTTACTTTGACCTGAAAAGAGGACTTTGGACAAATAAGCAACAGTCCTCAGTTTCTCCTTATCCCAGCTGAGACACATCATATGTTGTCTCTGGTTCAGAAGTTGCTTGCAACAGTTGTAGCTCATTTCCTGAAGATGGCTGTGTGTGGTGGCTCTTCATGCTCTGACCTCCAGCCTCACTCCAGTCCTTGTGAAGCACTCCCAAGGTGTTGAATCGGCTTTGCCTGACAATCTTCTTTAGGCTGCGCTCATCTCTGTCGCTTGCACACCTTTTCCTATCACACTTCTTCAGTCACCCTTCCATAATTATGCGTGTACTGAACCAAACATGGAGATATGAATAGTAATATACATGTAATTAATGTAAATATAATGTATGCCATAATTATCAGCATTTAAACTATCTAAAGTAACTAATTAAAAATATTTTAAATATTTCACTTTACATGTAATGAATCTATGTGCGAGTTTCACAATTAAATTGGGGGAAAAAACCTTTTCACAAAATGTACATTTTTTTAGATACACTTGGATATACAGAATAAGGTCTGTTTCATACTTTTATTGGTAGAATTGTCAGTAAATTCAACCAAAAGTTTATCTGCCCCCTGAAGGTTGATAACACTGTGTACATAAAACACCAGGTTCAGGTCCACCCATGTGCTATTTACTTTAATCTATTCCTCCCCAAATTACAGGGCATGTTTACCTTCAACTTCATGTACAAGGCATAAACCCTTAATTATACTTTTCCTAAGTATACGCCAGAGTACACCTAAGTATAGGCCAACGTATATTTAATTTTGTTTATGGGTACTTGTCAGTTTAAGCAGAGTATATTGGCTATATAACATATAACATTACTATGAAGTCCTTCATTTTGGTCAGTTAGCCAAGTTAAACTTTAACCCCCTCGATCAATATTTCTTTTAGAACAGTGAGCTCCAACAGGTGATAAGTCAATAAGCAGTTTAATAACAAAGACTGCAACTCAACATTCAATATTCAATCTTTTCTTTCATCTTTAACATCTACTTGAGAAAATATAAATCATTGTGTGTGTGGTTTGGGTTCATCATTGCCTCAAGTGCATTATGAATATATTAGATTATATAAGCATTATAAAGTAAATATATACAAGGGCTGTACTGAACGTAACACCACACTGGGCATAAATCTCTTTTATTAACTGATGTACTGTAGGTGCTTTAAAATGCATGTGTTGGTAGAGATACACCATCGAGCCCCGCTCTCAAATCCTCTTTACAAATCCCCTTTGTCATGGTTGATGTACACACACTGCGCTACAGAATGCTCATGGAGACGGAATTCTTATTAACTAGAGCAACGTACACAGATTAAGAAGGGAAACCACCAATGAATGGGAACTACGCAGTGTGCGACAATCAGCTGTGACAAAGGGGGATTTTCAAAGAGGATTCGAGAGCTGGCTTTCGGGACTATCTGGTCCACGTCACTTCTGAAACGGCGGCCTCCCAGGAACTCCTTTAATCACCCAAAGAAGGAGAGGGCTGGGTTTTTCCATCCATAACACTAACATAGTCGCAATTTAGCATGAAAAAGGTAAACTTTTAATAAAATGAATTAAGTAATGTAGGCCACGCTAACAAAGACCATTTGCATTTATATTTATATGATACATTTCTATAAATATATATACGCGCCCCTGTACATAACTGGATAAGTGGTATAAAAGATGAATTAATTTATATGAATAATAATAAACATAAAGCGGGATGCTTGCAGTGTTAGTCTCATAATGAAAGTTTATTCAGTTCCTAAATTACATCAGCCACAATCTTCTAAGAAGAGATTCATCTTTGTTGTCTTCTAAGGTCATATGAGGACACGGCGTGCTCTATATGTGGGTTCTGTGAGTCTTCAATATGTGAGAAGAAAACTTTGCATAACAGCAGGAAGGAAACGACGTTCTACTTTCAGGCCAAAAAAAAGTTAGGGAACGGTGAGAGTTAGCTAAAAATACATCTCAGGTGAAGGTTCAGGTCACAGAGGTAGACGTTAAACTGGCGTGAAAGCAGACGCACTTTGGTTTCATTGCTTCTTTAAATATTTACAATAAAACTATTCATAGTCAAAAAACGTATTTGCATCACACCCAGACAGCTGCGTATATTTTTTTGTTAAACTGGCTGTTTAAAGATTTGATTTGAATCGTAATACAGCTCCACTTTGACTTGTATACGTATATTAAAGTTTATGTGTAAATTTGGGTTAATACGTCTTTTAACGGGATCTGATATGAAAATAACTCATTAGCAAAATGAGCTAAATACTGTAGCTCTGCTTTCACAGATACCAAAGAAAAATACTATTGGTCGTTTTTCAACTTAAAGAAAACGGTTTCAGCGACAACGAGCAGCGAAACTGAAAGTGACTAATGTTGTTTTTCTTAAGTGCTTAATAATAGCCTGAACAGATGTGTGACAGGCCGCAACAGCACAGTGCATCATGGGAGAAATGAAGTCGACCCACACAATAGTTATTTATCATCCAAGCCTGAAGCAGTATAATCCTAAGGGAGCACATTATTCCAGGTGGGTTTATTCAGTAAGACCTTGGATGTGATCTTCACGCCCCAATGTGGAACAGAGATCAGGCTTCGTGTTTCTTCTCTGATTTAATATCCGTCGATCCGTCTCTATTCATCCTTAAAAATTGACGGATAACTTCTCGCTTGTGTGTGTGAACTGTACACACAGTCATTAACCAGCACCACTTGCACGTTACAGGACCTCGGCTGGGAGTTAATGCCACGTCCCCCGTACAGTCCTGACCTCACTCTCAGACATTTCCATACGTCTGGAAATGCCATTATAGGAGTTCCTGGGAGGCCGGCGTTTCAGACATGAATGTTTCTACCTTTATGTGAAGTTCAGCATCTTCAGACGTTGGGATGAAATGAAAGCAAACTTCACGTTGTCTCTGTAACGTTCCAGTGATCGGCTACATGACGAAGTGCCTTCCTTTACTTTTAGCTACATCACACTATAAAGATTTTGATTCACTCTAAGTGGTTTAAATGAGTATATTTGTAGTGAGCATACACCTGTAAGTTTAAACCTTTGAACTTCATCTAAGTTAAGCATGTGATCGTGGTAGCAGTTTGAAGTGTCACAAATCAGTTTTATTCCTTAATGTGACCCCGATCGGTTATATTTTTCTGATGTGAATCGGACCCGAGCCACGTGTCCAGTGTCGTGTAAGTGGTGAGGCAAAAACAACAATGACTACATTCAGTGCAAAGGATGAGGACGATTGTGTATCAGGAGTGTCTCCAAGGAACCTAGAAGGAAGCTACCAGAGCTGAATGGTGTAGAGAAACAGATACCAGTCACACACACACACACACACACACACACACACACACACACACACACACACACACACACACACACACACACACAATGCCCTCTATAGTATTATAATGCAATAGCTGACTAGTGAAAACTGGCAGGTGAAAGAAAAAGGAAAAAAAAATGCTAAAGTCATCCTGTCTATGAAAAGGAACATTGATTTCTGTGAAAGTGCCAGAAGTCAGTGTTATTTAAACCCACCATGTGAGTCTAACAGTGAATGACTGTCTCAAAAAAAAAAAAAGACCCACAAGGGCTCCAGATTGAGCGTTTTTACCTCTGATAACTACTACCTATCAGCACTTGCTGGAAAGTCCAGACGCTCATACTGTGATGTGATTAATCTGTAAAATATTTAACTCATCATGATACACACCTTCTCTGGAACAATGGAATTTAATATGTGTCATAAGAATTCAAATAAAAAGCTGTACACAGTGTCAGGCAGCATAGTGGTGGCGTAGTGGTCCGCACTGTGGACTCCAGGGTCGAGGGTTCAAATCCCACCTCTGGTCTGTGTGGGTGAGTGGATTTGCATCTTCTCCCTGTGCTCGGTGGGTTTCCTCCAGGTACCCCGGTTTCCTCCCACAAACCAAAGACATACAAATTAGGTGTGTGTGTGTGTGTGTGTGTGTGGCTTTGTGATGGACTGGCACACTTCATATGAATTTAAATACATTTTTAAAAGATTTACATTTAATGTCAGGCGGTGGTGTAGTGGTTAGCACTGTGGACTCCAGGGTTGTGGGTTCAATTCACTTCCTCTTCAATCCACACTTTCTCTGTGTGTGTGTGTGTGTGTGTGTGTGTGTGTGTGTGTGTGGAGTTTACATGTTCACGTTTTTAATTTTTTTTGCAATGGCAACCTTAAACCTAAACCTGAAGTGCGTTTTTAAGAGAGAGAATGGGAGGGGGCTTTCGGAAACACACACACACACACACACACACGGTAGCTGCGGCTAAACCGTTACTTCACATTTCAGCTGAAGGGACAGAGGACACGCAGGAGACGGATGGAGTGAGAGGAGGAATAACCGAGCCAGCGCTCAGGCTGTTGTTCTGAGGACTGAGGACGGAGAGAGAGAGAGAGCAGGTAACAACCGCGCCGAGAAAAGGAGAAGAAAACATGATTTAGTCTTCAGCCAGCTCCGTGTCCAGGCATGCTCTCTCTCTCTCTCTCCCTCTCTCTCTCTCCAGCTCCATGGGCTTGCTAGTGTTGTTAGCCTCTCGTGTCATTTCTTCAGCATGTCAGTGTGTAAAATGAACACATTTCGGATTTTAACCCCCCAGTCTGGTCTCAGGGAACACTGAAAGGCTGTAATGGAGAATCTCTCTCTCTCCCTCTCTCTCTCTCTCTATCCGACCTGTTGTTGCGCGTGAACTCCACTGTGTAGCAACCGTTGGATCCGAGGTGGTCGCGCGCGCCGGGCTGAGGCCTAACGGCTCGCGCTCTCTCTCAGAACATTTCAAATATTTAAATTTAAAATCGATTCCACCGTTATTACCGTTAGAGTTAGCCGAGCTAGCATCGCGTTTCCCAGGCTGGTTACAGTACCGTCGGGTGTCTGCTTCTTTAATATCAAAATGGACTTGTTTCCACACTCAGTGACATGAAAATGCTCAACTTCTTGTTAAACTAAATGTAAATAAATATATATATATATATATATATATATTAACTTAAATTTACCATAATAATAATAATGACAAGAAAAACTTCTAAAACTGATCCTCTCCACATGACTCAGTTGTACACAACACATTTGTATGAATTTTCTGATTGAACCGAGATAACATTAGTGTCTACCAAATAAACCACACATTTGGCCAGGTTCTAGCTAATGAATATACTTTTAACACCCACACACACACACACACACACAGGAGATATAATTTTTCAGTCTGAGAATGACCTACTGTTCTGTACAGCTGTGTAGTGGAGTTACTGTATGTGGGGAGAAGATTAACGTACGGATGGAATGGTCAGGAGTCCAGATACTTTTGAGGTTCCTGACTTAAACCACTCATTTGTCGATGTTCTAGTTAATCAATATAGTTGAAGTTGTCTCTTCACAAGGGGTGTTTTTTTATTTTTTTTTAATAATACAAAAATATATCTATTTTAATACTCATTATAGATCTGTTAAACACCCGTCATGTTGAACTTCTTGTGTCTTCATTATTGACTTAAATTTACCATAATAATAAAAAGATTTATCCTTTGACAATTTTACAAAAACAGCCACTTTGTATATGATGTATAAAGTATTTGGACATTTGTCTATCCTGTGTTTTTTCTCCACACGTAACTATACAGTTGTACAGAATACCTTTATATGTCATTTTCTGATTAAACTAAACTAACTGTAGTATTACATGTTTTAACATGTATAAGTCCTTGACTAGAACTTTTTGAAAAGTTTGTCAGAAGTTTCACCTTGTGTGTTACACATTTCACAGTTGTCTGTCCTAAATTTAACTTTGTTAAACTTGATATCTTAGTGATAGAAAAATGCAGATGCGTTATTTACCTTCATCACCGTGTGTGTGTGTGCGTGTGTGTGTGCATGTGGGTGGGGGGGGGGGAATTTTGCCCACTGATCTTGTAAGTTCTAACTAGGGCTGCAACAACTAATCGATAATGAAATTCGTTGTCAATGAATGCCGTTGTCGATTAGTTGGCCTGCTCACGTTACTGAGAAGCGCGACCACAAGATGCACAAATACACAAAGACACACACATGGAGGTTACAGAAGCATTTGCAGGACAAAGCGCGCGCACCAAGTCCTCCCAGGTATGGCAGCAATTTACATTAAACGCCTCTTATCGGGTGTTAAAATCGAGCATTTTTTAATCGGGTGTTCGTAGTGTCCGGTGAGCGCGGATGAAGCACCGAGCGTTTTCTACACATAGGAGTTAACGAGTGTGTTCACACGAGCTTTGGTGACGTGCGTTTGTCCAGCTGCGCGGTTATTCAGTGTAAAAAAAAAACAACAACAACCGTTGCATGCAGCTTTTTGTTGGCATTCAAATCACAACGAACACAAGGATATCACTTCTAGTGCGTTTTCTTCACATTCATTTTACACTTTGGAGGACCGGATATATCCCATGATCCTACATGCTACTGTATACATAGGGAAATGCGGAAAAAGGGCAGAATAAACAGAGTGAACCCAGTAGCGGCGATTTGTTTTCTCTCCCTACGTCGCCATATTACGAGAATGTCTAGTATAGCAAAATGGTCTATATATTAAAAAAAATTTTATTGAGACAAAAAAAGGATAAAATACACAAGAGGAATAATGTATAAACCGTGAAAAGGATGTAGCAAGAGACACTTCAATTAAAAATTAGCTAGAAGTCTATTATTCTTAAGTTGAATTAATTTAAGAGAATTTAAAATTGAGGTCATTCTTAACAACTGAATGTCAGTGTATTTTTAAAACTATATATATATATATATATATATATATATATATATATACACTGTCAATTTGCCATCTGCAATTATTGTTAAAACCAAAAATGTTGATTTACATTAAATAAGGTTTAAATGTCAAAATTAAAGATAATTAAACTCTATGTGGCTATTGCATTTTTTTTAAAGTTTACTTTTATACATAAATAATACCCTGATTTATGGTTTTATATAGTTAAGCAAAACATTGAATTAAAGCGGTTAGTTTTAATCCGATTAATCGGAAAAATAATCGACCAACTAATCGATTACCAAAATAATCATTAGTTGCAGCCCTAGTTCTAACCAAATATGAACGTTACTCAAAAGTCTTGTGTTAGCACATTAAAAAGTTCCCACATGTTGAATTCACTATTTAGCACTAGGGCTGTGCGATATGGACAAAAGAAACCTATCACGATTTTCTTGAACAATATTTTGATTTTAATCACGATTTTGACACACACACATGTTTTACAGTGTGAATATGAAACATTTTTCCAAAGGAAAACAATTATATTTTATCAAAGACCTGTAACATGTCTCTAAAACAGATATAAGGCAAAAAAAAAAAAATCACCTAGTAAAGGTGTAACAAAATGTCTCTAGAACAGACCTATGGCAAAAAGTCTGTGTGTCCCTGTTTCTACAGCCTATTTGTCGTTAAGCTCAGTCTCCTGTTGTCGCGCACTGCTTAGGCACATTGCGTTGTGATTGGTTCAAATAGAATACTGCAGGAAAAGTCGGGAGCGCGAAAAAAATCCTGCTGTAAGGCGATTTAGAAATCGCGCATATTCACATCGCGATTTCGATACGATTTCAATTAATCGCACAGCCCTACTTAGCACCTCCTTTTATGATATTTATTAAGTAGATGTATTCTCACAGGCTGTTCCTAATATTTTACTTGTTCTTCAGGTACCTTTTAAAATTTGCTGCCCATCAAAATTTGTAATACGTGTAATACTGTGTCAGTGTTTAAAACAAACAAACTAAGTTGTACAGTTTGGCTCAAAATTCAACGTGAATGCGCCGACACTCGTCTTGGTCTGACTCATTTGTTGATGAGTTAATAGTCGCACTGTGGATTTAGTTACACTTATTTTGTCTTTTTTGCATCCAGACGAGGGATGTGGTGAGTTTCAAATGAATATTCATGTTTGCAGGGCGAGTTGATGTTCCTGGATGTAAACAGCGTTTTAAGACAGAAGTTAAGAATAATTCTGGAACATGGCAGACTGCCTTTTAAGGTCAGATGTGAAATGAACAGCATGCTGCATCTTAATAGGGTGCACGTCGATATGCATTCATACTACGATTATCTAACTAACTCACTAGAGCTGCACAGTTTAAACATTTTTATTTTGTTGATTGATTATATATTTTTTTAGTTTTCCATTCAGAAGTATTGGGATTAATTATTAAATGTTTCATTCTAAATTGCTTAAAAATATATCCTGGTTTTTTATTATTTCTTCTGATTGTGGGTTTATGTGCAGTTGTGGCAATGTGGAGCAGAAGACTGGCATGAAAAGCATAATCACTTGTAATCATAAAAAAAAAATCAGCACAAGTTACACAGTGTTTGAATGCATATTATACAGCAGTTAGTACTGATCGAATAATCAGATTGGACGAGACACATTACGCACATGGTTATAACATACAGTAACAGCACTGTGAGGTGTAACTCTATGTATGAGTGGGCGTGTCCCAGGTGTTGTCCGGTGGTTAACGACACTTACTGTGTGTCTCAGCGTGGGTGAGAGTACTGTAGGTCTGTACGGTCCGCAGTACTGAGGAGAGAGCAGCTGCCTGACAAAACCCACATTCACACCCAGAGTCACAGAAGCACTTTCAGTAAGAACACACACCTGATAACGTTATGTAATGTCTTAAACAACACGCCGTCTCTGCTGTTAACGCTTAACTTAACTTGCTTCTAACACGAGGCTGAATCCCGAATCACTCTCTAACCCCTGATCAAGGGCACTCTTCTTAGTGTGTGCAACTTTCCATTTAACGTCGATGTGTTTTTTATTTATACTTTAAAAGCTGTAAGGAACAAAGCTGCTTGAGACAAACCGGATGCAAAGTTTAGTGTCCGGTTCGTCTCAAGCAGCTGTGTTTCTTGCAGCTTTTGGTGTGATCGAATGGGAAATCACAGTGACCAAAAATGGAATCATATCGACACTCTAGATATGATGTACAGAACTGCAACTCACCCACAGTATCCGTTTGCAGTTTCATCTTTGTTCAAGCACCGAATCATGCTGAGTATGTTTTATATACTGGTTAGACTTGGGCCAGGACATGGTCCTGAAAGTGTCTCACCTACGTGAAAAAGGTGAAAACACTATTTTTTATAATACTTACTGTTTCTTTTTATTATTTATTTATTTTTTTTATCTTATCTCCCAATCCAGATTTATATTTTTATCAGCTAAAAAGAAGAAAATTTCATGCCACTTTTATGTTTATGTCCATAATTCTGTCATATGTCATAAATCTTAACTGTCATTCAGATGAAATTTAGATTTCACATGAAAAGACATAAACCTGAAAAAGTGTGTTCTTTTAAAATGCTAAATTGATAAGATATTGCAACATGAATTTGACATGGTTACGGACACTACAGATTTTTTAATGCTTTTGTATGCTTTTTTTTAAAGCTTTTACCAAAAACCAATTTAGGCAAAATTTTTACAGGCCATATGCTTCTGCTTCTAGAAGCTTATACCAGTTTTAGTATTAATACTCATAAAGAAATATGAATAATTTGCATTTTAAATGACTATTGTTTGAAGCGAGACATAATGCTAAAAAATGGCTACATGTAAAATCATCTCTCCAAAACAGCTGGTTAGCCACTTTTCTAACCGAGAACCAAGATCGGTCACTTCCGTGTAGCATAACCTGGAGAAGTAGCTTCTTTGGCTCACACATTTTCTGTATTTTATGTATAACAAACTTTAAAATATTATAAAATGGCCTTTTACGCAGTACAGAACCCATTTGCATTGTAGTAACAAAAATATTTCCTCTAAGGAAGTGGTTATAATGTCCCAGATCTGCTACGATTTTCTGTGTAAACTTATTCTGCCTTAAAACATCAAGATAAAACCTCATTTTCACAACTTATAAACAAACAAACTGGAGCTTTTAAAAGAGAATAACTTTTATTTTAAACATGTGAATGGGCCTTAATTAAACATTCACAGGAACTTTGAAACACAGAAACAACCTTTAAAATAAATACGAGATGTGATCATCGTCCTCTGATCATCTCGTCCTCTGATCATCTCGTCCTCTGATCATCTCGTCCTCTGCACCCCGGGCTGGTTATCTGTCCAGTCCCTCATGCAGTTAAGTACATTAGGACAGGATTCGAGAACACAGCACAGTATTTACAACTTTTAAAGATGCAATTATCCAGTGTGGTTATTATACGGTTTCACAAAAGTGTTTTGAGAGGGAGGGGGACTTCCATCAATATCTCATTAAAACTGTCTGGCTGCGAGACGACTTCCTGCATCGACCCAGCAGCCGTTTGGACAGTTTGTACACCGACTCTGTGGCCTGTGTGTATTTTGTTATCTGATCTGTGTACGTTGTAATGCAGATTCATTTCTACACTTTAACCTGTTTGGTGCTTTAACAATGTTTATTTTAACCAAAAGAACAAAACAAAATATATATAATGGAGGTTTCTATTTTGCAAACACAAGGCAACTTTAAATCTATTTTTACTAAGTAGGTATGTACAAATGACCAAAAAATACCAAATCACAAACTTAACAAAGTATTCAACACCAAGGGGACATTTTGTCTCTGAAGTTGACGTGTCGTGGGCAGGGGAAATGCACAATTGTAAGGATTTGAGTGACTTTAATGTGACTTTAAGGGTTGAAATGTGATGTCTAGACGATTGGGTCAGAACCAACTCCAAAACTGCAGCCCTCCCGGGACGCTCTGGACCTGCAGGGGTCAGGACTCGCAAAAAAGTGGTCCAAGGATGGAAAACCGGTGAGCCGGTGACAGGGTCATGGCCAGACAAGGCTCAGTGACCCACATGGGGACCGAATACTGGCCCGTGCAGTCGGATCCAACTGCAGGATGAATGAATGTTGGTTTTGATAGAAAGAAGTCGGAACACACATCAGAACCTGACTACGGAGCAATGGAAAATGTGGCCATCATGGGGACAGCTGGATGGGGGTGTGTGTTCAGGAACGCTTTGGAGGAACATGACCGAGTTTCTCCAGATCTCCATCCGATCGAGCGTCTGAGGGACACCATGGAGACACCAACTCTCAACTTACAGGACTTTAAGGATGTTACTGACGGCTTGGTGAGAGATACCGCACACTCTTCCAGAGGGCCAGTGGAGTCCATGCCTCGAGCGAGTCAGGGTGTTTTTGGTGGAAGGATGATGGTGTGTATCACGCGCAACCGCAAATCTGGCTGATAAAAAGAGACACGAGTCCAGGATTGACTTTAAAAAAAAAATAATAATTTATTTATTTTACCAGCAGCTCACCAGTCTGTCCTGAACTGATCTCTCCTCCAGTGACACTTCACGGCTCAATCACGTTTTTATCCATTAAACTTTTTAAATACTTTTATGAAACAAGTTCTCACTCACGTTACAGCAGACACAGGCAGTGGTTCCCTCGAAAACCTCTCTTTATTCACGCTATTAAAGTTAAAAAGACAAACAACACAACAAATGCAGCTTGTTTACAGAAGTTTGAACACTTCTGTCCTGAAGATACCAGGAAGTTAGTTTCACCGTGTTAAAGGATTGATTTGGCACCAGAATTGTGGAACGAAGGAAAAAAAGGATAACGCACCCTAGCTGGAGTGTGTGCGTTTTTTTTTTATTTTTTTTTATTTGATTTTATTATTATTATTATTATTATAAATTGCAAATAACCACAAAAAATTATCTTGGCCATTCCATCTAAAAATCAGTTTGGGAAAGTGCAAATAAAAAACAGCTGCACACACTGTGGTTGTGAAATTTTCCTCCTCAGTGGCAAATGTAACATATGAGGGCCGTTCATGTCAAAGCGGGACTTTTGATAATAATGCAGAATAACAGAACACGGACCGTGCTGAGAGTAAAAACTCCCTTTATGTCTCTGTATAATCTCCTGCTACATAATGCACTTATCCAAGTGTCTCACTTAGAGCTTGGACACCATCGTGGTATTGATCAGACTGCCTGCTTCATTCAGGTCTGAAACGCCGACCTCCCAGGAACTCCCTTTAATGGCTTTTACGAACATGTGTGGGAAGGTTTTTAAATGAGGTCAGGACTGCACGGGAGTGGGCGAGGGGGGGTCAGTAACTCCCAGCCGAGTTCCTGTAACATCTGGTGAAGGATTGTGTGATGCGTCTCGTGGGCAACTTATCCATCCTCCATCCATCCTCAAGTCCTGAAGTGTTTTTGTAGAAACGTACAAGAATGCAGAACAATCTAGATGACGACGGTCTGTGGATCCTGGACTTGTGTCTCTTTCTGTATGTTGGTGTGTGATGATTGCTGCAGGTTTGTGTGAGACGTTCCACAGCAGTAAGCAGTTGAGTTGTCACCATGCAGGAAGGAAGTCTTGAGGGTTTTTTTTTAGTTTTTTTTGTGAGACATGACATATTTTGCACTTGGCCAGTGTACAGCTGCAATTTCACTGAATAGAAATAACTAAAAGATCATTGACTTACTTTTGTATGTCATCAAAATAGTTTCCAAACAAACAGCATTTAAAATAAAAAAAAGGTATTTTTAACATCTGAAATTGTCAAATATACTGTTATCTATATATATATATATATATATATATATATATATATATGAGAGAGAGAAATTCAACGAAATTTGGCAAAAAATAGCTGAAAACTTTAGAAAGGTACCAGGACACCCAGTGCACCTCGGCCTCCACACTCTCCAGGTCCCGATCCGATCGAGCCCTATGTGGAGAACGAGTCCGATCCACAGAGATCCCGACCGGCAGTCCACATCACCCGAAGGATGTATAGATAACGTCATGGTGCCAGACACAACAGCTCCCTCCAGAGGTCTTGTGGAGTCTCGCCAAAACTACACCATATTGGGCTTAATGTTTTTCAATGTAATGGTGTGTGTACATAAGAAGAAAAAAAAGTCAGTAAATAATTCAGAACATTGGTAGAGTAATATACTGTATAATCCTGTGTGTGTCTGCAAAATCAGACACAGCGAAGATATACAGCGAAACCTTGGATTGTGAGTAACGCGGTTTGTGAGTGTTCCGCAAGACGAGCAAAGATTTTTACTAAATTTTGACTTGGGGGGGGGGGGGGGGGGAACGAACAAGTCTTGGTTTACGAGTACCGAGTATCACTTAAAAACACTTCTTGTTTTGACGCAGAGCGTCACGTCATCACAACTGAGCCAACGGTTTTTGTCTCTCTTGTGCCGCGGAATTGTGGGTAATCGTCTCCCCTGCTGGGTCTTAGTGCTCGTCTCTTACTGGAATAATCAACATCCGTGCACACGTGTACTGTTTAATATAACACTGTGACCACGTGTGTGTGTGTGTGTGTGTGTGTGTGTGTGTGTGTGTAAAATATATTTTATTTTGTGTCTGTATGCGTGTGTGTACAGCGCGTGTGTAAAGCAAAAGAAAGTCTCATTAGAGAGGTTAAAGATCCATTTTCTCTCTCTCCCTGGGCCAGCATGCTGTTTTGTGTGTGTGTGTGTGTGTGTGTGTGTGTGTGTGTGCACATGTAATTTTGCCTCTTCACACACACACTCACCTTTATACACACACACACACACTCTCCTCTTCTCGGCTTCACACAGGCACAGTCTGCTCTAAATAGAAACTCTGCTCTGTTGCGTTTCTTTTCAAAGTTCAGGTTAATTTGTTAGTATACAGTGGTGTGAAAAACTATTTGCCCCCTTCCTGATTTCTTATTCTTTTGCATGTTTGTCACACTTAAATGTTTCTGCTCATCAAACACATTTAACTATTAGTCAAAGATAACATAATTGAACACAAAATGCAGTTTTTAAATGAAGGTTTACGATATTAAGGGAGAAAAAATACTCAATCTACATGGCCCTGTGTGAAAAAGTGATTGCCCCCCTTGTTAAAAAATAACTTAACTGTGGTTTATCACACCTGAGTTCAATTTCTGTAGTCACCCCCAGGCCTGATTACTGCCACACCTGTTTCAATCAAGAAATCACTTAAATAGGAGCTACCTGACACAGAGAAGTAGACCAAAAGCACCTCAAAAGCTAGACATCATGCCAAGATCCAAAGAAATTCAGGAACAAATGAGAACAAAAGTAATTGAGATCTATCAGTCTGGTAAAGGTTATAAAGCCATTTCTAAAGCTTTGGGACTCCAGCGAACCACAGTGAGAGCCATTATCCACAAATGGCAAAAACATGGAACAGTGGTGAACCTTCCCAGGAGTGGCCGGCCGACCAAAATTACCCCAAGAGCGCAGAGACGACTCATCCGAGAGGCCACAAAAGACCCCAGGACAACATCTAAAGAACTGCAGGCCTCACTTGCCTCAATTAAGGTCAGTGTTCACGACTCCACCATAAGAAAGAGACTGGGCAAAAACGGCCTGCATGGCAGATTTCCAAGGCGCAAACCACTTTTAAGCAAAAAGAACATTAAGGCTCGTCTCAATTTTGCTAAAAAACATCTCAATGATTGCCAAGACTTTTGGGAAAATACCTTGTGGACCGACGAGACAAAAGTTGAACTTTTTGGAAGGTGCGTGTCCCGTTACATCTGGTGTAAAAGTAACACAGCATTTCAGAAAAAGAACATCATACCAACAGTAAAATATGGTGGTGGTAGTGTGATGGTCTGGGGTTGTTTTGCTGCTTCAGGACCTGGAAGGCTTGCTGTGATAGATGGAACCATGAATTCTACTGTCTACCAAAAAATCCTGAAGGAGAATGTCCGGCCATCTGTTCGTCAACTCAAGCTGAAGCGATCTTGGGTGCTGCAGCAGGACAATGACCCAAAACACACCAGCAAATCCACCTCTGAATGGCTGAAGAAAAACAAAATGAAGACTTTGGAGTGGCCTAGTCAAAGTCCTGACCTGAATCCTATTGAGATGTTGTGGCATGACCTTAAAAAGGCGGTTCATGCTAGAAAACCCTCAAATAAAGCTGAATTACAACAATTCTGCAAAGATGAGTGGGCCAAAATTCCTCCAGAGCGCTGTAAAAGACTCGTTGCAAGTTATCGCAAACGCTTGATTGCAGTTATTGCTGCTAAGGGTGGCCCAACCAGTTATTAGGTTCAGGGGGCAATTACTTTTTCACACAGGGCCATGTAGGTTTGGATTTTTTTTTCGCCCTAAATAATAAAACCCCTCATTTAAAAACTGCATTTTGTGTTTACTTGTGTTATCTTTGACTAATAGTTAAATGTGTTTGATGAGCAGAAACATTTTGTGTGACAAACATGCAAAAGAATAAGAAATCAGGAGGGGGGCAAATAGTTTTTCACACCACTGTATTTTACTTTACCGCAGTGATTCTGTTAGTATGCGCTCACGCGAGTGTCATTAACGATGTTTCTTGCTAATTTTTCTGTGTGTGTGTGAGAGAGAAACTCAAATAAGAGAGGAGGAAAGTTAACTGTGTAAGTAGAGAAGGGGGAGAGGGGAGGGGCTGATTCCTCCTCTCCACTTACTTTAGCTTCACACACACACACACAACGCCTGTGCACTTAAACGGAAACACTTATCTGTCTGGATTTATTTTTACTTTTTTTTAGTGCAGGTTAATTTGTTTTGTTTTTACTTTATATTATGTGTTTGAGTTTGGTTTCGAATCTCGCCTTCGCCCTTTGTGTGCGTCTGGAGTTTGCATGTTCACCCTGGCCTTGGTCACTCTCCTCAGGTAGAGTTCTGAGTGGTGTTCCCAAATTGCGTCGGGGTCCTCAATTCTAACTGTGTTGGCCTCCATGGATGGATGGATGGATGCTTTAGACACCTCAAAGGTATGACCTGCGTCCGTCATTATTTCGTTTTTCCCAACATCCAGCTATTTGTCTTTCTGTCTACTGTAGTGTCCATCCGTCCATCCGTCCATGGAAGTGTTTGTATATTCATCAAGTCATCTATTTCTCTATTTTCATACCTCCTACTCGTGTACTGTATATCCATGTAAGTCTCCAGGTGTCCATCAGTCAGACTTTTATCTACTGTGGCATCCATTCATTCGTCCTTCTGTTCAAGCAATCATCCTTTCATTTCAATCAATTCATTTCATCAGAGGTATTTATTCATCCATCTGCGATCCATCTTTTTGTACGTCTTTGTACAACTTAACTCTGCTGTCCATCCATCCATCCATCCCTCTATCCATCTATTAATCCTATTTGTTTTTACAGTCACTAAAGAGCTCTGCTCAGTCATACCGCATGTTTTGCAATTCTGATGTCGAGGGCCAACAGGCGGTGGCTTTTTGTGTTGTCTTTGGCAAAAACAGCCAAAGCCTCTAATGCTAAAAGATCCCGTGTGATTATACTGTGCATTCCTTTTCATGGAGTTCTTGTTCTAATTGTAATATAGCTGTGAAGCTCAAATGGTTTCTGCATTTCTCTGATGCTTCCACGTGACGTGTAGAGTTTCAGTTCTCCGCCCTTCTCACCATGATGTAATGTCTTGTCTTGCCTTATGGTGCGTTTGTTTTATATAAAAATGGTTTCCCACAAAACCATATGGAAAAAAGAGCATAAAAAACAAACCACAACTTGTATCTTCTTTTATTAATTTTTTCATTGCTTGTTTTCGAGTTGCAGCACACGCCTACAGTAAGTGCTCATGCAATGGCTGGCTTTCTGCACCGCGCGTTGTTTAAATCGTATCGTGTTCAGCAGAATAACAGTAATCAGCTGGGTTTCTGTTTTTACAGCGTTTCGTCAGTCATAATAGCGGTGAAGCTGGGACGTACGGACAACTCCACAGCTGCCGATGTTTAACTGTAATCGTTATGTTCTTGTATCAGTAGAGGGTTTATTATCGAATAGGAAGCCTAAGTGAGGTTTGAACGTTCATAAAACGAAGTGTTAAACCTGACAACTTTTCATTAAAAGACCTTTTTATTCCTTCCGTTCTTGCTCATTTGCACGGAAACCAAGTTTTTTTGACTGGCCAGTTTTAGGCGAGCAGTTAGTCGGCTTTGTATTTCCGATCTGCCAGTGTTTGTTCAAGTCACATGACCACATATCGGATATACTCTACTGTGCAGAAGGCAACCCGTGTTGTTCAGTACAAAAAATTTGATATGAATTTTATTATTATTGTTATTAGTAGTTTAAGTATTATTATGATTGCTGTTTTTATGACTTTATTGTGGAGTACAAAAACATTTCTGATTTCCAGGCATTAAAATTTCAACAACAACAACAACAAAAAAAAAAAGGAAGTTACCGGGTTTTTCCTGCCAAAGAGAAGCAGGTGAGATTGTTAAAAGAACCGTGCGTGTGGTTCTGCTGAACGCTCAGTAAAAGTTACCCGAATAATTTTGTTATAAAAACACACTAATTGTACTGAACATGAAAAGGTCCCCGAAATGTTGTCTTTACCAAGTTTGTTTTATTAATTACTGGGTACTGGACTTTATTTTCCTACGGTTAAAAGTTTTTAAAAATATTTTTCTAGTACAGTAAAACCTCGGATTACGAGTAACACGGTTTGCGAGTGTTCCGCAAGACGAGCAAAGATTTTAAATAAATTTTGACTTGGAAAATGAGCAAGTCTTGGTTTACGAGTACCGAGTATGATGTATCATGCATGCGCTTCTTGTTTTGACGCCGAGCGTCACGTGATCACAACTGAGCCAACGGTTTTTCTCTCTCTTGCGCTGCGGAATTGTGGGTAATCGTCTCTAAAAATATAATAATTAAATTAGAATTTAAAAAAAAAATAAGATTAATGTCTAATATAGCAAAATGGTCCATATTAAAAGGAGGCACCTCAAATAAAATGACAAGGGTTTTCATATCCACTTCCCGACACACTGCCCCCCACAGGTTAAACACACAAACTACAATTTGGGCTGCTGGCTGGCGTTAGACAGAGACAAACGAACGCCAGTGTAGAAGTCAATCGAGCGGCGCTACAAAACACAACATAAACTTATAGGACGTTCAGAGCGCGTTCGTTTATCCAAAAATGTAACGCCCGTGTGAACAAGGCCTTAATCAACACCTTCTCTTCGGACAAAGTCAGCAGTTGAGGAAAGGAGTAATGGAAAATCTGCCTGCAGGATGGAGGTTGAGGTGCTGAGGAGTAGACTTGTGTTCATGAGATTTGTGCATATCAGAGAACTCAGTGTGTGTGTGTGCGTATGGCATCATCTCACCCCTCGTTAATGGTTGGCACTCAGACTGGGTGAAGGTAACGGCCCAGGAGAGTGAAGAGACAGACGAGAGAGGGGGGGGGGGGGGTAGGGGGGTTTTGTGTAGAGAAAATTAAATTGTGCATGAGTCAGCAAAGAAATCATCAGAGCGCGCTCATGTCAAGGATGTCCGTGTATCTGATGAACAAAAGAAAAAAATCTAAAGAGGAAGAGAACAGATTTAGAAAGGAAAATGATGCAACACTAGATGTCTGTGACTGCGCCATCCGGTGAATTTTGAAATGAGCAAAAAAAAAAAGTTTCTTTAAAAACATTTTTTTTTTTTTTTTTTTTTTTTTTTATGATATAAGGCTGTTTTCCTTTTAAATTCCAAAGTAGCAGATCTTCTCTACTTGTGGGTTGATCATGATGAAACAAAGCGTACTGTATACAGTATGTTACCACAATCTCAGGCAAACACACCTGTGAAACACACACCGTTAATGTTCCCTCATTAGTTCTTAAATGTTTGAACGCATGAACAAACCATCTTAATGTGCTCTATTACTCTACGAATAATTTTTTTTTTTTTATCGCAAACATCATCTGTAGGGTCTGTGTATAAAAACTTGCGTGTAAGAGACTACAGTCAGTAACGTGAGACAGGGAAGCGCATCGGCTGCTGCTCGGCTCAGGGACACTAATGGTATGATAACACGGCTCTTTACTTATAAGAAGGACTGATCACTTGAATGTTAATTGAGTTACTTGATATTTAATTTATTCACTATAGTGCTCATCACTAGAGAAAGAGTAACTTATGTTATGCTGTGATTGTTGTTTAAGTGTTTAAATGTATTCACAAAAAATGTAGTATGACGTTGTGTATTACATGTTCTTTAAAGGATTAATAGAATAGTATGTGTTGTGTTAAAAGCTTAGTTAAATAATTCTGTTGTTGCGTTTATTAAAATTTAATAATAAAACTGTTGTGTTTTAGAAGTAGTGATTTAACTGTTATTTATCAGGAATAGTGATGTACCCTTTTTATCGACCTTGCGCTCTCTCTCTCACTTATACCCCTATCTCACCTGTGCGCTTTGACTCACGGTGAGATGCGGAGTCGGGCACCGTGAGTTGCCGCGGTTGGCCGCAGACGTTCCGCGAAGTTCGCCAAGGTCTGCAAACTTCCGCGAGGCCGGCAAAAAAAATTAAACATGTTTAATTTTTTTGCACGGAAAGATGGAAACGTACTCGCAACGCCAAAAACTCGCTGTGAATTATAATGAACCGCATTTATGGCCACCGCGCGAAACTGCATACGTGATATAGGGGTATTCGTCAAATCTACTTTGAACAATTGTTGTTTAACCTGCAAAACTGTCAGACACAAGAATTAAAAGTGATTCCCGTGTTGATTCCCGTGTCCCCTGTAGTTGGCTATGGCTTTTTTTCGAGTTTGAAGCAGAGGCTGATGTGCAAATTCCCAGATAACTCGACGACATCACTTACAACTTTATTGCTACGGTTCCATAGACAATATTTCTACAGTCGAGTTTGAAATTAATCCTTTTTTTTTTTTTTAAATCCTTTTATCTTTTCTGAAAAGCCCCGCCTTCTGGCTATGAGAATCCATTCTCATCTCTGATTGGCTAGATGCTCAGTGTTGGATGTAAGGTGTTACAAAGTAACGCGCTAGAGTACTTGGATTACTTTTTTGATGTAACGAGTAATCTTAACGTGTTACATCCGCAATTTAAGTACTCAGTTATTTAGTTATATTCGTATAAGAGAATAAAAAAGAAAGAAATATGGACCAACTTACATAATAAATAATAAATAATGAGCGCGCATGCTCAGTGCAAACAAAACCCCTACACCACCGAGCGAATGCTCCCTGTGCAAACTCTGCGAATGAGAGCGCCACTGCCCCCTAATGTAGTGGAGTGGTATTGCACTTTATAACGCGCCCCACTTGACGGAGCCTCACGCCCCCACTGGGTGGATGGAGCGACCGAGAGCTGTTTGTTCTCACAGACTTTACAGATCAGGAACAGACGTAGACTTTCCCTTACTGGAAGCTCGTCGTTACTCCAGCTATTATTTCCCTGATATCAGGCAAACATGCACAGAGAGGGTGTGTTCATTCCACCCAGAGAAAAAAGACCAGACCAAGCATTTACACTGCTAATATTTACTTATTAAACAGATACTCAGAAGTTTACGCTCCCCCAGCAAACCCTCTCCCCCAAACTTGTCCCGTCTCCGGTCTGGTCAGATAAGGTCAGTTTGTCCTGACTGACACGTGGTCACATGATATCAGTCAGAACAATCTGATTGTGTGCTGGTGGGGTTTTTCCAGTTATTGGTGTAATAATGAGGTTCGTGTGAATGTAACCGAGCACACGAGTCTCTACTACACGTCATTTTTGGCTAAATAAACCCCGCTCGCGTATTAACGCTACTCTAACGTGAGCTGATTACTGAACGTGTTCCAGTGTGAGACTTTACTGCTTCAAGCTCCTTATTTTGTGTGTTTTATCAAAATTTTGTCATTTAAAATTCAAATATTGTAGGGATTAAAACTATTCCCACATTTCACCCAGTGGTGTGAACCTTTACCTTGCGATCGATATCATGTACTGTAGGTGTTTATGGGTAGGTGTAGGTGTTTTTAGGATTTAGTGTGTGTGTGTGTGTGTGTGTGTGTGCGTGTGCGTGTGCGTGTGTGTGTGTGTGTGTTACAAAAATTAAAAAAAAAGTTTATTCAGTGATGTATCATGATTTTTTTGTGTGTGAGATTCATTCATCACCAAATTGATTCTAAAGTCCTTTTTTCAAAAATTTTTTTTTTATGACGTATTAATTTATATATGTTTTTATTTAAGGCGGTAAAATGTTGCAGTTCCTCTGTGATGCTTAACAAAAAGATCTGGAAAAAATTTAATATCAAATTGGTATATTTATAAAGTCATGATGATATACAGTATATAAAACATCATGATACTCAACATTAATTTTTATTTAATTAGAATAAAAACAGTTTTAAACAAACGTAGCAAATAATTTCTCGTATCGCGTAGTGTGAATAGTTGCTTCCTGTAGGATTAAGGAGGCACATCGACATTTACCACGACGTATATAAATTAAAAAGGTATAAATTTTTTTTCTTTGTTGAGATTTCGGAGTGAAAAAGAATCACAATACGATTGTTCAATAATAATTAAATAAAATTTTATTTGTATAGCGCTCTCGGAGCCTGTTCTGGTTAATAGAAGCGATTTATCTGATCTGTTTCTCGTTTCCCCGTGTTACAGAGATTAACACCGTGTGAACACATTTTAATTTAATCTCAGGCGACGCCTCACACGCAGCTTTGATTAGTTCTGAATACGTCGACCCGCTAGTGGAAAATATTGTGGCCTAAAAAAATGTCTGTGCGGTTACATTCATTACCTGATTTTTTTTTTTTTTTTTTTTTACAATTTTTTTCATTCATCAGGTCGTTTTTTTTTTTTTTTTTTTTTTTCCATCCTGAATGGATTCACACTTTGAGTAAATGTACAGGAGTTTAAATTAGGACTGTAGCTATAAAATATTTTAGTCATCGAGTATTCTACCAAAACTTTGATCCATTAATCGAGTAATCGGATAAAATGTACTTTAGCTTAATTAAACAGCAATGTATAAAATATATAAGAGAAACAAAGATTAATTAATTTTCTTTTTAGAAAAATCAACTTTTATTTTTTTAAATGAATACAGCTTTTTTAATCAGAATAAACATTGTCATTATTCATAATACAAGGAATAGCTTAAAGTTGACTGAGATGAATAAGTGCATTACAGAGTCATACATTCTTATTTTAAAGCCTTTTCTCAGATGCAAAAACTAAAAAAAAAACAGGTGTTTCAAATGACTTTAAGTAACAAACTAAGGCACTCACTGAAATAAATTTTAATATAATTTTATTGCTCCCTTCTATTTTATAATTGCGTAAAAACATAACGCAAGCTTTTAAAATTAATTAAAAGAAGCTTTGAGGCAGTAGTACTTAGATACTTACTTTACAGCACTTAAAAGTACCGATTTCTTGAAAATACAGGTGTGTTCTTTAAGACTGCGCGTGTTTACCTGCGAGATGCCGCGACTTGCCGTAAGCGACATTCGGGAATTTAAGTAAATGTGTTGCGCTTCACTGAATATCCGCCAGATGGCGCATGGAAGGACTTTATCTAAAAGCCGGACCGAGTACAACGAAGAATTGTGTATAATTACTTGGCCTAAAACAATATTGTCTCCAATGCTGAAGCAAACATGAATTTTATTTTGTTTTACAACAGATCTTTCATGATGAATGTGTGTATATGTGCTTCATATTATGATGAAATGAGATGCCCAAATTCATGCTTTAAAATTCCTAATAAGTTTCTTATATAGTTTTTGTAAAGTCTTAACAGGGACAAAACAGTGAAAGACATGACAATGCCTCGGTTTAAATGGTCTGGAAATTAATTTCATTTCCTGATAGTATCTGATCGTGTTAACTATGCGAATGTCCTGATTCGTAAATATGCGAACATGTCTTATTTAAAACGTAAAAATGTGTCGCCATCATCAGAAGACAAGAATGAGCAGTATATACAGGTCCTTCTCAAAAAATTAGCATATTGTGATGAAGTTCATTATTTTCTGTAATGTACTGATAAACATTAGACTTTCATATATTTTAGATTCATTACACACAACTGAAGTAGTTCAAGCCTTTTATTGTTTTAATATTGATGATTGTGGCATACAGCTCATGAAAACCCAAAATCCCTATCTCCAAAAATTTGCATATTTCATCCGACCAATAAAAGAAAAGTGTTTTTAATACAACAAAAGTCAACCTTCAAATAATTATGTTCAGTTATGCACTCAATACTTGGTCGGGAATCCTTTTGCAGATTCTTGTGTCTTGTGTCTCTCAACTTTCTCTTCACAATATCCCACAGATTGTCTATGGGGTTCAGGTCAGGAGAGTTGGCAGGCCAATTGAGCACAGTAATACCATGGTCAGTAAACCATTTACCAGTGGTTGTGGCACTGTGAGCAGGTGCCAGGTCGTGCTGAAAAATGAAATCTTCATCTCCATAAAGCTTTTCAGCAGATGGAAGCATGAAGTGCTCCAAAATCTCCTGATAGCTAGCTGCATTGACCCTGCCCTTGATAAAACACAGTGGACCAACACCAGCAGCTGACATGGCACCCCAGACCATCACTGACTGTGGGTACTTGACACTGGACTTCAGGCATTTTGGCATTTCCCTCTCCCCAGTCTTCCTCCAGACTCTGGCACCTTGATTTCCCAATGACATGCAAAATTTGCAACCTGTAGCCCATTTCCTGCACACGCCTGTACACGGTGGCTCTGGATGTTTCTACTCCAGACTCAGTCCACTGCTTCCGCAGGTCCCCCAAGGTCTGGAATCGGTCCTTCTCCACAATCTTCCTCAGGGCCCGGTCACCTCTTCTCGTTGTGCAGCGTTTTCTGCCACACTTTTTCCTTCCCACAGACTTCCCACTGAGGTGCCTTGATACAGCACTCTGGGAACAGCCTATTCGTTCAGAAATGTCTTTCTGTGTCTTACCCTCTTGCTTGAGGGTGTCAATGATGGCCTTCTGGACAGCAGTCAGGTCGGCAGTCTTACCCATGATTGCGGTTTTGAGTAATGAACCAGGCTGGGAGTTTTTAAAAGCCTCAGGAATCTTTTGCAGGTGTTTAGAGTTAATTAGTTGATTCAGATGATTAGGTTAATAGCTCGTTTAGGGAACCTTTTCATGATATGCTAATTTTTTGAGATAGGGATTTTGGGTTTTCATGAGCTGTATGCCACAATCATCAATATTAAAACAATAAAAGGCTTGAACTACTTCAGTTGTGTGTAATGAATCTAAAATATATGAAAGTCGAATGTTTATCAGTACATTACAGAAAATAATTAACTTTATCACAATATGCTAATTTTTTGAGAAGGACCTGTATATATATATTATCATATTAAGTAAATATAATTTTATTAATACGACGTTCTTTGGGCTTTTTATAATCATTATATTTGCTGTTTGTGTCCAGCATTGAATAATTATTTCATCCATTATTTAACCACGGCTGGAAATAATAGCTGGAATGTGATGTGATTGTGTATTTATTACTGAAATAAAGCTGTTCGTCTTTTGAAAAGTACTTTCACTTTACAAAAGGCAGCGTTTTTATCAAAAATGCGTGTGTACAGTATACAGCTCGAAACCTCCATCAGTTATTAAAGATGGCATCTATTTAGACAAAATGCCCGAGCGATTTCGGAGCTTCGTTATTGTGAGTGCGCTTAAATAAAAGTTGAGTCTTATAAATGCTATGTAGTCTTGTATAGTTTTATTATATAGTTTTTGCACAATAATCCTCATCTGTTACATTTTTGAGGACAATAGTTTTTTCAGCCTGTCACGGCGTGCGCCCAAATCAATATCGCTCCTCGCTCACTAGTTAGGCGTCCTCCACTTCAGATATGCGAAGGAGCGGGGGCCGCGGAATTAGGCACAGCTGGTGAGCTATCCTTGCTAATGATCCCGGGCTTGCACGTCGCGCTATAAAATACTCGGGGTTTGTTGGGTTATAGTGGATTTTTGGTGGAATTTTGTTGTGCTAAATAAAATTTGTGCAGTATAATCAGAGCCTCCTATTCCTATTAATCCTGGGTTGTTGTTCTTTTAGTGTCACTGTGTGTCACTGCCCCAAACCCCCCCCCCCCCCCCACAAAAAAAACCCTCTTCCCAGTTGTGTTGGACTAATGGCACTTGGTTATTACCCTAGTTAACCCCGTGTAAGTATGTATCCAATGGTGTAAACTTTAAAGCACTTTTTGTAAGTCGCTCTGGATAAGAGCATCTGCCAAATGCCGAAATGTAAATGTAATGTAAATGTCACAATGCCAGACAACATTCGAATGCAAATTATTCACTCTCCACAGGTGTGAATCAGCTGTTCTCACCTATATAGTCAGAGGAACTGTAATGCACCTCTCCACACTTTAAAACCTCTTGAATCTGAGGCTCTTCTGAAGACTTTCAGTGATTAAGGCCTCTTTTTAAATTTGTGTAAATTTAATCTTCTGGATTCTAGATTCTAAAGTTGACATTGTTACTGTTTTTAATCCTTGATTGGGAGAAATTTAGATTTTCCTTATGATGGCACAAATTGCATTGTTATATATATTTTATATATATATATATATATATATATATATATATAAATATGTTACATATTTTTATTTAAAAAAAACAGGCTATGGGGCTATCTTGGGGTTTATTAATCCTCGTGCCTGGTTTAGGTTTAGTATTCAGTGCGCACCGTACATCTGTTATTTTACAACTATATCATAACACTCAAAGACCTTTTATTTGGTTGTCTCTCTCTCTCTATATATATATATATATATAATATATATATATATATATATATATATACTCAGTTGAAAGTCAGAGGACGTTTCTTTTTTTTGCTGTTTTTTTACTTTCAGTAAACTTAATGTGTAAATATTTGTATGAACACTAAAAGAGTCGACACCATAAGACATAAAGTAAAAATGTTTCCCAATGTGTCCCTGAATGAAAAGAAGCTCAAAATCAGTCAGTACCAGTCTCGGTGGCCACCAGCTGCTTGAAGTACTGCAGTGCATCTCCTCCTCATGGACTGGACCAGATTTGTCAGTTCTTGCTGTGAGATGGAGGGATTGTGTGTTCCTGGTGTGACTCGGGCAGTTGTTGTGGCCATCCTGTACCTGTCACGCAGGTGTGATATTCGGATGTACCCATCCTGTGCAGGTGTTGTTACACGTGGTCTTCCACTGCGAGGATGATCAGCTGTCCTTCCTGTCTCCCTGTAGCGCCGTCTTAGGCGTCTCACAGTGCGGACATGGCGATTTATTGCCCTATAGCCACATCAGCAGTCCTCATGTCCCCCTGCAGCATGCCTAATGCACGTTCACGCAGATGAGCAGCGACCCTGGGCATCTTTCTTTGTTACGGCAGAGCCTGTCTGATTCATATCTGAAACCCCGGCCTCCCAGGAACTCCTTCACATGTTGAAATGTCTGGGAGCGAGGTCAGGACTATACGGGGGACGGGGCGATAACTCCCAGCCGAGTTCCTGTAATGCGCAAGTGGTGCTGGTGGAGGTTCGTGTGTACAGTTCACACAGTTAGAACTCATTTTCAAATTGCAGAAAACAAAAAAGAGACAAGTCAGCACTGCCTAGCATCCTGCTTGCCAACGTCCAGTCACTGGAGAACAAGGTTGATGACCTCAGGGCCAGGGTAAAATTCCAGAGAGACATTCGGGACTGCAATCTCCTCTGCTTCACCGAGACATGGCTGAACCCAGCGGTGCCGGACCACACCATCCAGCCGGCCGAGTTCTTCTCGGTTCACCGCATGGACAGGACGCGGGACTCGGGGAAGTCAAGAGGAGACGGCGTGTGCTTAGTGGTGAACAGTAGCTGATGCAAACGCATGAGCGTTGTTCCTCTCACATGCTCCTGCACACCCAACCTGGAACTACTGTCCTTCATGTGTCGTCCTTTTTATCTACCTCGGGAGTTCACATCGGTCATAATCAGCGCCGTTTATATTCCACCACAAGCAGACATGGACACTGACTCGCACAGCTCCAAACACAACACCGGGACGGGGTTGTGGCGGGGGACTTTAACAATGCCAACCTCAAACACGCAGCGCCAAACTTTCATCAGCACATCACCTGCCCCAACAGGGGCGAAAGAACACTGGACCATTTTTATTACTACAGTCAAGGACGGCTACAAGGCACAATCTTGCCCTCCGTTTGGGAAATCCGACCACGCCGCCATCTTCCTCATGCCAAAATACAAACAAACACTCAAACAGGAAGTTCCGGTTCGGAGGGAGGTCGCGTGCTGAACGGACCAATCAGTGGCCGTGTTACAGGATGCACTTGATGACGCAGACTGGGACATGTTCCGAAACAGCTCCGGTGACATTAGCATGTTTACGGAAGCAGTTGTGGGATTCATCGGGAAACTAGCAGATGATACCGTGGGAAAAAAAGACAACGTTTCCCAACCAGAAGCCGTGGGTGGATAAAACCATTCGCGATGCTCAGAGATCTCACACCGCTGCCTACAACGCGGACAAGGCTGCGTCATGTAACGTGCGAAAGCGCTACGGGACGAAACTACTGTAGAGTCACAACTCCAACAGAGTGACTCTAGGAGCCTGTGGCAGGGACTAATAACAATAACGGACTATAAAGCACCTACATCCGGCATGACGAACTCGGACGTGACGCTGGCATATGAGCTGAACACATTCTATCCTCGCTTCGAGGCTGCAGCTAAAGATGCTAGCAATGCTAATGCTAGCGGCGCTAACAGCTACAGTCAGGAAGACACTGCCAGCACCGGAAACACGCTCATCATCTCCGAGCATGACGTGAGGAGAGCCTTCAGGAGAGTGAACACCAGGAAAACAGCAGTCGGTGAATCTCAGTCGGTGATCCCCACATACTTCAAAGAGTCCATCATTGTTCCTGTCCCGAAGAAACCACATCCTGCTTCTCTCAATGACTATCGCCCTGTAGCCCTCACCTCAGTAGTGATGAAGTGCTTTGAACGGCTTGTCAGAGACTACATCATTTCTTCACTTCCTGACACGCTGGACCCATTACAGTTTGCATACCGTCAGAACCGCTCTACAGATGATGCCATCTCTCATCTCCTCCATACATCACTCACTAACCTGAACACTAGGAAAGGGAATTACTGTATTTTAAAATGCTCTTCATCGACTACAGCTCAGCATTTAATACCATCATTCCCGCCACACTCACCACCAAGCTGGAGCACGTGGGACTCATCTATTTGTCAGTGGTAGGGCTGCACCATATATCGAAAAAATATGGTTATTGCGATAATGGTATACGCGATAACCATATCGCAAAGAGTTGAAATAAATAATTTGTGCCAAGCATTTGTGTGTCCAAATTTGACCAATCAGATGGGCCCTTACTATGTTTATACCCGCTTATATCTTTATATATATAATTTATATCTTTATACTTAATTCTGTCGCGAACTAACCCGGGATGATTAGAAGACTTGGCGATTAGCCGTTAGCCCTTTGTAGCGTGGGTGGTAAACCCAAACGCGGAAGCAAGCGAGTAGGCAGGATAACCACGCAAATTACTTTAAGGACGCTCACAGATTTAACCCACACATTTAACCCGCGTCCTATAAACACACACTCGAATCAGAAAGTAAACAATCTGAACCGACATGCGAGAACTCGGTGACTAAGCTGTATGCGGTGGTTTGTTTACTCCTCTTATACTTCCTGGTCCGCGACCGCATTACTTCTGGGTCCTAGTGCCGGTCGCGGAGCGTGTGTGTGTGACAAATAGTATTTTTTTTTTATTTCATTTTTGTTCAATCATTTTTATTAAAAAAAAAAAAAACAGGCAAGCCAAAGAGAATATTTAGTTTAAAAGATGCTCTTGTTTTAAGACACTATTGATGAGTGTACGGTTACATGTAAATAAACAGTCATGTTTGAAAGTAATTCATATTGTGTTGGCAGGTTTATAGTAACAGCAAACCAGAAGTCAGAATATCTGCTGAGGGGTTTAAGTCATTCATAGTGTTTTGAAGTCTAAATATTTGCAACTTCCTTGACATATAGTTTCTTTTAAGCCTGAATTAGATTTAATTTAATCAGACAAATATCTATTACCTGTTTATTTTAGTATGATCAGTACATATAAATAAATATTTTTAAAAAATAGGCAATAATAATAATTTAAAAAATGCATTTCTCTAGGGAAATGTTATATCGCAAGAAATATCGTTCTTGCAATTTTCAACAACAATATCGCATATAACATATTTTCCTAATATCGTGCAGCCTTAGTCAGTGGATCTCCACCTTCCTAACTGGCAGACCACAGGCAGTAAGGATGGGCGGACATGTCTCAGCCTCCCTCACTCTCAGCCCTGGAGCCCCCCAGGGTTGTGTTTTGAGCCCCCTGCTGTACTCTTTGTACACCTACAACTGCGTGGCCACTGCACTCAATTTACAGATCATGAAGGACCTCAGCCATCCCAACAATGGACCGTTCTCTCTGTTGAGGTCTGGGAAGCGATACCGCTTCCTGAAGGCCAACACAGAGAGAAGGAGGAGGAGCTTCTTCCCACAGGCGATAAGGTCTCTCAACCACAACACAACACAGGACTAATACCATCTTTTTAACATCCAACATTGTGTGGACAATCATGGACACTATGGACACATTCATACACACTTGCACTATATATTTACATTTTAATTTCTGGACCATTGCACAAGACACTTACAATAAGTCACTTTTTATGCATATTTGCAACCCCCTAGTAATTTCTAAATTTGTACAAAAAAAAAATTTTCTTCTGTAATTCTATATTTTATGTCGTTATTTGTACAGTATATTTTACTAGTTAAATTTATTTTCTATCGTATTTCTTTTTATTCATATTTATTTCTTATGTATACGCTTCGATTTTTTAAGGTCACTGGCGGTCGTATAAGCATTTCACTGCATATCGCACTGTGTGTGTGACTGTGCATGTGACAAAATTTGAATTTTTGTTGTACACGGCCGTCTGTCAGTTTTCTCTCTCTCTCACTCACACACACACGCACACACACTGACACGCTGTCCACACATCTCACGTGAGGCCTTGAGTGATAACTTGCATACAGCTGGATGTCGCAGTGTCGCGGGACGTTTTTCCGTCCAAGTGAAACCTTCAGAGAGAGAGAGAGAGAGCGCGCGCGCGAGTGTTCCTTCTGTTCTTCACGCTACATGTTTAGGTAATTCCATCTCACATAAAGTCGCCGGTGGTATTTTATTTATTTATTTACTTATTTATTTTTTAAACGAGTTTCGTCTCCTCGTCCTCCATCTCGGGAGTCCATTCCTGCTCAAAACATCTATTGTTCCACACACTTGTGTGTTTATTCACAGCAGGACGGAGGTGAGAGTTTAGTTTCAGTAAGTTTTCACAATATTCTGTTACAGTACAAATCAGTATCTCTATATGTATAATAATAATAAAAACAGTAAAAAAAAAAAAGACTCATAAAAATAGTCTGGAGAATGAAATGAAAACTTTTGAGACAAACAAAATAAAATGGATTTGGAGGCGTCGCTGGCGCCGCCCTCGACACACATAGGATAATGATGTCTTGTTTTATTAGAAATAAGTGCAAATACGTTTATTAAAGACAACAAGTGTAATATTTCATAACCAGTGAAATCTGATATTCTTATTCATAGCGTTTTGTTTGTCATTTTGGAATTTTTTAGCGAACAGTCGAGAGAAATCGTAACGCAACACTTTTAAGGAGAATGGAGGAAACTCGGCATATAAAGTTGGTCTATTAAACAATGGGTTTTATTGTTGTTGTAAAATGAGCTGATGTTGCAGAAGATTAATCAACACCTCCTGACCTCCAGTCTGGACTTTACTCAGTGTTGATCAGCATCATGACTGTGATCAGATCTGGCTCGGAGTTGGAGACACGGCAAAAGCAGGGTTTTTTTTTTTCCCTTCTTTTTGTGCGGGATTCAGTGAAGACGTAGCATCACGTGTCCCGAGAATGTTAGCAGGGACGGTTTCAGTCAAAGTCGATGAAGATTTGTCCAAAGAATTCTTATTTGTCATCACTTTGTCTAAAAACTTTTGATTTGTCTCGGGTTTTAATTTCTTTTTTCGTGAAGTTTGTTTAAAAAAAATCTGGATGTTTATAAAAGTGCTATATTTACGAATTAAATCGGACCCTGTGGTAGCTAGAACTAATGTAACTAACGAGCTAATAACATTGTATCGTATAGCTATTGTACGTAAGGATTTTATACGATATCGTATCAGAGGGTCTTAACTCGCTCACACAGGTTTTGTTACAATTTTAAACAAATAATTTGCTCAGGATGCTGTGTGGATAGTTTAGAGTGCGCCACCAAAAGGATTATAGGGGAACTGCAACATTTCTACCGCCCCAAATACAAACACACATACGGGTTTAAGAATTAATTTTGTGTCGTTTGTACAGATCAACATCAGAAATTTCTAAATTAGTGATAATTGTTGGTTCCTGAGGTTCTACAAATCATACGACCAAAAAAAAAAAAAAAAAAGTCGTTCAGATGTTTAACTGAATGTTAGACCACGAAGAACTGATTGATTATTTTTATTCATTTATTTTTGGGTCACGAGGACGGAATCGCACATGGTAACTTTTGTACTGCACACGTTTACACGTGGCCTCTTCGTGGCCGTTGTTTACTCGCCCCCTGCACTTTACACAATCAATACACGGCTCTCAGCGTTCGCCTCTTAGATTAGAATTTAATGAGAGTAACTCCGAGCCGAATTCGTCCTCCTCTGTAGATGGGAGGTGTTCGGAGGAGACGGAGGGTGGGGGGGTTGGGGTTGGGGTGGGGGGGTTGGGGTGGGGGTGGGGCTTCCAATCCTAGTAATTTTCTGAGACCTTAAAGAAGAGCTTTAAAAAATATATATTTATTTATTTATATATTTATCTAAATGAAAGCTGAATGAAGCTCTACCTGCTGCATTTCCTATAAAGTTATCTTTATTTATTTACTTAAATAAACTAAATTCAAATAATAAACTCCAAAATGAATTACAAATTATTATTATTTTTTTATATTTTTATGTTTGGATTTGAGATGGTAAAAACTGTTGCAATTCCTCCACAATCCTACAGGTGGAGCCCTCTAAACTGTGGACGAGTTATTTGCTAAAAATATTAAAAATCGTGATATTTACAGAATGATAATACAGATGGACTCGGCACAGACGTATCGCCATAATATCGTATCGGCTCGTCCCTGGTGATTCCCCGCCCCTTTTCTAAACAAATATAGGTACTGGTGACATCCAACCAATCAGAGAGTCCTGTGCATAGTCCTGTCCTGAGACATAGCTTGAGACACACACACACGCACGCATGCGCGATGGGATCAGCAGTCACCTCCCGAAGCGATACCTCGGTGCCGATCCGATTTAAAATTTATTCTATAAGTATCGCAATTTTTTAAATAAATATCCTTATTTTATATTACATTTTCAAACGATTATTTTTTAATTTTAAACTTTAAAAAAAATTTATTTAATGAGTAGTTAAATGTAGCGCGTTCCTTATATTATTTTTTTTCTATTAAAATCCAAGTGCGTGTCTCTGTCGTCCGTCAAAATGATTATTTCTTATTATAATTCAAACTTATAATAATAATAATAATAATAATAATAATAAATATAGTTGCAAGCAGTAATGATGGGCCCAAGCACCCTGTGCCATCGCCACCCCGATGCATCGCACAACCTGTGTGTTATTCGAGTGTTAAGATTTAGAAAAAGCAAATCGCCGCCGGGTTGCGAAGTGACTCGTTAGTCAATTAAAATTTTGCGTCCTCAGTGTCTTTAGATCACATCGGCCCGGTTTGGTGACGATCGTATAAATTCCCCAGGAGGAGTAGAGCAAAATCCGTCAGGTGCGTTTTAGCGAACGACCCAAAATAACTGGCCTTAAAAACAATATTCTTTAGGAAATCAAGCGGGTCCTGTTACCCTATAGCGCCCCCTATAGTGCTTGGGCCCTCATAATTCAGTCCTATCACTCAGGAATAAGGTGTGTAAACAGTTCAGCTGTACGTTTGTAAAAAAAAAAACTGCAATGTTTTATCTCCTCTAACGCCACCGAAGTCTCAAAACTCAACAGTGAGCACACGGGGGCGCGCGCGCAGCTTCTAACACACGCGATGTTCGACTGATTAGCGCTCGCGGTGTTGAGACTGGTGGTGTAACTGTGTGTAAGGAGCGTGTTTGAGACTAATTCGCTCACAGAGTTTGCAGTAAAAGGCAGATGGAAGGCTTTTAATGCGCGTGATTTTTGATACGACATAAAATATAAATTAAAAAATAAATCGAATACATAAAAAAACTTGTAAAAAAAATCTATTTTGGAGTCCGTGTGGCGAAACGTCAAGCAACACACACAGTCAAAAACAGTCGACCCGATTGTTGATGTTGATGGCACACACACACACACACACACACACACACACACATACTCTCACACACAGTGTGTCTCACTCTCACACACACTCGGTCCTGAGCCAGACGGGGTTAAGGGCATCGCTTGAGGACTCGGCAGCGGCAGCTTGACGTTGCTGGGACTCGAACCCCCGACCTTCTGATCAGAAACCCAGGGCGTTACCCATTTGAGCCGCCGCTGCCCCGTATACGAACCTTCACCATCAATCCTCGTCCAGAACCCATCAGTCCAATGTTTAGTAACTTAAGTAAGAAACACATTTCCTAACCAGGCCACGCCCTCTCAGTCAGGTGAAGGAACAACCAGAGCGTCCGCCTGACTCGGTCCCGCTGAGTCACGTCTGAGTCGGACGTTTTAGGAAACTGCTGATCGCTGACGAATGAAAAAGAAAAAATACAACGACTCAAGTCTAGTGATCATGAGATCTGCAGATGCTTGTTGGTGAAAGAGGTCAGAGGTCACCGTGGTGCCAAATCAGGGTCAGCTACACGACGGAACTTAAATGTATAAATGAAATCCGTGTCAGTTTGATCTAAACCGGTTGCTTTTGAGTTCGAGTTCACGGAGCCTGTTTGTACATCATAATAATTATACTAGTAATAATAACAACAGTGATCGTCTCTCTTTTTCTGTCGGTCTCATCCTTGTCTCTTTGTTTCTCTCCGTCTCCCGGCAGGTGAATCAGCAGTACCATGTGAATGTCCGAGGATCATGAAGATCTCACACAAGCTGCTGTTTGCTCTCTGCCCCATGCTGGTCCTGGTCTTCATCTACTACTCCTCCTGGAGACTCCACCTCCAAACCTGGGGATTCAAACAATGTGAGTGACGTTTCCCGTCTCGTCTCGTCCCCAGCGTCTCGCTTCACCCGCCCGTGTCTCTGTCGCGGTCCGGCCGTCCCGCAGTCTGTCCCCGTCTGGTCACCTCACACTCTCACGTCCCACGTCACTGCAATCGCTTAATCACTACTGTGTGTGTGTGTGTGTGTGTGTGTGTCAGACTCCCAGAGGTTAAAACCAGCAGATGTAACTGGTAACGTTCCTCCTTATGAGGTTGTGCTTTCTTAATATTTGTTGAGTTATTGACGAAAACTTCAAAGCACTTTTTCAAAGTCGCTCTGGATGAGATCATCTGCCAAATGCCTAAATGTAAATACTTATTTATTTGTCAAAAGTTTGTATTTATAATATTAGCAGACCAGTTTATACAACATTAGATTTTTTAAATGTATTTATTTATTTAGTTTATTTCATTATTTCAAATTCCGCACCAACTCACATTTATTTATTTATCACATTTTTTTTGTTTAAAATAAAAACAAATACAATATACAAATAATCTAAAATATATATATATATATATATAACATTCACAGACCAGATTAAATATTTTCCTTTGTCCTACTTCTTAGTCTAAATGATTTTATTTAATTTTAGTTTACGTGTGATATTTAAAAAAATTTTAAATATACAGATTTAATTATTAGACAAATTATTTCTTATCTTATTCTGTAGAGAATTATATAAATATTATATAGGAACAAGAAGACTTGATTATAAAAATCCAATTCTTCTTTTTTTTCATATAAATAATTATTTATTCAGATAAATAATGAAGGCAGGAAAAGAAACGAATGAATTTGAGTGTGTGTCAGTGTGAAAACTCTCCTGAACCGCTCGTGTTTGTCCAGCAGAGGGCGTAAGAGAACAGCGAAGTGAGTCGAGATCGGCCCAGAGAGTTTAATCCGAGTTTAATCTGGTTTTATAAAACACACGACTAACAAGCGAGGGTGAGATCTCAAAGACATGACAGTTTTAATGACGTATTAACGTTAAAGTTATAAAATTATTTTTTTAAAGTAAATCTCGCGCCTGAAACTGAGTGTGGGGGGAAAAAAGCAGAAAGAAAAGAAGCAGATTCGGTTCTAAGTGTTGGATCTCGCAGCCAGGCGGGTACGAGGAGGAACATTCCCAGAAGTCTCGTGTTCAGTTGGCGGCTCTGCGTGTTTGGCTGGCGCTCTCTGATGATGTCATCACCTCACTTCCATCTCCATGTCGGTTTAATGCGGATCAGCGCGTGATGTTGAGCTCGACACAAACGCTCTTTATTCAGACGGTTTCAGCACGAGAACCTGCCATGTACCGTCCAATTCATATTAAAGAACAAAAACGTGAGTGTGTGTGTGTGTGTGTGTGTGTGTGTGTGAGTGTGTGTGTGTGAGTGTGAGTGTGTGTGAGTGTGTGTGAGTGTGTGTGAGTGTGTGTGAGTGTGAGTGTGTGTGAGTGTGTGTGAGTGTGTGTGAGTGTGTGTGAGTGTGTGTGAGTGTGTGTGAGTGTGAGTGTGTGTGAGTGTGAGTGTGTGAGTGAGTGTGTGAGTGAGTGTGTGAGTGAGTGTGTGAGTGTGTGTGTGAGTGTGTGTGAGAGTGTGTGTGTGTGTGAGAGTGTGTGTGTGTGTGAGTGTGTGTGTGTGTGAGAGTGTGTGTGTGTGTGAGAGTGTGTGTGTGTGTGTGTGTGTGTGTGTGTGTGTGTGTGTGTGTGTGTGCACGCCCAGTTCTCTTGGCTGGATGATGTACAGGATGATGTTTTTTGTCCTCACAAATAAACTCACACACACAGCACAGGTTTATTTTTTTTCACTTGTCCAGCCGAGATGTTTTCCGCCGTCCAGACGGAGAGACCGGAGACGCGGAGGAACAAACAAACCAACAAACAGAAGAATGAATGACTTCACGATTAATTCACAATTAAAAAAACGGAACACTTTTTGTTGTTTGGATGAAATTTTTAATTTGCTATTTTTCTCGATTTAAAAATATATATATTTGTATTTATTTTTTAGTTTAGGATTATTGTAAAAGGAATTGCATTGCATTTTGTTAAATTCTGGTATTTATGGCCCTGGGCGCGGTGTGACAAAGCCGGATCACTTTATTATTCTGTAACAGAGCGCCCCCTAGTGTTTCATTCCTCTTACATCATAGCGGTTTGCTTAAATAAAAAAAAACAATCTAAATGCTTTAGTTACAGCATTTAAAAAATATATATATTATGGGAAACTTTCAAATGTTTAAATCTCAATTTTTTTTATTCTCTCTCTCTCTCTCTCTCTCTCTCTATATATATATATATATATATATATATATATATATATATATATATATACACTACCATTCAAAAGTTTTAAAACACTTGCAAATTTCTTTGTTTTTGTTTAGTGATTTATTTTCTACATTCTACAACAATACTGTGGATTTCAAAACTATAAAATAACACATCTGGAATTAGGTAATTACGTAACAACAAGAAAAACACCAGTTAGTTGTTATTGTAAGACACAGAGGTCGGCCTTTCTGTAATAGTTCCTGCAAGAACAGTATTGTGTCAAGTGCATTTGCAAAATCCGTCCAGCACCATAATGAAACTGTCTCTCATGAAGGCCGTCCCAGGAGGACGAGACCAAAACCTCCCTCTGCTGCAGACGAGAAGTTCATTTAGAGTTATCAGCCTGAAAAATGACCAATTAACAGCAGCTCAGATTAGAGGCGTTATGAAGTCTTTACAGAGCAGAAGTAGCAGAAACATCTCAATATCAACTGTTCAAAGGAGATTCATGCAGTTTTTGGACGCCAAAAAATGTTTTTTCTTCGGTTTAAAACTTTTGAACAGTAGTGTGTGTGTGTGTGTGTGTGTGTGTGTGTGTGTGTGTGTGTGTGTATATATAATCGCCTGGTGTGAGTTTATCGCCAAAACAACACACACCGCTTCCATCCTATGCACCTGGTTTGTCTTGTCTTCTTCCAAATATGAGATTATTAAGATTATTTCTAGTCAAATGTTACAAAAATTTTAAGCGAAAACTGTCTCGTTCTTATTGCCGTTTAATTTCGCTTCTTTCAAGTAACAAATACTTCGAAACTTTAAAAATTATCTGCCAATTTTTTGGTTTTAAATTTTAATAAGTAGTAATCATTAAAAATAAGCTTAATAATCCTACAGGTGGTTTTTTGTAGTAAACTTGTTTTAAGAAATTATCGACACGTTTCTTTAGGTTCAGTAACACGTTACTGGCTAAGACATGGGTTTTGCAGTGGTTGACGTTCTGGTCCGTATGACGTACCGCACTTGAACTCAAGAAGACGACAATGATGTAATCTCACAAAACTCATTAGACCAAACTGAAAATTCTCACATTTTGCTGTAATGATAAAAAAAAAAAAAAAACCAATAATAAATAAATAAATATATATAATATATAAAAAGGTGTGAATTGATTCTAATTGGAAAGCCGACCCCAACGATTCAGTTAATTGCTCAAAAAATTGCAAAAGCTATTAAAATTCACTCGGCTGTAGTGAAAGTTCAGGTTTAAAAATGATGAAACATCGTCATCTTACCAAATCACCACCCGCTCACAGGGAGAGACCACGCCTCGCTTCGGTTCGACGAAAATTTTACTGATTAAGATGCTACGATTTTTTTGCTGTTTTGTCCGAAACGTGAAATTTAATGCTTTAGATACTTTTAGTATTTTTATTTATTATTATTGTAAATCACTCCGTTCGTCATCTCGTCTAATTTACTTTAATAAAAAAGACGAACCGAATCGACCACAAGTTCCCAGTTAGAGCCCTCACAACAACTAGGAGTAACTCGGCTTTATTTCTTTCTACACTCAATGTGTTTCTCCAGAATCCACAATAATCTCCTTTGAACAGTTGATATTGAGATGTTTATCTGCTCCTTCTGCTCTGTGAAGCTTCATAACGCCTCTAATCTGAGGTGCTGTTTGAGGTTAATTGGTGATTTCTGAGGCTGGTGACTCTAAATAAACGTCTCCTCACAAAGAAATTTGCAATTGATCACAAACTTTTGAGTGATGGTGTACGGTTCAGAAGGTCGCAGGTTCAAACCCCACAATGACCAGTTTGCACCTGCTGGGCCCTTGAGCCGAGGCCCTTAACCCCTTAAAATTTATTTAAAGTTTATTTTTGGGTGAGGTTTGTAACTGGTTCGAACCAAATAAATATTTAGTTCCGAAGTGACGCTGATGTAAAGGTTTATCGCAGGTGATTCATCTCTGAAACGAACATCAAGAAAACGAACGCGGTATGGAAAATTCCGGCACGCTCGCTATAGCGCACGCGTCAGTTTTGCTTTGACGGATCGCTCGTTTTTTAACACTTGTCAGCAGTTCAGGACGTGTTTTTCTCCGACCGTCTTTATCATCCTGAACTTCTGTGTGAGAGGAAAAGAAAAAAAAACGTAGTGTGGGGAAAGACAAAAGAGAGAAAAAGCGCAGCCGGATTAATTATAAACAGCGCTATTCAACAGCTGTTCTGGGTTTATTTTGGAAAATTACGCAGACCTGGGACGGGTTTCTCTTTGAACCTGACTCCTGTTATGCAAGCCCTTTCGCTCAAATTGTAAAGATGAATCGCAGCGAGTGGCTTTGAAAGGGTAAGTGGGAAGGAAGCGCAGCCCTTTTTGTGATGATGAATAACAAAAGAGGGCAGAAACGCAGCAACGTGTTTGGCAGGCGTTTAAAAGATCCGAGCGCGTCGACGGCGGGAGTCGTCCCGCTCAGACATGTCACTTTCATCTTCTCCGCGTTCATTACTTTATTTCTCTAACGCGCAGGTAGGTGAGGACGCCGGCGCCGGGGGTCTGTCGGCCCGGAGCGATCCCGCCGTCCGTGTTACGTCACAGGTTTATGACCTTTCCTGTATTTGTTTTAATTGTTACACCGAGTCGCTCCTGAACATCTTCATCACTCACATTGTCTTCTTTTGGTTCTAAGACCAGTATGTGTCTTCAGTATTTTTCCCTCATGGTGGCGCAAACCATTACACTCCTGGAGAACCTTACAAGGTTCCTTTCGCTCTGGTTCCTCTGTTCCTCATGGACGCTCGGTTTCTTCCCAGAACCGACCGCCCCGCCTTCCCTGGTACCCGGGTTGGTGTACCTGCACCTGCTTGCCTGCCCGCCTCAGCAGCTCTACAGCACACAGTGTGTTTCTTACCAGCATTAGCCACCTGATTTATTTGTATTTTTTGGCATTGCTCGAGGCGTTTTTAAATTTTGGGCTGAAACAAAAAAAAACTAGTTGAAAAAACTTTGATTCCCAACGTGATGTGTTTCTGGTTGCTATGGCGCCCCCTGCAGTTATCACTGTTTAAACTTTCTGTAACAAACCCGAGCTCAGCTTCTGGAATATTCCAGAAAATGTCTCCATGTGTTTTTTTTTTTTTTTTTTTTTTTTGTTCTTTTTTGTTGTCGGCTTTAGCTTGAGGGGGTGATGGTGGGGGAGGGGGGTGTTGGTGGGGGTGATGGTGGTGGGGGAGGGGGTGATGGTGGGGGTGATGGTGGGGGAGGGGGTGATGGAGGGGGTGATGGTGGGGGTGATGGTGTTGGGGGAGGGGGTGATGGTGGGGGTGATGGTGTTGGGGGAGGGGGTGATGGTGGGGGTGATGGTGGGGGTGATGGTGTTGGGGGAGGGGGTGATGGAGGGGGTGATGGTGGGGGTGATGGTGTTGGGGGAGGGGGTGATGGTGGGGGTGATGGAGGGGGTGATGGTGGGGGTGATGGTGCTTGGGGAGGGGGTGATGGTGGTGGTTACATCTAGGTGGAAAAAAAATAACTGTAGTTCCAATTTTGATTTATTTTTTAAAAGCATTGCTTCATACAGTAAAGCCGATGTACGGATTGTTTCACCTCACAATAATCTCAGAAGCAGGAACGTTAGGTTCATTTGCACAGATCCATGTGTTTTTTTTTTTTCGTTTTTTTTTTTTTTTTCTGTTTCTAATTTTTTCAGTTTTAAAAATAAGAATTAATTCTTATTTATAAATTCCAAATTCTCTGCACACAAGCAACACTTTAATATTGGACTGAACAACACTTAATCTTGTCCGATATGATACACTTACGATACGATACGATATGATCAATGTTCATTTTACGTTATCAGGTTATGTTGATTTTTATTGTTAGTTTGTTAATGTTTTACACCGGAAGAATGACATCTTGGCGAGTGAAGCTATCTTGAATCAAGGCAAAATTTTCAACTATTTCATAAAGCATAATTCTAACAAACCAAGTGTAAGATTATGAAGTTCATGCGAAGACAAATTCTACAATTTTTTTGGGGGGCAAAAGTTTCTTGTTCTAGCAGAATTCTAGCAGAATTTTTTTCTTTCAAGAAGTAAAATGCTTAAAATTAGTAAAATGATCTTGTAATAGAACTAGAAGAATTTTTCAGTTAAGATTTTAGTAAAATTTGTGGAGAAAATAAACGTCTAATGATCTCAGATTTGGTTTGTTGTAATCTTATTTTGAGTTTTTTAATTAATATATTTGAATCACTATAAATTTTCAGACACCGCTTGGATTTCTGAAGCGACGCATGTTTCTGGTTGCTGTGGCGCCCCCTACAGTTGTCACTGTTTAAACGTTCTAAAACAAACCCAACCACCAGTTTCTGGAATATTCCAGGAAACGTATTTGTTTTTTTGGTCTGCACAGATGTCGATGAGCGCCGCGGGTTTCGTTAGCGCTGACACACTGATGATTTCTGACTCCTTTTGTTTCACAGACTTACACAAGGAGTCGACTTTTCCTCTAAAGGTCACGAAACCTCACGCTAAAGTGGCTGCAGGTAGAAACACCTCACGTCAGTGTTGGAGAAATAAAAGCTTGATTAAAAAGTGTGTTTAATGTTGGCTGTGGGTTTCTTGATCACACTGATGATTTCTAACCTCTTCACAGACGTGCATGTGGAACCGACTGTCTCTCTAAAGCTCACAGAATCTAAAACTAACCCTAAAGTGACTACAGGTAGAAACACCTCACATCTAAACTAATGATGTCATGGTGATGAAGGTGGTGATGAAGGTGGTGGCTGATTTTGTTGGTTTGGTTTTTCTTTGTGACGGTGGTGGTTTAATCCGAAAACAAGTCCTTTTAACATTCTGTATTTTTTTATTTGTAATTTAAATGATGCTGATTCACTGTGTGACTGATCCAGGGCCCAAAGGACCGGAGCGGGACGGATCCACCAACGATATCATCCGAGCTTCTATGAACAAGATTGGTATGATTCCGGGTGATGAAGTTCGATATTTCCCATAATGCTCTGCTCCAGTCGGGTCTAACTGATGGTTTTGTGTTTCAGAGCCGAAGGCGGACGTCCCCTCCAAGGATCGGAAAGGCGCAGGTACAGGTCAATCCGCCTCAGCCTGGTCCTACACTAGACATGTGCTGAAACACAACAACAACAACAAACAAAAAAATGTTTTTTAATTAAACATGATAATTTTGTAACAGAATGTGATTTGATAAGTTCGTTTGACTTGATCAATCGTAAAATGATTCATTTAGCAAATTAGTTTCCTCGCATAGCTAGCTCTCCAACGTAGCTAAACTCGGTAACCTAGCTAGCTATCTAACCGTATAGTTAAATACGCAGGTTGTGTTTGTTAGGTAGAGAACGTTCACGTTAAGATAATGCTTTAATACCGTGAATCAAAATAGTAAAAGAAACGCAACTAAGCCGTAACAAAGCGTCCTGACATGATGCGTAGAGTAGGCAGTCCTCGGGTTACAGTTTTCTGATCTAAACGATTTAGCGATGTTTCCATAAACTCCATGTAAAATTTAGCTGACTTTCTATTCACATTGTATTAATAGCTGACTAGCGATTTTTGTCGCTTTAAATCGAAAAGTTATAAATCGTACCATTCTCGGCAAATCCTTTTTTTGTTGTTTGTTCTTTATGTTCGTTTAGCGGTGCATAGAGCAGGTAACAGGAAACTTCGATATGCTTGTTGTCATGGTTACGTCATGGTGTTTAATGCAACATTAATGTCGATGCATCAGTATAATTATTTTAAATAAGTTGTCAGCCAGTCATAAGCCGGGATAAACCACAAGCGCGGTAAATCACGGGTAGTTTGCGTTTAGATCACTTGATAGTTCTGTCAGTTTGTATATTATGGGCGCCTTTATATTCGTCCCCTTACCGCTCAGTGTCACACCGGCACAGATACACACCGGCCGAGTCCAAGCTCAGGACGTGGGGTTTCCTGTTTCTGCAGGAATAAACACGACTGTCTATTTGTGTGCCATTAATACACTTCATTTACACAACACTTCAGCCTCTTCACCTGATCTGAACCTTTAAATCAACTTTCACCCCACCCCCCACCCCCTTCCACTCACTCAATTACACCCCCCACCCCCACCCCCTGCACTTAAAAACAAACAAAACAAAACAAAAAAAAAACCCTGGCCCCGGGTGCACGTGGTCAATTCCACGAATGTAACCTCAAGCTGTTTTCCTGGATGTTGTTGCTTAATGTTTGTCTACTGATTCCAGAACCCACAGGGTCACGGCGTCGGCCTCGCCGCAGCGCTCTCCTCTTCCCAAAGCACTTAAGAGGCGAAAAAAAAGCACTTCCAGTAACGAGAGATAATGTTTCAGACAGGTAGCGGTATAAATAGATACCAAATAATTAAACATCAAAACTTACATTAACCCTCTGACTGACTAGACTAGTTAGTTTGTTAGTTAGTTAGTTACTGTAGTTAGTTACGAGCAAGAACCTGGTTAACCTGCTAATTTTCATGCTAACTTGTCAGAGCTTTAATGACATCCAGCGTGATAGTTAGTTCAGAAACTTGACTTGAGCGCGTGTTTAGCGTGGGTTTGCTACTGTAGCGGGTGAGTATCGCGTTCACTCGGGTGATCGGGAAGAATGCAGGATAAGGAAGCTCCGGCTTTGTTACCTGAAATATTCATTTAAATTCAGGTTGCGCTCGAGTGGAGCCGTTGTTTAATGACGGTTGAAGTGAAATGACGTTAGCAAGACGTTAAGACGTTAATATAACTTGGGCGGTTTATGGGTTGTTACTGTATATATTTTTAAAGGGGTTTTTTTGCATTAGTTAACTAGTAAAATAAACAGTGACACAAAACGTTGTTGCGCAGATTTATGTTATTTTAACAATTTACACAATGTTGAAATATAATTTTTGCGCTTTTTTTCACCCAATAGACATCGTAATTTGCAAAATGACCCGTCAGTGTGAAACCATTTGAAGGTTAATTGTGCAAAACTTAATATTAGCTAAATATCTGGATTTATAGTTTTATCATTTTTCACCTAGGCTCCGCCTCTTACGGTGTATTAAACAAAATTTTAGCTAAAATGCACAAAAAAAGCAAACAAAACATTTTTTAAAATTTAACTGTAACTTAAAATTTAAAATAGATGTTTGACAAACATTGGACACTGAACGTCCCATCTGATTAAAAACAAAGTGTGAATTATATTTACAGTCGAGTCCTCGGCCTCCGTCATCGCAGGTTTTTAATCAGAAACTAAACTAACGATTGTTCGCGGAAACCCCCACAATTTCGTGGAAGTTTTTTTTAAATGTCTTTTTTTCGTGGCGATATAGAATAAATTTTTTTTTCTTAGCTATTAACAACTATTAAATGTTTTAACTATTAACAACAATATCATTTACTATTTTTGTAACATAAATATTAACGTAAATTCAGCTATTTATATATAAAATATAATATTATATAAGTGTTTTAGTACTGTAGAGAGAACGCGAAGCGGAAAACCCGGCTTGGGCTGGTGAACTATTATTACCGTATTTACCCTAAAGTACTGATACCAAAGAAAATGCGCTCGCTTGAGTTACAGTACATACGGTTTAGGGGTAACATCTGTATTTTACATTCTAGCACAACTGTACTGTACTGTATACGGCTTCACCTTTACATTCTGTTTGTTTGAAATGAAATTAAAGTCTTTTGCCAGTCAGCCAGTTACAGACATTTATTTTTTTTGACCACATCCAAAATTCGCGGTGCTCTACAGTAGGAGCGGAACACTCGTGAAGTTCAGGGGTCGACAGTGTGTTGATGTATATAATATATATTAGATTTGAATTCATTTATTTTTAATAATAAATGTTATCCCTCTGCTGTGACCTTATAACCTTTTTTCCTGGCTATAGCACCGCGTTGCTGCTGCGTTACAGTAAATCTCTCGCTCCGGCTTCCTGTTCGTAGTCGAGCTCTAACATCTGCATCTGTACCCTGAGCTGATTCCCTCCCGTCTCTCTCCTCTCTCTCTTCTGTGCATCTGATCATTAAAGACGGCGACAGTAGTTTAAGTTCTTCTGTTTTTAGCGTCTGCTTGCTGTTGAAGTCCGTCTCCAAGCGTTCCTCCCCCGTGTTCTAGCGCTGCCGCGTGTGTACACAATGCTGGAACGTTTCAGTTGAACTGTTAAGTTGCTAATCTTCTGAGTCTTAATTTGACTGCAGGTATTTTCTTACCTTTTGCTTCTTCAATCTCATTATTCACCTTTTTTTTTTTTTTTTTCTTCTCCTGTGAACTTTATGAGCTTTGCAAGCCGCGCGTGCTTTGATGCTAAACGCAGAGGAAGACGCTGTCTGGCTGAAACCCGCTTATTTCTCTCGCACCTGCTGTTTCCTGACTTTTTCACAGCAGAGGTTTTCTCTTCACCTTAATCCGCACGAACCGTGCCAAGGCATGTGTGTGTGTGCCGTCCTTCGTCCTGCCATGAACTCGTCCTCATTCGAGTGTCTTCTCTCTCTGCAGTGGTAAAGCAGGAGTTTCCTGGGCCGCAGGAAACGAAGCAGTAAGTCAGATTTTATTTATTTGTAGTTTTGAACGTTCACCTTACTGTCATTTCTGTTTGTTTTAAACCATATTAATGAGCTTACTGTACTTAATACATGGAAGATCTGGAGTCCTCGCTCATCTCAAGACATATTGAACTAAACTAAAAAAGTGCCAGCTTCCATGATTCATGCCTATACAGGGCAACAACGTTAAAGACTAGCAGTACAATGTACAATTAAACAACAATGAAATCGCAAATCTCCAACAAGGACATAATTTGTGGTTCATAATCTTCAAAGACTTGAACGCAGATCCCTCTCGAGCTGGTACGGTACTCGGTGGGGCTGCAGGTCTTACTCCTGACAATTGCAACTAATAACTCAACATGCAGATTTTATTGTCTAAATCACTGGCAATGAAAACGAGTACAATCGAAAAACACCTTAAATCCAGTTTCATTTCTCTAGTGTTGTCCTTTGAGAAGAGATACTAAAGTGGTTGCTGAAATGTGAGGGGTGTACTTACTTTTGTGTGTGGGTATATGCTGCGATTTAACCTAATGCAGTTAACTATTGAATTTAAATGTATTTTTCTGGATTGACACCAAATAATCGAACAAAGTATTACAAATAATCAAAAATAAACAAACTTATTAGGGACGGGAATCATCGAGGACGAGCCGATACGATATCATCACGATACGTCGGCGCCGATACGATTCGTATTGCCGTTCTGTTAGTATCACGATTTCAGAAATATTTTTAGGAAATGTATTTAATTCTAAACAAACTTGTCGGATTTTAGAGGAACTGCGAAACACTATGAGGAACCTACTTGATGTATTTTTGGTTAGATAATTGCTCTGGTCTATATGATGATTTCTGGCCAAAATACACCAACAAAACACTTTTGTAACCAGTTACAGGCCCCGAGTTTCACTCGTTTACATTACAGCATTTGGCCGACTCCCTTATCCAGAGCCATCCGAGCAGTTGAGGGTTAAGGGCCTCGCTCAAGGGCCCAACAGTCACGACAACTTCGTGGTCGTGGGGTTTGAACCTTCAAAGTTCCGAATAGTTTTCCAATGTCTCAACCACTGATCTAGCCCGACCACGCCTAAATACCGCGGAAACTAATTAGACTACATGTTTTCCTCCCCAATGCCATGGTAACCAACCAGATCACAGGTTTTGCTCCTCGATACTAAATGACCCAAACAGATCGCAGGTTTCACTTCAGAATTCAGTCCCTGCCCCAGATACCCACTCGGACCAATCAGAGTCCAGTTCCTGTTTGTAGCGCATAAGTTACTACTCAGAATGATTAAGTAAGTTTGTCTACATCTGTTAAAACATTGTATTTGGTCATGAATCGCTGAAAAAACACAGAAGTGTTTTAATATTTTTTTGGCTCATGGTTCTTCTCCGACTTTCCACAATTTCTGCTTTTTGTCTTTAATTGTACCCGAGCCATTTCAAGGAACGTAGGTTGCTCTGGACTCGTCCCTTTAATCGCTCAGGTACTGGTTCATCTTCACTCATGTTCAACAACGTTAATCCTGTACAGTCTCACAGGAAGCCTGGAGCCTATACCATGAGACTCGGGACATGTTACTTGGGGTAAAACCTGGGCGTGGAGCATGTAAACACCAATTAGTCTAATCTGCATGTCTTTGGACTGTGGGAGGAAACCAGAGTGAGAACCCAAACTCTTGACCCTGGAGCTGCGAGGCCCCGGTGCTAACCACTGGTTTATCTTCATATCCATAAATAAATTTTCTCATCTTCAGTGTGTTCCTGACTCGGTTTTGGTTTGGATCTTCATTCACATTTATTCTACAAGATGTTTCCTCCTGATGGGGATGTTGCTCTAATCAGCACCACCGTTCATGGTTAAAAACTTCTCCTCGACCATCCTGACATCCTCACATCCTGCTCTCCTCTGATCCGAGCTTCCCAAACTGATGTCTTCCTGCTTCTTCCCAACATACCAGTTGATTTTGGTCCTGCTTAATGTTTTCCTCTGTCTCTGATTAATTCAATCGGATTTTCCAGCCTCGCGATGGCCTGCTTTACATACACCGGGTCTTCAAGTTGAGAGACTCCAGATGCAAATGCCACACATGGAAATGACTCTAGATCTTTTATTTCGTCCCATGCGCATGAATGCAACATTAGTAATAATGCACCAAGCAGCCAAGTGTTCAGTTGTTATTGGTCGATTGAAAACAGGATAAGATTCCTACAATACTGGCATAAACACGGGTTAAAGTGGAATCTGGAAGGTGGTGGAACTCTTTAGATCTCAGAGTTAAGATCTCATGCCAGCGATCAGCGAATCGATCTAACGTTAACGGACACGCGTACGGTGTTGACTTTGTACACAGCCGAACATCGAGCCAGTCGATTTCAGATAACTGGAAGACAGCGTGTTCGATGGGCAGATATTTTTATTAGCTCACTTAGCTAGCATCCATGGTTTTTTTTTTTTTTTTCTATTCCTGGAATTAGATCACGGTATGGGCCGAGCTAGCCACTTAACCCACTCTCAAAGCCGAACGTCTAGCTACGTTTACAGATAATCTAATGGACAACATTAGCCACAATTAGGTTTAAATTAAAGATAAGATTCAAACCGATAACATATCATGTTTAGATAGTTACCGTAGCAACGGTCGAGTAAATTCATCTGGCTTAAAGCTACTCTGTGAGGCAACATCTTATGTCTGATTACTTACATCTGTTAAAATTTTGTATGGAAAATTATCACATTATTTCCTCATGATTACAGTTTCTTTGATACAGTGACCATCAGTTTGGTTCCTGTTGTCCAACCTGACACAAGTACAAGTAGAAAAAAATCATTTTTAACCTCTAAGTCGCTGAACATCATTTCCGGATTGTTCCGGCTAACTTTAACCCATTACTGTATGTACTGTACTCCAAATTGTCAATAGAGTTATTTAGAACCACCTGATTAAGGGTACGTAAACAAATAAAACACGTTTCTCCTCGTACTGATGTATAGATCTCAGTACACTCCAAGCAGCACGCGTTCAAAGTAGTGAAGAGACACGGCGACGTCCTGCTCGCTCGCGGCTTCATCGAAATCAACGCTTCGGTTAAATTACGTGAGAGACAATTTATGTCGGTTTAAATTGCTGTTTTAGTTGTGAATTTTTATCATTTTAAAGAATGTTAATATTCCAAGATTTAAATATTTGAGTTCAATCTCCAAGTTAAAAAATAAAAATAAAATAAAAATATTTTTCCGTAATATTTAAAATCCCTAATCCCTTAACATTTTTTTAATGTTAAGCTTAGTACTGACGTTCCTCTTAACATTAAGCTTAGCACCGAGTTCAAAATGTGCATACAGTGAAATTTTTTGTCTGTTTTTAAAATTATATTAAAATCCAATATTTCTCAAATGATCTATTCTGAACAACCTCCGCGTGTAGAAACCATGCTAGCTTGCGAAGCTAGCCGATAAGGAAATATTAATATTGTGATAATATTCTGAGATCATTCCTATTGCAAAAATACTTCTAGCAATATTGTGTATTATTTGTCCACAATTTCGATAAGATTTGGCGTACATAATTTAATAATAGAATATTGTATTTTTATTTTATTTTTTATACTTTGTACCTTATAAAACCTTTAGTTTCAGTGGTGACTTGTAATTACGATTTAATTCAGTAATTTTTTCAACATCCTGAATATCTGTTATCTGTTTTTACATTTTAAGGTCCCGGGTAGGGTTGGATATCGTTTCGTTTTTTTCGATACCGGTGCCAAATCGATACTTTTAAAACGGTACCGGTGCCAAAACGGTGCCTGAACCGATACTTTACAAAAGCCACAAAATTATGGTGGATGACTCAAACAAAAAATTTTATTAAACAAAAAATGTTATGCTTAAAATGTAACAATATATTAAAAGTTTAAAGTATATATGAATATATAAGCTTCAAATTTTAGCAATTCTTTTGCAGAAATTTCACCACATTTGCCTTTTCTGGCAAAATACGACACCTTTCCTGACTTATTGCCCTGCACAGGACATGTATAGCCTCTTTACAATGGTAAATGGGGTCACTGTTGTAGTGCTACTAGTACAGGCTGGAAAGCCATAATTATAAACAGAATCCATGTTACATTAGTATTTTACACATCGTTTGACTATTTGTTAGCAAAATGCAAATCATTATCCTACTGCTAACCTGCGGAAAGGCTGCTGTCGGCATCATAATCGGTGACTCCTTTTTGCTACGGTTGGTGTGACTGGGACTGAGGGTCGTCCACACCGATAGCGCCAGCTGTTGTCCACAAGCTGTTAAACACGGTGCCTCCCTCTGCTTTTAACTTTATTCTGTGTGTTTATTCTGCTTTTGACTTTATTCCGTCTGCCCTCGAATGCTTCATTAGATTTGACGTGTTTCCGCCTTTACACGCAACTGCTGTAAAACATTCGCTGCACGTCGCGGTGTCGGAATACTTTCTTGTGAAATGCAGCCACACTTTCGACTGTTTAGTTTTAGGCATTTTAACGAGAGTTGTTTAATTTAGCATGCTAAGCTATCGGTAGACCGCCTGCTGCCGTCAGAGCGAGTGTAACGTTAGCTGCTGCATTCACGCGCATGTCGGATGGTCTCTCATTTCCGGATGATTTGTGCTTTTAATTTTTTTATTTAATCTAATAAACTATTAATCTACAAAAATATATGAATCTAGAGAACAAATATTTCAATCGACAGTTCAGGCATTTAAGTGGCACCGAAATGAGGCACCGAAATTCGCGTTCTGTTTCGGTCCGGTACATACCGGTTCTATAGGTACCGGTGCCGTATTGGCACCGGTTTTCGGTACCCAACCCTAGTTATCTGTAAATAAAATATCATAGAAAAGTATCGCAATGTGATATTTTCGGTCAAATCGTCCGTCCTTCACACTTGGCTCACTCAGTAATCCTCCTTGTTAGTGGTGTTGTGGTTTTATTTTAAAGTTTATCAGAGTAGCCCTTGTGTCACATGATGAATCCATTTGTTCTGTTTATCCCGAGAGTTTGGAGGCTGTTTGGTGTCGGTTCCCCTTTTTGATACCGATACAGCTCGAGAGTTGCCTTTGATCTGCTTTAGTGAACTTGGCTGTCCTCATGGTGGTCCAGCTAGTGCGTGTCCATCCTCGCCCACTTCTATCTCAGTGCTCCTGACCATCACACGCTCACACACACACGCTCACACACACACACACACACACGCTCGTGCCTGCCCCGCCGCTCCGTGTTTATTTAAACTGCTCACGTTGTGTATTGCAGATTATTAATGACTTCGAAGAATTTCGATTTCGTTCCCCCGTGCCCCGCTCACGTCTCCCGGGTCGCTCGGTTTTATTGGACCTGACTTGTCTTTAAACAATCAACAGTTTAATAATGATTTTTTGAAAAGGGCCACATTCATTCATTCACCAAAGGCCAACATTTCTACTAAAACATGCTTCATGATTTAATTCCTTGAGCCAAAGCTAAAATGTTGGCACCCCCTTACACCAGTTGAGGAGGCAGTGAAGCGGATCGCTTATATAAAGCTTATTATTATTATTATTCAAGCACAATGCTATACACCATAAACCATGATTGAGGCAAAAGAGGCGTAAATTTCTTGTTTAAATGAATAATAATTGCTAATATTTATATTATAACATTTTAAACATTATGTAAAATCTTATATTTAAAACATAATTTCTAATAATTATTATATAGATTTTTTAATGCAAAACTAACTTACAAAATAACATGCAATGTGTGTAATACAGTTAAAGTGAAATAACTTAATTGAATAATAATAATAACAACCGTAAGTTAAAAATATATTGTTATTATTATAACCTAAAAATTAGGTTAAGACTCAGTTATAAATAATACAAAAATATCAGTTTCCTCAGCTTCTTCCTCAGCTTCACTTCAGTACATGAGAACAGAACCTTACAGAAGTCCATGACTGCTGGGGAAACTGACTATCTATTAATTTGTATAATTTATAACTACTTATAATAATCATCGAAATTAAAAATGTTTTTTGTTTATCAAAACTCTTTTTGTTGCACTTAAAAAAATAAATAACATTCAAAGGATGAGCTTGCTATATTTTTTATTAAAACTCAACCAACATATGATTAACACGATACTACGTATTTAAATAACCTGAAACACAGTTGCAGGTTGATTTATTCATTCTGACGGAACTGAACTGTGAGAGGCGAATTCTAGCTTTTTGGTAAAGAAAAATCTCACAAAATTCACATCTATATACTGCATGTATCTGTATTACCAAAATAATTGTAATTTTTCACACCCTGTGACTCAAATAAAGAATATTTTATATTTAGAACTTGTTTAAACCTCACCTGCTGTTGTTGTGTGCAGGAGGCCGCATGATTCGGAGGCCCAGGACGGAAACCGCAGCACTGGAACCTGTAAGGTCGACTACGCCGCCTCCAAGATGATTGCTCTCTTTCCAAAGTAAGCACCGCTTTACAGAACGCACTGCCAGTGTTTACCTGCGGCGCTGTACGGTTATCAAACTGAACATCACCTCACTGTGTTTTGAGTTGTTTGTTTTGTAAATTGTGCACCTAGAGAAGTGGACAAGGTAAGTCCTACACGTCATGAAAGTAGAAATTGCTGATTTAGCACCTGATTTAAAACAAATGTGTTGCATTAATATTGATCTTGTTTTGGTTTTTGGTGCAACACTTTTCGCCCACAGAAAGTTGTGTCTGCTTACTGTACACACTCGACTAGTGTACTGATGTAACACCAACATCTGCCAAGCCACACGTCAGAACCAGATGTTGAGGATGTACATCATGTATACGTCTTTTACATGGAATAACGGCTCCGTATAACTGAGGTTGTTTTCACAAAACCGTATGAGCAGCTAATCACACACTAGCGTGTTATAGTTACAATGCTAATTACTAAACACTTTCTAGTTTTATAGGTAAAACAGGGAAATAGGATTTTTTACATTTGAAATTTTATTCAATTTTAATGAACAAGCCGAGAGCGACAGTGGCGAGGAAAAACTTCCTGAGATAGTAATAGGAAGAAACCTTGAGAGGAACCAGACTCAACAGGGAACCCATCCTCATCTGGGTGAAACAGATAGCAGGAATGATGTAACAACATCATGTGTGTTAGGCTGCTGGAAGTTCAGTATAACAGAAGTTGTCCAAGTTATCAAGGAGTCCAGTTCAGCACAGGGACGAGTCAGCAGGTGCAGAGGACAGATGGAGGTCTGGATCACTCAGGAGCAGCATGTGTAGATCCAAACCATCGTGAAGCTGAATCCAGCTGGAGGTGGTCCTAGATGTGGTCTACTGTAGATGCCGTTCAGGATATTAGCAACACTCTGGATAGAAGTGTGCATTTACTGTAGATATACTGGAGTATGAGGTTCTGGAATTAATTATCTGTACGCCAGATTCAATTTTAGATTTAAGATAAGATTCATTATTTTATATACCTCTTAGGCCACGCCCCTCATCATATGTTGGTGTACATATTATTTTCAGCATTATAATTGTGCAGACACGCCCATCTCTGTGATTCTTCCATCTTCCTAATCCCATCTGAGAATCTAACATTTTAGTTCTACAAGTCTGTCTTTACATTTCCCGCGCTACCGTTCCTCATCATCTTCTCGCCCGAGTCGTGGCATGACCTTCAAAAAGAGCCGCCGCTTTCATGCGGATTTCTCGCCCCACAATAGTTCCCTTGTCGACGCCCAGCGCTGAAAGCCCGTCTGTCAATCGGCTGCCGGGGGAGACGGAAATGAGTCACCGTCCTCCGCTTAATCAGATCCGCAGATCGCTCGATGAGTCGTGATGATGTCATCCCTCTCCGTCCTTAGACCGATGTTCCAGCAGCAGGCCTCTGTTGTTACCGTAAAGTCGGGGCTTTCTTTCTTTCAAAACCACGAACGATTTGTTTTTGCTCAAGAGCTCAAGAGCTTCATTTTTCTCTCATCGCCGAGGAATTATTCGGAGATTAACGCTCTGAGGGTCACGTGACATCACCGCAGAGTCGCTGAAAAGAGCCTCCAGACTGTAACACAGTGATTCGAGCAGTTTGTTCTGAAAGTGAAAAGTGGGCGGGGTCATTTGTTTATTCCTTGCAATTCATTCAGAGGCTTTATTGAACATTGAACATGTTTATTAAGTACTGAGCTAAATTGCGACTGCGCGGGTTGGCAGCTAGCTTTCGGGAAAGAAGAAATCATTAGTTATTTTTTTAATAATATATACTTTGAGCTTTATTTAGATTTCTCAGTGCTTTCCAGATTTTTTAGAAATTCTTTTTTCATTTATTTATTTTTTATGAAATTTTTTTTTTAGATGTGATTTGATACAATCTTTACTGTTTCTTTCTTTGTACTGTAACAATGTACTTGTAGCGGCGTTAGCAGCGCTCTCAGCGTTCCTGTAATCATGTGTTAACCTCTCGCTGTGGTGTAACTGTGGTCTTCAGCAGATCCTCAACGTTTCTGTTTATTCATTTTGGACAAATTTAACGCTGCAGTTTTTTATGGAGTTAAAAGGGATCTGAGTGAGGATGAGTTTACACACACCATGATGATGTCGGAGGATAAAAACCTCTCATTAATAAAATACATAACTGTCTGTCTGTTAGTCTGTTATTCTCTGTCAGCCTCTCAGTATGTCTCTCTCTCTCTATCTGTTAGTCTCTCAGACTGACTGTCGGTCTGTCAGTCTGTCTCTCTGTTTGTCTGTCTGTCTCCCTGTTTGTCTGTCTGTCTCCCTCTGTCTCTCAGTCTGTTTGTCTGTCTGTCGGTCTGTGTCTGTCAGTATGTTAGTCTGTCTGTCTGTCTCTGTCTGTCTGTGTCCCTCTGTCAGTATGTCTGTCTATCTCCCCCTGTCTCTCTGTCTGTCTGTGTCGTTCTGTGTCTGTCAAAGACAGACAGACAGACAGACTAAAATACTGACAGACACAGACCAACACAGACAGACAGAGAGAGGGGGAGATAGACAGACAGACTGACACAGACTGACACAGACAGACAGACTGACATACTGACAGACAGACAGAGACAGACAGACAGACTAACTTACTGACAGACACAGAGAGACAGAGACAGGGGGAGATAGACAGACTGACAGAGACAGACAGACAGACTGACAAAAATACTGACAGACACAGACCAACACAGACAGGCAGAGACAGGGGGAGATAGACAGACAGACTGACAGAGACAGACACAGACAGAGACAGGGGGAGATAGACAGACAGACTGACAGAGACAGACACAGACAGAGACAGGGGGAGATAGACAGACAGACTGACAGAGACAGACACAGACAGACAGACAGACAGACAGACACTGTCAGAGACAGACAGGCAGACAGACTAAAATACTGTCTCTGTCTGTCTGTCTGTCTCTGTCTGTTTCTGTCTGTCTGTCTATCTCCCCCTGTCTCTGTCTCTCTGTGTTGGTCTGTGTCTGTCAGTAAGTTAGTCTGTCTGTCTGTCAGTATGTCAGTCTGTTTGTCTCTGTCAGTCTGTCTGTCTCTCTCTGTTTTCTCTGCCCGTCACACTCTGTCTCTCTCACTCTCTCTCTCTCTGTCTGTCTCTATCAGTCTGTCTGTCTGTCTCTTTCTGCCTCCCAGTTTGTCTCTGTCTGTGTCTGTCTATCAGCTTTGTCTCTCTGTTTTTGTCAGCTTTTTTTCAGTATGTCTGCCTGTCTATTTGTGTCTATACCTCTTTTTTTTCTATCTGTGTCGTCTTTATATTTTTTTCTCTCTCTTTTTCTGTATTGTCTACCGTTGATGCATTTTGAAGCGCGAATAAAAGTATTTGCTCCATTGATGTGAACTGGAGTCATGTGATGTGGGATAAATCTGTGTTTCGTTGAGGATGTAGTCGGACCTGCTGCTTGATTAAGGAAGAGATATATTTTTTATTTGGCTCGTTAGCGCGCGAGCCGGCCGCTGTCTCTGTCCTCGTGTTGAGATTAGCGTGGAAGCGCGGGCGACTCGGCCCGGCGTTAGTTAAGTTAAATCCTTGGCCTGCTCCTGGAATCCAATTTATTTTCGACACCTCCCCTTCTCCGCTTTCCCAAACTGTTTGCATTGGCGTCTTAAATCAAATGTCTGGGGTGAACTCGAGCGGGCGGTTAGAAAAATACAGCCCGAGTGAGAGATAGGCGCGAGGAAATGAGCACAATGTGCCCAGGTCTCCTGTTCAGGAACCCTTTACGACAAGCAGAGCTGTGTGTGTGTGTGTGTGTGTGTGTGAGTGAGTGAGGACCCACCGTTCTCGGACTCCTGTTATTTATAATGTGGGTTCGCCCGAGTCCCAAAAGCCACGCAGTAATTAATCACAGTTTGTTTTGGTAAGGTCTCACAGCGTCTGTTTCTGTCAGGTGATACGAGGCGAGCGCTCGGCCTGACCGCGGACCCCCTTTTTTTTTTTTTTTTTTTTTTTTTAAATGAAATTTAGTTTTTTTTACTCCCTAAACCCTTAAACAATTATTGTAATAAAAAAAAGTCTCACTTCAATCTCACTCCTTTAACCAGAGATGCAGAAAGTCGTGTTTATCGTCTCCTTCACTTCATTTCCTGTCGTTACCCTTTGACTCTTTTTTTATACTTTAGTTTTTTTTTCCTTCAATAATTTATCATGTAAGGAATAAAGCCTTCACATCCTGAACACCGCAGTGTTTTATTTCTCTTCGACCATGACAAGGAAAAATGTTGCTGATGTCGTTTGTTCAGATTAAAACATTTTCTCAATCTTAATCGTGTCTTCTTTCTGTTTCCTGATGTTAATAAGATAAAAAGAAAAGAAAAAAAAACCACCAAACAATCGCTCAGCTCGTCACGGTATCAAGTAGCGTGAACACCTCGTTCCTGAACTTACAGATTTACACTGATACTAGAGACTCCTTCCAGAATTGTCCGACAAAAACGTCGCACAAAACGTCACCGAATCGAGGAATTCTTTACTTGGAGATTTTGTGAACGAGGTGTTGCTACGGAAACGATCACAACAATCACACATTAAACCTGAGATAATTAGAAATTAAACATTTCGTTAAAGAATTGTGTGTGTGTGCGCGTGTTTGTGCGCGTGTTTGTGCGCGTGTTTGTGCGCGTGTGTGTGCGCGTGTGTGTGCGCGTGTGTGTGCGCGTGTGTGTGTAATCAGACCTTTTAGTATCGGGTTTTACAGAAGCTGCTTGTAGAGAAAACACATGGAACTGGAAAAACTTGTGAAGAACTGTTCTTTTTAACAGTTCGTGTTCGTGTATTTTAAACTCCGTCATGTCCTTCCAAGCATTTTGTTTTTATCAGGAAGACATCGGGTTTTGTAAACACGCACACAGTAACAGACAAAAGTTTGGACACCCTTTTCTAATTCAATTTCTCCTGTTTATTGATTTATGTTCTGCAACAATACTGGACGTCTCAGAACTTATGAAACAACACATATGGAATTAAGTAACAACAGTTATTCATCATTTTATAACAGTTGTTAGTTTAAGACCTGAAGGTCAGCTGTTCTGGAACACATGAACAGTATCATGTCGAGTGCGTTTGTAAAACCCATCGAGCTCCATGATGATGAAACTGTCTCTCATGAAGACCTTCACAGGACACCAAGACCAAAACTGAGCTCTGCTGCAGAGGAGACGTTCATGTAGAGTCACCAACCTCAGAAATCACCACTAAACCACCAGCAGCTCAGATTAGAGGCGTTATGAAGCTTCACAGAGCAGAAGTAGCAGATAAACATCTCAATATCAACTGTTCAAAGGAGATTATTGTGGATTCTGGATAATAAACACCTTCAGTGTAGAAAGAAATAAACGTCCATGGATTTAGAAGGGGTGTACAAACTTCTGAGCGGGAGTGTAGCTAGGTAAATTCGGACACACCCACTAGCATCTAGCAAAAATAATAATAATAATCAGTGCTGTTGTGATGCTTTTAAAATATTTTTTTTTAATCTTTCACCAAAAACATTTTTTTTCCTTTAATTTGTTTTTCTCAGGGGAAAAAAAAAAATCCATGCGTGATGTTCTGTCTTTATTTTCCTTTTAAACATCTTAAGTTGAACTCTGAAAAAAAAAAAATATATAAAAAACAAAAAACTTGGAACTATTATCAATCCAAACAAGATGCTCCGAAGACTTTTGTTCTTAAATCGAAGACGATGGAAACTGCACGCATTCCCCGTCAAATCAAACCCCAATTTCACACACTGAATAAACGTAACGGTATGTTGTGATTAAGTCTCGATTCTGAACCCGGAGCAGAAATACAGACAGGATTAAAAAATAAATGATTAGGGTTATCTGAATGGAAGGAAGAACAGGAAACAAAAAAAACTAAACGGAAATCCGACTGGGAAACTGGAGCAGATCCAGCGGTCTCGCTGCACACTGAGCTCTGGGCGTTGGTGCGCCACTCAAACATTTCCTTACAATCTCCCATTGGTGCTCGGATCGGAGAAAGGACGTGGGTCAGAGGTGAGCGCATTCATCCTGCGCCGGGTTTCCAGGAGCACGAAAAATAGCGTGTGTGTTTGTGTGTGATTGATTGATTCGTCCCACTTCAACCTCACCATCTTAAACCCTGACCAGAGGGTCAGAGCCGAGACGAGCCAGGAACGTTAACCTCTAACAGAAAAATGCTCGGCTCCAGACTCGTCCAGGCTCCGGGCGTCTGGGCCGAGAGTCACAATCGCAGGAAGAGAGACGACGACAGCCGTGATGCGAACGCAGCGTCCACCGGAGTTACACGGGTTACTGGAGGCGTTTACGTTTTTTCAAAAAGCAGAAGAACAAAAAACGAAGACAAAGCGGTTGAGTTTGCGACCCTGGCAGTGAGCCATTTTGGAAGGGGGCGGGACTTGTAACGTGAGATTTGCATTGACGTCAACGTGCTCAGGAATGCCATACGTCACTTTGTGTGTATGGAGCGTCGCAAAACAAGCACGCTTTCTTCCCCAGACATCATTCGAGACGTACGTTTACGTTTACAGTTCAAACGCTCGCACCATAAAGGAGCTTTTTTTGTTTGTTTGTTTGTTTGTTTGTTTGTTTTTGCATATTTGTAAATGTTTTTTACACCACTTATCATTGTTTTTTTGTTGTTGTTTTTTTGTAACAATCGTTCTTTTTCCCTCCACCATCGTGAAATGTGAAACAGGGGCGGGATCAAGTCAGTTATATATCCTGGTTCTTTCATGTCTTTCATCGCCACACTGACTCCAAAATCAGTTATTTAAAATTGATGTATTCATTTAAATGTTCACGGTGGTAAAATGTTGCAGTTCCTCTTTAATCCAACAGGTGGCACACTCTAAACTCACTCACTCACTCGTCGTCTATAGAGACGGGAATCGAACCCGGACCCTGGAGGTGGTTAGCAAGGCGACGAAGCTAACCGCTATACCACCGTGACGCCTACACTATAAACTATTTACACTATTTAATAGGAGTAATTTATTCATAAGTTTGTTTAGAATTGTAACGTCAATGTGATAATTGCAAGACAAATCGAGGCACCATCACGACTGATTGGTTTCGGCAATCTTGTTACTCGGTTTGAAAAAAAAAAAAAATGGTGTGGCCACTTTAAAATTTGTATTTATTTATTTATTTAAACCTTACATTTTGTTTATTTATTTATTTATGGATATGAACCTTTTCCGACTCGACCTGCCAATCCTCAGATATTTCAACCAAAAATCAAGTGGGCGGGGCTACAGTACACTCCCTGAACACGTAGAATCGGATCATTATCGCGTCACATCACACACCGTATTAGGTTTACGGTGAGGTGGGAGGAGCTTATTCCAAGGGAACGGTATTGTTTTTAAAATGTCCTGGTATTAAATTTGCGTACGGTGTTTTTACTGTTTAAATTCTACAGTTTACTTTGATGCGTTTGGCCTTTAAATTTGTTACAGCTTTGATCATCAAAAGTCGTAAATTTTAACATCTTGCTTTGTTTTTTGTTTTTTTTCCCTTCCTTACAGGTTCAATAAGATAGCACCTATGTTTCTCGACCAGAACTTTAAACGATTATCCAAAGTCCAGGGCTATTTACCTCCGTTCGGATTCAAAACACAAGGTACAACTTCATTTTTAAAAAATCTTTTCATTATTATTTGTTTGATTGACTGGCTGATTGATTGTTTGATGTATTTTTGGTTTTGTTGTGTATGGGATACGTGGATTTATTAGAGGCGGAAAAACGAAAGGCTGAAATAGCATTTAGCGAGCATAGCATCACGCTACATGGGTGCACAAGCTTTTTTTTTTTTTTTTCTTTTTCTTTTTATGATTATCAGGCAGATTTTTTTGTTTGTTTGTTTTCACAGTGTTTAGTTTGTGAAGTAGCTGCGTTAAGAGCTCCGTGTGTCAGGTTAGGTAATACCGCCCTTCATCTTTCCTTCATCAAAGCGCTAGAATGTTCTTCGAAGAATGCCGCTATTGTGGCTCTATTTTCTACCTGCACCAGTTGAGGTAATGGCGTATAAATCCACCGACGTGATTGTAAGCACAGATGCCTTTTTTATCATCGTCCACAGCTGCTTGAAAATCTCTGATTAGATCCAATCTGAGAAAAAGATAGCTTAGATTCCAGCCCTCGGTCACATTTTCCAGCGTGGGGACTCGACCCCGAGCTGAATGGCGAGCTTTGTGTGGTGTCGGGGCCCGCCGTGTCCGCTCGCGCGCACACACACACACACACACACACACACACACACACACTGCGGTTTTTGTAAAGAGAGCGTCCCGTGTTTACATTTCTCTTTTCTCCGCGCATCGTGGGAGCAACGTTGCTTTCCTTTGAGCGTTATTGACTCGGAGCCGTGATACGTGTGGGTCGTGAACATAGGGACCACAAAGCACTCGGGTAGGAGAGCTAAAGAGATAAAAATAGAATGCCCCGTTTTTAGCGCCAGGGCTCTCTCTCTTATCCACCCGCGCCTGGGCTTTCTGCTCCGAACTAGAAGCGTATAGCCCCAGATAACCAGAGTCAGGTGAAAGGGAAAGTGTTGCTCGAGTCGGGAAACACGGCGAAAGAAAGGGACAGCAGCTAACTAGTAGGACTAAATGAAATTATTTTTAAATGGTTTATGTTAAAAACATTGTTCTGTAAAGAAAATGTAATTACGTATTTCCCACCAATCGTAGTAGATCTCAGGACGCGTTTGCTATAATATTTAGACAGAGAGATAGATGTAGTAGTTAAGCTTCTTGACACTTGATATATCGTAATTACTTTGTATATAATTTCCAGATACATTGAACGCTGTTGAACGAAACAAGTCCGTCCCTGTTCTCGCTTGCGTTACAGCAGCTGTCCTCAGTCCTCCTCTCACCAGCCTGTCTTTATCTCTTTCCTTTTTGAAGTTAATAAAAAGACAAACCGTCGCATTATTGCGTGAACTCGTCCGACTGTTCCAGAGCGCCGACACTGGAGACTCCTTCCATAAACGTTAAATATTAAGAGGCGTCTCGTCCTGGCACGACTCCCTCGCGGATGAGTCAGGTCGAGCATTTCGCATGTTTTTTTTTTTTTTTTTTTTGCTCTTGTGTACTAAATACACACGTGCTGTTTGATGATTCACTCTAGAACGAGCTCAAACACTTTAAGGAATGTCAGAGTGGGGGAGGGGGAGGGGGGGGGGGGGAGATTCCCAACAATCTGAAACTAGGACTTTTCCCAGAATAACTCGCGGCCTCTTTGCCAAAACAGTATACAGTGAAGGTGAGGAGTTCGTTTGTTCAGGCCGCCCGGGTGAAGTGTTTATGGTGCTCCGTTACGTGGAAACCATTAGTCCATCTCTCTTCACAGGTTTTTTTTTTTTTTCCTTCTTTACCTCGGAGGTACCTGAGACCTGGCGGTGTGGTCCTCAACGCTGTTTACACTGAGGCCACGGTGATGTTTGATGTTAGCTGTCGACGATCCATTTAAAAAAAAAACGGATCTCTGACTTCGCCTTCAACTCTTTCAGATCGTTAACCCCCCCGCAGTCTGTCTCGGGGACGTCCTGCAGGATCTCTTGGTTCTGAGGACAGGAGCGAGATTCCTGCTTCTTAGCGTTTTAATTAATAATATCGAGCGCTTCCTGTCTCTCCATGGCTGAGCGTCACCAGTCTTCGCCGTGACACTGCGGACACTCCTTTCCTTTCCTTTCTTTTTCTGCAGTTATGCACTTTATTTTATAATAATAATAAAACCAGATGTCAGACAAGGGGACACCAGGAAACTCGAGGCGTGATTTCATTTAGTTTTTTTGTCCACCTCATCCTGGCGTCCCTGAACAGATTCCTTCAAACGTTCTCGCGTAGAGACGAGTCGGACGTGTCGGACGCTCAATTGCTGTCGTTCTGTCAGGTTTATGGAAGGAGTCTCCAGCGTCAGAACTTGCAGCTTTGCAGAACGTCCTCAAGATGATCTCGATCGTCTGGATCGTAAAACCGCGGCCCGTTCAGTAACGCGCATCGACGTGGAATTTATTGCCATACCGGGTTCGAGCGAGGTAGTCCGGCGACGCCGTAGCGCTCGGTGAGTAATTATCCTGCCACCTTGTTTCCATTGCTGAGAAGTCGCATCTTTCCAGAGATACCGGAAAACGAAGGCATGAGGTGTTCTCACAGTAAACGTTCCACATCAGAAGAATGCGCGGCACGGGCCAAACACCGCGATAAATTTAGATCGGCAGCGTGACACACACTCGCGGCGTCTAAGCGCATTAAATTGCAAGACTTTGTCGCAGGAATGTTCTTTTGTTTAATACAGACATTCCTCTTTTACAAGTAGCTTTTTTCCATCACTTAGATTCCGCTCGCTAATAAAGCTTCCAGCGGCGCGCGGGCTCCCGCTTTGGCTCGGCGACGCGCGCTCGTCTCGGAGCGCTGCATGTTCGAGATTAGAAAACTATGCAGCCGGTCGTTCCTGACGCACTGCTGCATTCACGCGATTGTCTCTGTTTTTCAGAAACGCTCATCAACGAGATATTAAACGCGACGAAGACTTTCGGACTGAGTCCAGAGCTCGACAGGTGAGTGTGAGAGACGAGTCCACGTGAGGCCTCGATGCCGGTCTCATTTCTCTAAACTGTTGTGAAGAAGCATTAAGGGCTCCGGGTTGGTGGTGTAACACTGGCTGGGGCTCATTTGGTTGCGTGTAAGCCAGTTATTTACCATTTTCCTTCTTCTTTTTCCCCCAAAATCAAACAAAATTGTCAGTCTACATAATGCGGAACTTCACTGTCCTTAAGCAAAAGGCCTAAATGCTTACCAGTTGTCCTGTTAGAATAAAAAAAATAAATCCTTGACATGTGCACTAACATGTACACTGCGATTCTTATTGTATCTATTTTCAATTAATAATAATAATAACACACAGAATATCCCGTCTCACAGTTTTTATATATATATTTTTTTTTATCATCCAGTAATTTACATACAGTGATGCTGAAACATGTGACCTAGATAGGTTTTAACTCCGCCCCTTTCTCTCCATGTATCTGGGTTAACCTCCACCACATCGATCAGCGCTAATATCCTGAATCTCAGACCTTATTGTAAAGTATAAGAATGTAAAACTTTACACGCGGTCACGTGTTTCATTTCCCTTTGATAGACTGAAATGTAAAAAGTGTATAATCGTGGGAAACGGCGGAATCCTGGCTAACAAGTCGCTGGGCGCGCGCATCGATGAGTACGACATCGTAGTGAGGTGAGTATTTACGCACAGCACAACCATAGCAAAACATTTACTGTGTGTGTGTGTGTGTGTGTGTGTGTGTGTGTGTGTGTGTGTGTGTGTGTGTGTGTGTGTGTGTGATTATTTACAAAAAAAAACGATTCTCAGTATGTGAACGTGGTCCAGATCGTAATTGGAAAAGTCTGCTTGGTGGTGATTCTTCAAATCCTAATAGAAAAGATCTGGTTGGTGGTCAGTTTTATTTCTCTCTCTCTCTCTCTCTCTCTCTCTCTCTCTCTCTCTCTCTTTTCCCTGCCGTTGTTTTCATACACCTACTGAGAGAAGTGTCTACGTAGGTGTCTATAGAGCGATAGCAGATTAACACTTTGTAAGAAAACGTGTTTATATTTTGATAATGATACTAAAACCGAAATATTGAGTAATGGATGTTGGACGCATCAATGTTTTCTTTCGCTTTAAATAACACGAGAGAGAATACCAAAGAAAAATAAACAGCTTTGGAATTGTAATAAATTCATACAAATCAGTCCAAGAAAAACAAAAACTTATCTTTTTTATATCTAAACAAGCAATCCTAGTTTCAAATAAAATAAATAAATCTCTTCCAAATCTACTTCTCATTTTTTCCGTGTGTTTCTCCAATATCTATTGTTTCATGGTCAGAGGACGGCCAAAAAACAAACAAACAAAAAAAAAAAAAGTACGCACACAGAGCCAGAAACGTCTTCAGCATCGTCACCTCAGACTACCAGGCGTGGAGCTTTGACTCTCGGGCCCTGGTCTCTGTCTGTGTGTGTGTGTGTGTGTGTGTGTGTGTGTGTGTGTGTGTGTGTGTGTTTCAAGGTTAAACTCAAGAAATTAACAATTTCTTATTGGACTACTGATCAGAAGGTCCCAGGTTCAGACCCCCGCCCCCCAACACCACCACCACCACCACCACCAAGTTCCCACCGTTGGGCCCCTGAGTGAGGCCCTTAACTCTCGCCGGCTCAGATGTAAAAGGATACAAAAGAAAAAAAAACCACTAGACCTTCGACGTCGCTCCTTCAGACACTGAGGATGTAATAAACAGTCTGATAGAAAGACTTCATACAGTAAAAATGTGGTAAATATACTGTATGTGAACGACGAAACTGAGCTCTGATTGTGTGTGTGTGTGTGTGTGTGTGTGTGTGTGTGTGCACGCTGAACATGTATTGATTATTGATTAATAAACATCAAAGGTGATTTCCTCCTCTAGTTAGATGACTTCTCCAGACGTCTGGTTCTGATTCACTTCAATCAAAGCCATCTTGGGAAGAAGAATTTCCATGTCAGACTTTCTGTAGAATAAAAAAATAAAACTGGCTACTTATAAATGTTCTCAGGTTAAATCAGGCCCCGGTGAAGGGCTACACCCGGGACGTCGGTGCCAAAACCACCCTGAGACTGACCTACCCCGAGGGAGCGTTCAACGACGCGTCACATTACGAGAGCGACTCGCTGTTCGTCTTCCTAGGATTCAAACCTCCCGACTTTAAATGGCTGAAAAACATCATCTTCGGACAGACTTTGGTGAGGAAGGGTTTTTATTGTTGTTGTTGTTGTTTACGTGGTTTAATTATGATACCACACACACACACGTTTGCCGTTTTATAATTATATTTAATTATTCATGATGATAAAGGGATGCTACTGTATGTGGTCGAGAATTTATTCATAGAAACTTTTAAGTTAGCCTTTATAAGAGATTGAACAGCCTGCATGGTGATCATGCTTTACCTAATATTTATTATTATTATTTTGACTTTATTTATTTATTTTTAAATCTGAACATGTTTTGCAGTATGTAAATCATTTCTAATTTTGCTCTTCCACTCGGGATGTGATACGGTACGTAGTGTTAAGTCTTTGATGGCATTTTTATATATTTATAAAAAATGTTCTAAATGCGAAAGTTGGAAATAAGATGATCATCTGTAACAGACCTGACGTCCTCATGAGAAACTGATCCTGACAAAAATAGGGCTTCAGGCATCAGTTCCAAGCTGCGCGCCATGTTTCATTTAATTTGTATTGTTTATTGTTGTGTCAGTCTGTTTGGAAATGACAGTTTATTTACAAAAACACTTTAGTTTTACGCTAGTTATTGAACAATTGTCCTCATACTGACACAGATATGCTGAAATCCAGCTGTTTAAAGGCTTAAAAAGCCCTAAAGCTGTTCTATCTCTATATGAGTGTGAAACCCGCTGTATACAGTAGAATTGTGTGAATTGGTTGCAACTTATTTACTAATTATTTCAAATGAATCTTACTTCAGATACACTGTCGAGGTTTACACTGTATGTGTCTTACTTCTCTTCCTTGACTTTACACAGTGAACTTGGCATCATCTTAATTTAAAGACTTAATTCATTATTAGACTTACATTTGAACAACAGCTACTCAATCAGGATCCTGATCAAAGACGATCACATGTGTCCTCCGAACCACATGACGCCTCGTTGGGGGGCGGAGTAACACACTCGGAGGACAGCGCTATCCGCTCCTTCCCCTTGCGTGAGCTCACAGACGCAGCTGATTGGCTGTCGAGCCGTGATCGATGCGAGAGCGCTAAGTGCCTGTCTTCCTCCTGTAAAGTTCGTCTGCAGACTTGTCCCCGTTTTTTTGTTTTGTTTTCTTTTTCTGTTATAGTTTTCTTTCCTCTTCTTCCTGTTCAAGCTCTCGTTCGAGAGAGGCTGGACGCCGTGCACTTAAGGGCCTCTGAGCCAACACAGCTGTGTGACTTTAAGGGATGAACAGGACGAAGGAATTTTAACAGGGCGACATTTGTCAGAGCGCAAGAGACTCGGCAGAGGAAGTCTCAGGAAGCAGCGGGCTGTTTGATTACTCCTCTCCGTCCTTTGAAAAAGTCTGATCGTTAAGGTACAGACGGAGATAACCGATCTGCCCCCCAGCACATAATGGGGTGCCCTTGATCTCAGAGTGGCAACAGCCAGGCACATTAGGATTCACCAATTACAGGCGATTTAGTGACGATTTGCGCTGGTGGCTGTGGACAAATAATTAAAAAAAAAACAACAACATGCACACCAGTGTGCAAATCGGCACTGAAACGCCTGTAGTTAGCGAATCCTAACGTGCCTGGATGTTGCCCCTCTGAGATCAAGGGGAACCCGTTACGCCCCGGAGGGCAGGTCGGTTATACGCGTCCCGCTCAATGTTAATCCATGTTGGTCCATGAGTTCCTGTCAGAAATCAAGTGCTAGTGGATCATTTTTTCCCAAAATGTTTATGTTGTCTTTAAGCCTGGGAATTTTGGAGGGATTATTAAACAGCCTGGTTTAAAAAAATAATAAAAAAAAATTCAGTGGTCCTTGTGTAGTAGATTTAAAAAAGCGACACATTTTTCCCAAATATGGTGCTTAAAAGCTGGCATTCAAAAATATATATATATTTTTTTTTCTTTCCTTTTTCATGTTACGTTTCCTTTTAGATTTGTCAGATTTGTCATTTTCGGAAATGCAGTGTTTCGCGCACACACAGTGTTTATTGTCGCTCTTCCTTCACAAAGTATTTCATTAAATCTCTTTGGTACAGATTTTTTTCCCTTATAGCTCTTGAGTCATATTTAGCCCAGTCTTCCTTTACGCAGTATTTAGCCCGATCTCCTGTGTATAGTATTAAATCCGGCCTTCATTCTTATAGTATTTAATTTAGTCTTTATTTGCATAGTATTAAATCCGGTCTCTTTAGCATAGTGTTTAACCCGATCCCTTCCCTGTAGTGTTTAACCCGATCCCTTCCCTGTAGTGTTTAACCCGATCCCTTCCCTGTAGTGTTTAACCCGATCCCTTCCCTGTAGTGTTTAACCCGGCCCCTTCCCTGTAGTGTTTAACCCGGCCCCTTCCCTGTAGTGTTTAACCCGATCCCTTCCCTGTAGTGTTTAACCCGATCCCTTCCCTGTAGTGTTTAACCCGATCCCTTCCCTATAGTGTTTAACCCGGCCCCTTCCCTATAGTGTTTAACCCGATCCCTTCCCTGTAGTGTTTAACCCGATCCCTTCCCTATAGTGTTTAACCAGATCCCTTCCCTATAGTGTTTAACCCGATCCCTTCCCTGTAGTGTTTAACCCGATCCCTTCCCTGTAGTGTTTAACCAGATCCCTTCCCTGTAGTGTTTAACCCGGCCCCTTCCCTGTAGTGTTTAACCCGGCCCCTTCCCTGTAGTGTTTAACCCGGCCCCTTCCCTGTAGTGTTTAACCCGGCCCCTTCCCTGTAGTGTTTAACCCGGTCCCTTCCCTGTAGTGTTTAACCCGGTCCCTTCCCTGTAGTGTTTAACCCGGTCCCTTCCCTGTAGTGTTTAACCCGGTCTCTTACATGTAGTATTTACTTCGGCCTATTTCAGTTAGTATTTAATCTTGACTCTTTCACTCAGTATTTAACCCGGACTCTTCCACATAATTTTAAACCCAGTCTCTTTTTTTTTGTGGTATTTCTTTGCATAGTATTTAACCAGGTCGCTTCCGTATAGTATTTAATATGTACAGTATACTTTCACATAGTATTTAATCCAGTCTTCCTTCACATAGTATTAAGCATGATCTCCTTTGTGTAGTATTTAATCCATTCTCCATTCTTATAGTATTTAATTTAGTCTTCCTTTGCATAGTATTTAATCCAGCCTATTTCACTTGGTATTTAATTTGGACTCTTTCACTCAGTATTTAAACCGGTCTATTCCACATAATTTTTAACCCCATCTCTTTTTTTTATAGTATTTAATCAGTCTTTCTTAGCGTAGTGTTAAATCCATCCTTTCTTTGCACAGTATTTAACCCGGTTTCTTTCTCACAATATTTAATCTGGTATTTCTCACTGTATTTAGTCTCTTTGGCATAGTGTTTAATTTTGTCTCTTCCGCGTAGTATTTGATCTGGTCTCTTTCACGATCGTGTCTCTTTCGCATAGTATTTGGTCCAATCTCTTTTGCAGAATTTTTAACCCAGTCTCTTTTGTATAGTATTCAAATCTGGTCTTTCTTTGCATAGTATTTAACTTGGTTTTGTAACACATTCTTTGCTGTCCAAGTCCCATTTTTCTTCTTCGCTGTAACAAACATTTGTTCAGGTTTAAGTCTAGGGGTAGCGAGGGCTTAATGTGCGATTTTTATGATAATTCTCGGATTTGTCGTTTATCTTTTCGGAAATGGGAGCGCACAGCTGCAGAAGGTGTTTAGAGACGGCTAGTCTACGACGTGACCTGGCATGTGTGTATTAGGGTTGTAAGAGTATCATGTTTAAAGTGGCTCCCTTAACTGTTTGTCACATGACGAATGAGGGCCGTCGCATCTGAGCGTTCATAATGACCGATGATTCAGAGTGTGGTGGATTTCTTTTTTTTTTTTTTTTATTACACGCTTGGAAAACATCATGTTTTGTGTGTGTGTTTCCTTTTCATTTCAAATCGGTGTTATTAGTTAAAAAACCGTTTGTCTACCACATAGACTCTGTGTAGCAATGAAACATTTTGATGATCACCAAATAAATAATAGAGCCTGAGTTTAATCTCGTCAAACACTCCGTGACCTTGGAGACGGTAAGGACTTGTCTCTGGCTTTAGAGATGCAATAGAAGACACAGACTTCTTGGAAAACGGTCAGCGCTACTGAGAGTCCAGTGCGGAAAGGTCGCGGATAAACGCAGCACTATTCCCTGGAAATCTGTCGAGAGAATAAGACGAGATTACGCGGGTCCACCTCTCAGCGCTGTTGTCGACTCACCTGTGTGACGAGCCGGGAACAACCACAAGAACACAAAAGCATGTGTGGCTGACTGCGTGGACAATTACCTTTAGAAAAGCTTGCCTTTAGAGCCGGATCTAATCCTCAGATAGCACTCTCTCTCTCTCCCACACTTAGACCAGTGCTATTTTTTGAACAGATCAGAGCTTTGATGTGAATGGTTTCAGCGCTGCATTGTGTAGCGCGGATCCTCGACAGGTGGAAAGAATGCGAGCCCTTTCATAGCCTGTGCGGTTAAAAGAAAAGCGTGGTTGAAGGCGTAGGAAAGTGATGCTTGCGCAACGCTCAAATACTCACTTGACTCGACAAGAAGGGAATTCTCAAAGCGCAGCTTACGAGTTGATCCAGGAGCTGCGTTCGGGACGAGAAGTCAAGTGGATACGATGGTCTTCTCATCCAATACAATAGAACTAAATACTCTGCCCGAGGGATGAAGTGTACAATATTTTTTTCCTCCACCATTCTAAGGCTTAATAAAATTATTACGGCGAGACAGGAGACACCTGAAAGCTACACATTCCTGCTTCCCCCCCCCCCCTTTAAACTGAAGCAGCAGTCTGAGCAGCCATGAATACAATTTCCCTGGCATAGAAGGCAAATCACCAAGTGGAAAGGGTGCAGAATGTAAAAGGGGTGTGTGCTTCTGGTACCAGTTACTCGCACTTTGTATGAATAAATAAAAGACAGGTTGCCAGTTTTAAATTATTTGTACCAGTCATCTGTGATTTTGTTTCATTGCACAAAAAGTTTTAATTTTTTATTTTTTTTAGTTATGCCCATAGAACTTTCAAATAATTTTAGATTTATCAAATAAAACCTGTAGTTAAAGCCACAAAAACGTTTTTGTTAAATAACCCCGTCTCTTTCACGTAGTACTTTGACTTACTCTCCTTCATGTCATGTTTTGATGCTCTCTTTCACGTAGTTTTTTGACCCGGTCTCTTTCGCGCACAATATTTTGATCCGGTCTTTTTACCATAAAAAGTTTTGAACCGGTCTCTATCACATAACACCTTGACCCGGTCTCTTTCCCGTAAAAAGTTTTGACCCTGTCTGTTCCGCATAGTGTTTTGATCCGCTGTCTTTTGCGCACAATATTTTGACCCGGTCTTTTTACCATAAAATGTTTTGAACCGGTCTCTATCGCATAACACCTTGACCCGGTCTCTTTCCCATAAGTTTTGACCCTGTCTGTTTCGCATAGTGTTTTGGTTCGTTCTCACTATTTTAACCCGATCTTTTTACCGCAAAGTCCCAGTCTCTTTCTCGTAGAGTTTTAACCAGAAAGAGACAGTGTTAAAACGTCTGTCGCAAGTTGCAGTTGAATTTGACGTGTCTGTGCTCCCACAAATTGATAGAATATATTCCATACATAAAACTGTCAAGTCGAATAAAGAATCTACGTAACGTGCCAAACGTATAAGGGCGGTTTCCTTCATGTGAAGGCTTCGCAAATATCCTGTCCTGCTTTCTTTATTGCCTTTACTCAGGCAGTTGGAATTCGTCTAAATGCCGTGTTTTTCGGCATGTGCATCAACGTTTTTCATGGATGCAAACTGTTAAACCTCCACGTCCCATCTGGACTACTAATATTCTTTGATATTTTACTGAAATGCCAGCCATAAGTTCATATTTAAAATCTTGAAATCAAGATAACCATGACCGTGATCGTTGGTCCGTTCAGCACTGCACTACTGGAACATGTCTGTCTGTGTTACTAACCTGAACTGTCTGTTGGCCTCGCAGTCTTTCTTATGAAAATTTAATTTAAAAAAGAAAACTGGACTTCTGATTACACTCTTGCAGATGGCACGAGCAGGGAAGACTTTGAGGTTCTGGTCAGTAATCATGGCATTTCAAAGGGCTTTTTTTCCCCCTCCTTTGCATTTCTTGCATTTTCTTTTATGTTCTCTTAATCAGTACCACCCAGAATGAGCATAGCTCTGTTACGGGTTCTCCTCATACGCCTCTCTGGCATCCTATTGTTGTCATTAGAAATCGATTAAACTCGCAGTGATTACAGTAAACTGGAGTAAAAAGTTCCAGGGCTCTTGAGGAATGTACAGGTCTTTCAGGAGCAACAAGCTTCATTCATCTTCTTCATCTGACCTTGTGTCATTTATTATATCGTTCTTCCTGTTTTGTTTCTTTCTTTATTTTTTTATTAAACATTATTTCACAAATATATTCTTTGGGTTAATCTTTTCGATGTTGTTTATGCCAGACCTTCTTTCTATTCATGCCGAGAGAAAGCATGGCCCTGTTTACTCTCACATCACCAGAAAAGGTGACTCACAAAGCTTCCTGACGATGCTGCACCGGCCAGGAATGCAGTGGAACATCATAGTTTTTAGTTATATTTTCATTTTCCTTGAGTAACGGTATAATAACGCCCGTATTTTTTATAGATGTCAGGATCTCCAGATTTCAGCATCCTGGATGTTCTCCAAAGTCCTGCTGAATCCTTAACACCGAGGTTATCCTGACGCCATTCAAATGGAACATATTATCTGACCTTTTAAATCCTTTCATCTAAAACGAGCACCATTATAAAATCAGTACAATGAGCATCCATGGTTAATCGTGTTCAGCCCGACAACACAGTTCAGCTTACATACTGGGAATGCCGCATGCCTCCGAGATTCATTCTCCAAACCAACTTCCACTATACAGTATCACATGTTCAGAGTCACAGGTTTCCCACCCATGAAGACATGGGAATTCAGAAAGATGTCAAAGTCACAACAGAAAAGAACAGAAATTCCTGCGATTCCTTTGAACAAAAGGAAAGCCATCATAGTATTTCATGTAATGTCAAACATTGTACTCTGTAACAAGAAGCGGGATCTCGGCTTCATGATCATAACTTGCTTCGGATGAGAGCTCTCCTACACATGACCTCAACCGTGTCGAGCATTTATTCCATGGATCCTTGGACCCGAACCTTAGCATGTGCATAAACCGGAGAAAAACCAAGGACACATGCATGCATTCTATTATGTTGCGCATAGATTTTAATTAAAGATGGTTGCTATCTACCCGTGTTAGGGGCATGGCGACCTTGGCCGCAGGACCACATCTGTCCCTCGGCATGCCTCGGCCTCTTGTGGGCAGATTTGCGAAGCCGTTCATTCGACTAGAGCGTCTACCATAAAAGCTGCGTATTTCGCTTTAACGGAGTACCTCCCAGGTTTATTGACCCTGTAACTGTAACTCTAAAGATAAACAGGAAGCCGACAAAAAGCAGCGTTGTGGTTGTGCTCTGCATGCATCTACTAGAGAGGTTTTTTCCACAGGAGACCGAAGCCTGTTCTTTACTCTCTGCATAGGATCTCGCCTCCTTGCCAGGCTTGGTGATTTACATTCCTGTAGAAATTAAGTAGAAGGCAGGCTTTCTTTTATGTAATCTTCTCCTAAATACATGGGCTCACCTGTGAAATGGATTACAGATCAGCATCTGGGTGCTGGAAGTCCTAAAAAGTCTCAACCATTCCTGGGGTACCCTAGACAAAGCAAGTACCTTCTCAAATTCACTTTTTTTTTTACTTTACTACTTTAAAAGCAACTTATTATGGAAAGTACCCAACCTCACTCCGTCACTTTCAATGAATCATAAGCGCTTCAGGTCAGAGGAACCCTAAAGAACCAAGAAGAAACCCATACTGACTTGAGAAGAACATGTGAAACTTTGCACAGGCAGTAATCCAAGCTCAGTGTTGAACCAGGAACCCTGTAGCTGTGAGGTGACAACACCCAACCAGCCCATATCCCTCCCCTTAAAGCACCACAAATGAGGTTAAATTGTTTAGAAGATGAGGCCCAATGCTTCTGGCTTTGGTATGGGTTCAAAGCCAGAATTGTTCAGCCTTTTGTGTGTTCTCGAAACGGATTTGGGATCGTGTAGGAAACTTGTTAAACCTGGTGTATTTTTGTCATTAAAATAGTCCTTGGAAAGACCCTCAGGAGAACCCTTTACACACTGGTGCTATTTTGAATCTGTACTTTCTTCTGCATGACCAGACATCTGGTCGAGAATCCAAGCAAACGTTTGTCCAATTGTCTTCTCGGAAATGAGGGTCCTGTTTATATGAGGGCTGTGATAGCCTTGTTTGTAACCAGCTAGTCATCTTTAATCCAATGCAAATTCAATAAAACCAGAAACTGTATTACTTTCCAATTACTTGCAGACTGCTGAACAAAGTTCCAAAAACCTTCTTGTCCCATTGTTTAGTCTTCAGTTGCTCGCTCACTTATCTCAGGATTCTTTGTATAGCCGTTACTAAACAATGTCTTTGGTTTTTTGGTTTTCTTCTTTTTTTTTTAACCCAGATTGATTGCATTGCGTTGCCATCATCTCCTACCATCTACTGCTCAGTATTCAGTAATAAAGTTCAAGTGTTCATTTTAGTACTTGAGGAAGGTCTGTGTTTAAAACCACTTTGGCTTGGTGCACATGTTACATGCCCTGTCTATGAAACATAGAAATAGTACATGGGAAACTTTTTTTTCTTTTCTTTTTCCCCAGTAGGAACATGTTAATAAACAGCCATGTTATGGTAAACAGCATTTCATGTTGTCTTCCTTGGAGCTCGCACCTGGGTTTATATACACTACCGTTCAAAAGTTTTAGAACACTTTCTAACTCCATGATGGTTCCTGATGTTTATTTCTTTCTCCATTGTAAAGTTTTGCTGAAGGCGTCCAAAAACTGCATGAATCTCCTTTGAACAGTTGATATTGAGATGTTTCTGCTACTTCTGCTCTGTAAAGACTTCATAACGCCTCTAATCTGAGCTGCTGTTAATTGGTCATTTTTCAGGCTGATAACTCTAAATGAACTTCTCGTCTGCAGCAGAGGGAGGTTTTGGTCTCGTCCTCCTGGGACGGCCTTCATGAGAGACAGTTTCATTATGGTGCTGGACGGATTTTGCTAATGCACTTGACACAATACTGTTCTTGCAGGAACTATTACAGAAAGGCCGACCTCTGTGTCTTAAAATAACAACTAACTGGTGTTTTTCTTGTTGTTACGTAATTACCTAATTCCATATGTGTTATTTTATAGTTTTGAAATCCACAGTATTGTTGTAGAATGTAGAAAATAAATCACTAAACAAAAACAAAGAAATTTGCAAGTGACCCCAAACTTTGAACGGTAGTGTGTGTTACACGCTTTAGTGTAAATTGTGTGATTGCTGTTTCAACGTTCAGAATTATAAAGATGTTTGGGGATTAAGCATTTTATCGATCACCTGATTTCAGTGACATGCTGAATATACTGTGCATATCTCATCCTAAAGTGATCCATCCAAGCTTGAAAAGATGTCCCTGTGTGCATAGGGCTTTGCTGTGGGTTTGTAGCTTGGAGATGAAACATTCAGTTGTTTGCATACACATGTACTCGACTTTTACAAATTTGAGTGTTTAAAAGCCAGGAAGAGCAATCACACATGACAGCTGACGGCTGAAATCGCTCGAGGACTGGATGTGAAGAATTAGCCCAGTGAGAGGCATTTCCCACAGCCTGGAGCTACACTCAGTCTTCTGAGTACAACAAAGCAGCTCAGTGCGTTATACCTATCCTTACTAATTAAATGGGTTCATATTAGTCTTTGCCATAACGTTAACATTAAAACCATTTGGTTTTGGGTTCCCCTTGTGCCACTAGAGTGGCTCTGATGGCTCGACAGGGCCTGTGGGGTCTGGCACCAGGATATTGGCAGAAGACCCTTGTCTTGCTTGTCCGGTGCAACAAATGGGTGCTTGACCAGACTGGGCTGTGGAGAGGCTGGGTCATCGGCATTTGGCGCAATAGGCTTTGATGCACTGGGTGTTCTGGTGCCTTTCTCTTCGGCCAAAATTTACGTTTTAGGAGATTTGTGCCTCTTTGGCTCTTCTGTGGGATTGAACCAGATGGCCTTTGGTGGTCTCCGCAGGCATGGGTGAGCCTCGCGTGGTCATCATGATGTCCCCAGTTTCCCAGTGTCTAATTGGTGATCAGTTTGAAAATGACACGATTTTGTGTCAAGTCAAAAGCAGCATATATTTAACTCAAGAGTTCAGACCGCAGTGCAAGACTATTCAGATATTTTCTACAACAGATCATTTTTATATGTACTTTATAAAATATAAAAAGGAGATCAGCTTTCCAAGCCTGTCTATATCACGTGTGGGCTAGAAATCCACCCCTCCCTTTCCTCAGTGTAAATGTGCACTTGTGTCGAGTGTTTCCCTGATGGCTTGTTCTTGGCCAGGCGAAGGTTGACGATGAGGCCTCTGATTTTTATGGGGTGATTTAACACTTGGCGGCCATGCTGGTGGAAGCTTGTTAAGGGGGCATGCTTAAGTTACGCACCAAGCACGGTAAGCACTCTCTCTCACCTGCTGCTTTATTGGAAGGATCGGTTACCCTCGTTTTTGATGACAGAATTGGCCGTTAGCGAATCCTGCACCGCAGAAGAACTGTGGTTTAGAGAGGTGCGGTGATCAGTCAGAGCCTCGCTCGTGCTCCTTCTTTCTGCAGTCACTTGGCTGGCTGTTGTTCCCTTGAGGAATGCTGGTAAGATGTGTGTTTGGACTAGAGCCAGGCAAGACCAGGAGAGGACTTCAACAACAGCACTATGTTTAGAATGGCCGTGTTTAACTTTGCTGGGGACGTAACACGAACCAGACTCTGACTAAAGTCCAAATGAAAATAACTGTCAGAGAGGAAGTCGAAGTATTTCAACATGACAAATGGAGTCCTGCTGAGAGAGTGGGCAGTTCCAGCTACTTGGACTAAATATTAATACTGTACATGACTTCTGTCTATGTTGATCATTTTATTTGGGATCTGTGCACCATTGACAGGGGGAGGTGTACAGTGTAGCTGTTCTGTGGTTTCTGTGTCGTTGTAAAAACATCTGTGTTGTTGTTTTGTTGGATCAGAAGTACATTTGGTTGGTTTGTTATATCTGGTCCACTTTAATAATTATTGGTATTAGTGGTGGTAGTAGTAGAAAAATAAGAAGCATCTTTTTCCCATCAGACTCGCTATCTGTTAGCATGGCCCATCCTTTAACACGGAATGTACAATTAGCTCCCAGAGGGACGCCGTCATGTCTGAGTGATTGTAAAGGAATCGATCTGTGACATCGTGTGTGATCCGTCTTAAGACGATCTGTCTCTCACTTTATACCAAAGGGTCTCTGGGGTCACGTTTCAGATGCCGTCAGAGGCGTCCTGTGTGTTCAGCATTATGCAGACAGCGAGAAAGAATCGAGTCCATAAAACTAGCATGCATACCTGCCATGATGGCTGTGGGTTTCTGTACAGGCAGCGCTTAAAATCATCTGCTGGCTTTTGCCATTTATTATTATGCAAGGTGTTTTTTTTTTTTTCTTCATCCCTGCTTATGGTCTTACACCTGTTTGATGTTGCAGCATTCCACAGACTTTATGTTAAGCCAATCCCCCCCTCCCCCACTCTGACTTGTTGACAGAAGCGACAACGTGTTCTTGATGCGGCTTGCACCGGTACGGCTTTTTTTTTTGTTTTTTTTTTTTGTTCAAAGCCATTTTCCGCGCTCAATAGCTGCTCCTATTATTCGACAATATCAAAGGCAGTGTCTCCTTATTTGAACAGGTGATTTCCATTAAATCGGATGACCCAGCTGGCACTCAGCCAGCGGCTCTGTTGCAGCTTTCGCCGAGGCCGGCGTTCGCAGCACTAATGCTTGATGATCTCAATGCGAGGCTGCCGATTGAATAATTGCTCAGCTGCGCCACTTGGCCAGTCTCCTGAGTAATTGGTATCAACCTGGGGGCTGCTTCAGATCCTCGAACATCCGTGGAGGTCAGGATCTCATTCGTCTGTTTCCTGTGGGCCTGTCCAACATGGATGTGCCGCCGCCTCACTTTTAATGAAATCCGTCCATGTGACCGGCCTCCGGTCACGTCCTTGTCCGCTCTGTATGCAGTGGTGACATGTTCGACATCTTTCCTCACACGTATGGAAGAATGTTCACGGATTGAACACTTCATTAAAAAAATGCAAATTTTAATAATTATCATGTCAAACAAAAAGGTGATGAAAAAGGTGTTAATTTGACTCATTTTGTATTCAGCACTTGTCAGTCTTAATCGAAACCTGAATAAAGTACTAAATACTAAAGTATTTCATGTCTCTGGCTTTTCAGAAAGGTATCGAGGGCTTTTGGAGGTCTGTGCCGGCAAAGGTGCCCAGAGAACCTTCTAAGATGAGAATTCTCAACCCTTACTTCATCCAGGAGGCTGCCTTCCAATTCATTGGCCTGCCACTGAACAATGGCCTCATGGGTAAAGGGGTAAGTGCCACTCTAATTGTGATGTGAAGCAGAGCTCAAAAAAATAAAATAAAATAAATTGTAATGTATCATACTGAAGATTATTAAATACCTGGCCTTAAAATCTTACAAATCCTGCTGAACGCTCAAGAAATAATCCTCTTTAAACCCCTTAATTAAACCCCTCTGCATGATTTTGCTAATTTAGACCCTGAAACATTACCGTAAGTACTTTTTTTTTTCTTGTATAACTAAAATAGGTTAACACAGGCTTCATCTGAAATTCCAGTCAGATAATGGAATTTTTTTTTTTTTCATATATCAGACTAACTTAATGAGTTCATTAGTGCCTCTTGCTGAGCCACATCCCTCTAGAGAAACATGCAACAAGCTGGAGGAGTGGCTCTGCGTATTTTAGATCACATCAAACATATTAAGATTGAAAACAAAGGCATACAGTTTTCACACCGTTTAGTAAAATTTGCCCAAAAAGTTTTTATAATTTGCATATAAGGCAACCTTTAAAGTTAAAAGTTTGGAAGGAAGCGTTTCCATCTATATTGTTGTTAATGAAAATAATAATAGGGCCAGGTGTAGCTCAGTGGTTAAGGCATTAGACTACGGTTCGGAAGATCCCAGGTTTAAACCCCACAACCACCAAGTTGCCACTGTTGGACCCTTGAGCAAGGCCCTTAACCTTCAACTGCTCAGATGTGTAATGAGATAAAAATGTAAGTTGCTCTGGATAAGAGCGTCTGCCAAATGCCTAAATGTAATAATAATAATGGACTTCATGTTCAACCATTCCAAAATTATATTGATTCCTTAATTTAAAAAAAGATACTGACCCTAAGTTTTTGGAGGAGAACTCGTCCTTCCTGAAACTGTCAGCACTGTTGAGGGTCCAGTTGGGTGGGTTCATCCTTTTTGAACCAAAATGTCAGCGTGCCCCATAAAGCCAATTTTATGGAAATGAGGGGTCACAGGAAGCCTTGGGCACATGTTCCCCCAAATGGATTGTAATTACCTCAAAGGTGACCAAAGGTCAAACACAGCATGGTTAATCCTCCAGATAGGAACAACTAAAGCTCAGAAACTGCCTCCAAAGCAGCCCAGGTTATTCAATACTTGTTTTATGCTTTGTACTTCAAGAACTTGGATGAAAAATATCAAGAGTTATTTTTACTAAAAGCCTGATCTATATATTGACCCGGACACTTCATTGGGATGATCTTATAGTCTTATATTTTATAGCCTTCTCTGGCATTCCGCAAATTGTATGCACCATGGATACTGTATTTACAGTTGTGCAAGTCATCTGGTTGAGATCTCTGCCGCTGATCTTCTTTTTTTGCCTGCCTTCCGCAAGACTCCGCAATAAGTAAACACATGCATTGCTTGGATATAGTACATTCTTCAGAGGCGGTCCGGGGTGGCAGCCTAAGCCGGTAGTCATAAAAGAAGTGTGAGTTACATGCATCAAGTCTCAAAGACAAAGCCTGGCTACGAAATCGAGAGGACCGGGCCCACCAATTCAGGAAATGAGACTTCCATTTCTGAAAGCCGACCCGGTCGGTTTCTTGAAAACACCCTGAGAGCCGCTTGATAAAGCTGTCAGCCGTCAGCTCGGTCTGGAATGTCCGAAGACTGGATCGGAAAGTATTGAAATTGACCACCTCGTGAAGATCAGCACCCTCTTTGAACTGCAGAAACATGTGCAGAGCATGTGGAGCTGCCTCGCCAGGCCCCTCGGGGCGTGTTTGTGGCTAGGAGGGAAGCTGTCCCATACGGCACTGATCAAGGCGGGACACACTTGGACACATCCTTCCCCCTCTGCGAGTCCTCCTTACACTCACCTGTTGGGGGTGGGCTCGCTGCCCAAACCTTACCCCTGATTGTGTGTATGTGTGGGCTTGTGCAAAATCGTACCCCGGGCTGCTGCAGGCTAATGATTTTGAATGGTTACTCACCCCTGGGAGTCGAGGAAGTGGAGGTCTGCCTTCTGAAAATTGGCATGTCATGGGCAGGGGGGCAGCTCAAGACGAGTTAACAATCCCTGGCCTGAACAAAACCAGGTTCCCTCACATGCACTCAACCAGCCAGCCAGCTCACGACAGGAGAAAGGGGAAGGGTAGCAACCAAACTGCTGTGCAGCTCGAACCAGTTTATTGCAAACTCTACCCAGTGTTTTATTGCTAATCATAAATTTTCCAAAGCGCTTAGCTTTGTACTCTTTATTTGTAACTTCTAACCTTTTTACACATTTTGCGAAGAACTCAGAAGAGTTCTCATGCAAAAAGTGTAGAATTTTGGGGTTATTTTTTCACCCATCAAAACCAATTAACGCGAATCTGGAGTGACCGACAGTTGCGTTGGTGTTTGGAACTCTCCACTATTAACTTAAACCCCTGGAAGCCCCGCCCCTTCCTTTTATTATTGTATTGCTTGAAATGCAGGATGTTCTGAGTTCACTAGTGTAGAAAAATAAAAGCTGTCCCTGGATGCTCAATTTCACCAACATGACACGTCTCGTGTTAACCTCAACTAAACTTAGTGTTTAAAGAAACCAGTGGTATATTTTTTTTACCCCCCAAAAAAAAGAGAGATTTAACTACAAAAATGTGTCAAATATAACACTTTCCAAAAATGTTTGTTTGTCACCTGGAATGCGAGTACAATGGAAGTAAAAGGGACCAAATTCAACAACCTTCGTCCTGTCCAGTTGTGCATCCCAAAGTTCAGCTGAGAATTCTTAACCAGTCCCACTGCGGTACATCGAGTTGGTATCGTTCAACATTACAGTGCGAATGTAAATCTCTTCTTCCCCTGGAAACTGCCGTATGGTTAGTTCTGGTTAGCCATACCAACTCGAAGCTTCGTATGAGACTCAGCTGAACTTTTGACCACGTTTACTTACTGTATGTCATACTCGTGTCCCAAGTAACAAACCTCATGGTAAGAGTACAGAGCAGGAATACTGTACTTACCAAACCACCAAGACCTATTGTAATGTATATACAGTACCATTCCAGAACAACAGACGGGGGAAAAAAACAAATCGAAGCTGCTGGGTCAAAAAGAAGTGTGACTGTAGAAGTCCTCAGGTTCTGCAGGTTGCTCAGTAAAACTTGGTGTTTTACAAATTGTACCCGAGACTGATGGGTCCTCGAAACGTTGTCGCACCCAATCCTGTTTTGTTAAAGTTTTCTAGGCTGTATTTATTTATTTATATGCTAAAGGCATACGTGCTCTTTAGCATTTATTCAAATGTGCCTAAGACACTTTTGGTCAGTACTGTATATGGACCTCAATTTTAATCTAAGACAGACTTGGAAAAACAAATCGTACTATCCTTTAAGCCACGTGTATCTACAGTTTCTACTTTAGATGAATGATTTGTGTAAGAACTACAGGTTTGATTTTAATCAAACCTGGTCTGTTGTCAGCCAGACTTTTGATAAAGAATCAGGTACTTTTCCGCCACACATCACAGCCAAGAAGTTCTTTTAATTCATTCATCTTCATCTTTTGAGTAACTCAAGCCATATGCAGAAAAGCTATTAGACAGTCCTAAAGTTTTAGAGACTACACGACTCCTGACCATCTTCCTATTGTAGATCTGTTTAGACATTAATTTCTCTCCTGTTTCTGCAGAACATCCCAACACTTGGTACTGTTGCTATAACAATGGCGCTGCATAACTGTGACGAGATTGCTGTTGCTGGATTCGGCTACGACCTCAACAACCCTCGCGCACCCTTGCACTACTACGAGGGAGTTAAAATGTCCGCCATCAAAGAGGTAAGACTTTTTAAACACCCCCCCCCTCCCCCCCAGGTTTCGGCTGCATGTGAATAGCGAGACTCTGTAGGTCGGTGGAATTTCCATGTCGTATTTGCACAGGTGGGTCACACTCGTTTTTGAAGTGCAGATCTTTATCTGACCTTCTCTTGTTTAACTTTGCAATAAATGGAACGAGTGCAGCGGCAGTATAATTAGCTGACTCAAACCGGCTTCTTTTTCGTGTCATCTTTGCTGCAGCCTTTTTTTTTTTTAATGTATATACATTTTTTTAACCATAGCCCTGATACAGGTATCCCATTGTTTGGCTTGGCTGCGTAGGACTTGAATTTGGTGGTTAACACACCGAGAGTACCAGCGTACTCCTATCTGAAGTCCAGAACATCCCTAATGTATTTTATTCATATTTAAAATGACAACAACATCCCTCGCCTGTCCTGACTAGCTCGGCTAATTCAGCGCGCGGATTGCTCAGTAGGTCTATTATGCAATCCGTGAGTCAGATTTGGTCCCTTTTTACCACGTCTAACCAAACACTGGGTGAGTAACCTGACAATAACAGAACCTTTCTTTGCATTCCTCGTGACATTTGTTAGGATCCTGGGCTGTTTAAGTACATCTTGTTTATCCAGTGACTCATTGCGAGTGCAGTTACCCCTGCAGAGTCTGCCCTCCCTTCCAGCAAAAGAGAAAGAGTCTCTATCTATAGATGCATAAGAAAGTCAGATCATTCCAGCCCTCTTGGTCGACTTTGATTCAGTTCACTGCTTGAAACTTCGTTCTTGGACCTGCTCACTTTTGCCATTGATGCGTGTCTCCAGTTTGCACCAGACGAGAGACCGGATTCCCACGATTGTTCCAGGGCCGTGACCGGAATGTAAGGCTCTGATTTCAGCTGTGAGTGTCAAGTCCTTGGGCTTTACCGCTGTGGGTTTCAGAGGCTCTGATCCAGCCAAGGAGCTCGATTTTTAACAAGAATCATGAGCTGTTTTCACTGCAACTGGATCACGACTGAAATGTTTGCGAGATGAAAATGGCAGACGTGCTGATGTTTGGGTGGTCTGTGGTCAAGTTGAGGTTGGTGTGGACAAACCCTTGACCTGAGAAGAGCTCGATGTCAAACTGCACCAGGACTGGGTGCTGGCTGTATTAAAAAAGTCAAAGTAAAAAAAAAAAAAGTATTTGTCTCATTTTGTAAAAAAAAATTAATAAAATAAAAATATATACCAATTTGTAAGACGTTTTGCATTTGCATTTTGATCATAAAATAAGATAATACATTTGGACCTGTTCGGTTCTGTACTCAGTAATATCTTCATCTTGTATTGTTTTTTTCTTTTTCATGTGTAATCAGAGGTGGACTGGTAGTCTGCCATACTGGGCATTTTCCCAGTGGATAGACTCACAATTGCATCCAACTTAGGACCAATATAATAAAATTAATTTTAATATCAATAATTTTTCCATTTTTTTTGGCCAGTAGCCGCCCATAAAGCAGGTACAGTGACCTATTGGTTCGTTTTCTTTACCGACACTAGATCTTACCTTGGCCCCAACTTCTCCTTCTCTGCCATCCTGTTTCTCTGTCAGATGCTATGGCTCATGGCCAAACATCTGTGGATGGATGAGGGCACTAGAATGGATTTTAAAATCTCCAAGCAGGGTGTGGAGGAGTTAGTTTCCAAAAATAGATAAAAGCCTAGAGACGGGAGGCTCCAAACAGACACAAATAAGAGAAATGTTTGCGAGCAGAGGAACAGACACAGGATTAGGGAAAGGAGCAAGCAGAGGAGCAGGCAGAAGAAGCGTCTGAGTATTAGGAAGAGGGAAGAGCAGAGGAGCAAGCGGTTGAGAGGGCAGAAGAACAGACACTCAGTGCGACAGGGAAGCGAGCAGGAAGGGAGTGTAGTTGAAACGGTAAACATGGAGAAGCTTCATGATTAACAGGGACGAAGCAGGGAGCAAGCGTGTGTCCCATGCCACGATGATGCAGATTAATTCATTTAATGTCGATGATAATAGCGTAACCACATTGTCTCTGTTTGTCCCACAGTCATGGACACACAATATCGCCAAGGAGAAGGAATTTCTCCAGAAGCTGGTGAAGGCCGACGTCATCACAGACCTAACAAAAGGAATCTGATCGTCCCGTAGCAGGTGTTTCAACAAAGAGCGAGAAAGCATGCTGGGAAATCGCATACTGCGGTAGCTGTCGAAAAAGCAGGAAGCAATGCTACCATGAAAAAAAAAACTGTGTGCCTTGTGAGCGAGGAAGCTTCCCCAGGAACCCGGATTCCGTCCGCAACATCCGAAGAGACCAGCGTTTCCTCTGTTCAACAATCGTCCTGGAATTACAACTCGAGACACGTATACTGTACGTAAGACCCGAGAGGTAGCGAACACCGCCCTCGACCCCGGAGCTGGACCAATCGTGCCAAACGTACCTCTTCGAGGAGACGCCTCTCCTCTAGGCCATGAATGTATTCACTGTGTTGTAGATTCCAACGCTTCTTAGCATCATTTTATCATCGCGTTCTGCATCATTCCACGTCACAGGAACCTCCGAGGTCGGCCTTCATACAGCGACATGAAGCGTGCTGTTAATAGGAATGGATGCTTTATTATTATTTATTATGTGACTTAAACTCTCTTTAATTTGAGAGGATTTTTAATCTTTTATTTTTTTTTTTGGTTTTATTTTAATTATTTGAAAATTTTTTTTTTTAGAAAAAAGTTAAATTCCTGTTGTATGCTCTCTCTCTCTCTCTCGCACGGTTTACAATTCATTCATCGGGTTCATTATGCCAAGCAAGCCGCCAAGCCTGTGTATATGTGTGTGTGTGTGTGTATATATATGTATGTGTGTGTGCGTGCGTCAAAGGCTACGTTCACATTATTAGCCATGTCACTCAACTCTGATTTTTTCGGTCAGATCAGATTTGTATGCCGTGACGGTTATCTGACTCTAATGTATCTGACATGAGTTCGTTCAAGCATTTTAGTTCATTTCAAGCAACCGATCCGATTTTAGCAAAAAATACGCATGGGTACTCTCTGGACAACGGCAAACAGTTAGTCGTCTGTATCTGTTGAGGTCCAGAGGAAGGAAGGAAGCCAGACGCCTCACTTGTACTGTAGCTGTTTAAGCCGCCGTTGCTAGCACCGCACTGTACGCGCGCTCGGAGGCAAAAATTGACATAAATTCCGATCTGCCTGTTCTCATTCAAGTCACATGACCGTGTAATCTGATATGTATCCGGTCTAGGACTAGTTACGAAAGTGACTCAATCAGGCAGTCCTGGGGGGGGGGGGGGAATCTGATGTCACATCAGGGTCAAGAATCCGAATGGGGGTCACTTTAAACTGGTGATGTGAACGCAGCCGAATAAACAGCTTTCATGTTAGATGTCACAAAACAGCTTCTCGCTGAAGGTACCGTAAAATACAAATTTTTACTTTTTCTAATAACACAATCAGCTTTGGCAGGTTGATGATTATTTTCCAAATAGATTTAGCTTTGTACTTTTTTGGAAGTTTTATCACCTGTATTTTTAAACATTTCTATTAAGATTCGATCGGTTCAGCCGTATGTTTTTGGAGGACGTGTGTAACATGCTGATTCACAGTCGGGAAAAAGGAACTTTGCCATTTTTTTTTTTTGCCGTGCATGATTTTTTTATTAAAATTTTTTTTTTTTGTTTAGTTTTGCACACTAGATATTATCACATTGCAGGTTTACCGAGCTTCAGACCTGAACCCACAGCAAGCGAACCAAAAGAGTGAGGAACTCCCCAGGAGGAAGGAAACGAGGACTTTAGGGGAAACCAGGAACATACACACATTCTCTAACGTAGGAGTGGACGAGTCAGTAGCTCGGTTACCTGAATGAGAAAAAAAAACGTCAGAATCATATCCTGACTTTTAGAAGCGAAGCTCGTAGCCGATTTTTGTTTTTTTATTGCTGTAAATTTATATCGAGGTTGCACATGCTATGAGATCGCGCTCCTTTCTCTGCTTCAATGCACTTAACTAGCTAACTAGCTCACCGTATGTTATTACTTTATGCTAGCTAACACTTTTAGCCTCGTCAGTTCGGGGGATTTTTTTCCCCCGGTCCGAAACATGGTACAGGGGAGCAGGCCGGGACTTCCACCGGCCTGGTAAGCTAGCTAATCGGTTTAAGGATTTGTCCACACTGTAACATGTAAGAGTTCCTAGAATTTGTTGGCAATCAGTGTTTTTTTCTGTACACACACTACAGTCAGTCCACAGGGTGCACACACTACAGATTCGGCGTGAACGTGATCAGTAGTATTACGAGGACAAACTTGGGGAAACGACGCGAGGTTCATCTCAACAAGTGTGAAGTTATGACTGGAAAAGCGAGTGGAGTTATTTGGTATAAGAGCAACATTTGGTTACTGAACAAAAGTAGCATAAATTTTTTTCTAGATCTTCAGCGGCATAATAAATGTGTTAGCCATTTTTAAGGTTCTGAAAGTGTATTTGTCTTAGCCGAGTTTGACCATCCGTGTATTTCTGACCAGGATATCCAGGATTTTTAGCCGTACACACACTAAACTAAGTAAATTTGTCCAAGATCTAACAGAATGGTCAAGCTAGGCTAAGCATAATCATATTTATTATGTTTGGAGATGTGTGTAATACTGGATACAGAGTATCTGAATCTCATGCCAAAGACGTGTGCAGCAATGTAGTATTTTTAAGTGCTTCCTGAAGCTTTGTCCTGATCTCTCTCAGCAGCACCAGAAGAGCAGAAGTGTAGACGACTTCATCACGACAGCAGGATGAAAAATGCTCAGTCAGTCTGGGTTTAGTTTTATTTTTGAGAAGCTGTATGTGTCGTGTAAAGCGTTCTGAATGACTTTCCAGTCAAAACAACAAACTGCCAGATCATCGAGTCAACCAGAACATGCATGATGCCGTCCAGCGCCTCCTTTCACCTCCCAGATCGGTTTGACTGTCTGCTGTCAGTTTGATTTCAAGAATAAATTTTTAAAAAGAATGACCAACTTGAATAGAATGTATTTCAGTTCTTATTGCACATACAGTTCCAGAAACATGTGGACGCGCCTTCTAATTCATTGTTTCTTTAATTTATTTATAAATGTATACATACTACTGTACTGGATTTTTGTTTTTTTCAAACATCAGGTAATTTTCAGTTGTTAGTTTAAGACATGAAGGTCAGCAGTTCTGGATCAGTTCCTACAGGAACAGTATTGTGTGTCGAGTGCGTTTGTAAAACCCATCGAGCTCCATGATGATGAAACTGTCCCTCATGAAGACCTTCACATGAAGTCAAGACCAAAACTGAGCTCTGCTGCAGAGGAGACGTTCATGTAGAGACACCAGCCTCAGAAATCACCAATTAACCTCAAACAGCACCTCAGATTAGAGGCGTTATGAAGCTTTACAGAGCAGAAGTAGCAGATAAACATCTCAATATCAACTGTTCAAAGGAGATTATTGTGGATTTTGGATAATAAACGCCTTCAGTGTTGTTTTACGGTGTAGAAAATAAACAATCAAATGACTGTGGAGTTGGAAGGGACGTCTGGTAGTGAACATAACACACGATATACACAAGCTATTTTATTTACAATATACTATTTACAAACGGGTGACATTCAAGAAAAGAACGATGGCTCTGTTGAGCCGTGCCGCCATTTCCGGGTCACTGCAAATCAATCGTAGGTTCTTCCTTCACATCCCCTTTATCCTGACAGGTGTGCTCTCTTCCTGTTGACTCCGCCTCCAACCACAAGGCGTGAACGCTCACTCCATAGTTTGATGAGAATGCAAGTGACTGCAATCATGATTAAAGGCTTGTGAGACTCTGCACATCTCAACCTCATCTATGGCAGATGTTGGAGCAACCTCTGGAGCAACATCATCGATGATGAAAGAGCTTTTGGATGAACATCGCTGTTTATCCCACAAAGTCACTTCCACTTCCAGGGATGTGTAGAATCAATGCCAAGGCAGGTTGAAGATTTTTCCAGTGGCTTGTGGTGGCCTGAACACCTCGCCAACACACTGAATATTGCTTTATACTGAATTTGCCACCAGTCTCTAGTTTACAAATCCATCTGGATGAAATCACAATTACTAATGTTCACTGAATTCCCAGCAAAATCCTATCATTTGTGAGCGATGTTAGATTTTAACAACAAATTTTTTGCTTTAAAAGCAAACCATGCGCTCATTTTTAGGGATAAATCTGCATGTGGATTATCTGTCCAATGCTTTGGACCTGCAGAAAGCACCTCAGGAAGTTTGGATTTTCGACAGTTATGTGGAATCAGTCCATAGGAAAGAGACCCACTGCAGAGTAATCCTCCACTCACATTAACTCCAGCCCATGTTCAACCAAAAGCGTGCAGGGAATTCTCCTAAATGAGAATATTCTACAATTAAATAGGTTTTTGGGGGATTTTTTTTTTTTATATAGTTCTGTCAAGCCACACCATATGGGAAATCTATTTGGCATCATCACTGTGCATTGCTTATTTAATCCCCAGGTTACAAATCTCATTCAGAATGACATTTAAAACTGCAACCTAATGGGACCTGAAAGTCTGTTCCTATCAGTCTACCTGCAGGGAATCGGTGTGAACGTGGAATTCTGTCTTCACGTTCCTTATCCGTTTAGGTTTTATGAGGATCTAGTTTCATCAGAGTGGACCCGGAAGACCCTTAATGTGGACTTGTGCTCGGCTCGGCTTAAGCAGATGTGTTAGAGCGTCTAACACTGAATCCCTTTAAAGACTGGGGCTTGTTGTCCATCCTGTTATTAAAGATGCCAGTGATATACGATTTCCTATTCTCGCACAAGGACTCGGTCTCGTATTATTTCAGCAAATTTGCCAAAGTGCCTTTACAGAGCTGACGCAAACCTCCTGAGACTCGCACGTCTACTCTCTCGTGTCTCTCATAGACGGGATGTCATGCACCACTGATGCAACCCCGAACCACTGCGGTGCAGTTACTCCCGTTATGTGGTGATGTTTTTATTTGCGCTGACAGACGTCCACACCGCCCTCTCCCTTTGCTTGTTATGAAGAGCTCCTCGTGGCCCCGGAGCTTGAAACCTCACCTCCTTCTAAAAATAAGTGTATATCATCCTTTCCTCAGAATCATTTAAAACACACAACGACCCGCAGTGCAATTCACAGTGTACTCCAAATGTCAAACATTTAAGGCATGTTTAAGTGACATGTTGCGACACTTTGGGTTTTCACAAATGTTTGTTTTTCTCTTGGAAATGACACCAGGCATCCACTTGTTGATGCCAACCAGATTCCCTCGTTGTTTGATTCGCAACCAGAACCAGCAGTTGAAAGGATATACGGTTCTGAATATGTTCACCAGCTACGTAACAAACACAAACAAGCGTCACCACAATTTCTTTTAGTCACCTTTATGTAGTCGAAACCACATTTTCCAATCCAGCCACCAGGAAACTGGATAATAACAACAATGTGGCCTGTTTCAGGCTTCTCCAAGGATTAGGTTGGAAAACATTGGTCTAAGGCGGTAGACATCCTGGGTTTGATCCCGAGCTACTAGCTGTGTATATGTTCCAATGCTGCCCATATGTCTTTTAAGGTCTCCCTTCTCCTCCTAACTTGTGCTAAATTAATCCTACGTACAGTATAATGGATAAATGTACTGCATTGCCCCAACGTATTTAGATAAAAGTGAAATTAATTGTTTCTCATTTTTTTTTAAATAATGACAAGTTAATAAGAACAATTTGTTATTTTATGGACTTACACTGCTATACAACAATCACTAGTCACACTTTTCATAATTCCTCAGCTCCATGTGCTTTACTGGAGGATTTGGTCTGTACTTGTAAAATTGCAAAGTTTGCGAACCAACCCTGATATTCTACCTCTCACCAATTTCTTCGAAATATCCTGAAACCTCCAGTGATCCACTCCCTCTCTAACAGCTCCTGCTAGAGCCACGGCTGGACCGTGGATTTGGTCTTACGGTTCATGCTTGTAATTACGAAAGATAGAAAAGAAAACAAAACTGGAAGATTTGAATGGTTGAATCATCTGAACTTTTGAGGGGGAAAAAAGGTATAAGCAGATCTTTCCTTCTGTTGTTCACATCTGGATATATACAGTACATCCTTTCAGCTCCTGCTAAGACCAAGCAAGTAGAGTAATGAACACTTGGAATAAAAAAAATGTGTTGGATCAAACCTGCAGCATGCATTAGGAATTTAGCAAATTTAAGATGACTCAGTGCTCAAGAAAACGTAAGAGCCATGATTGCAATCAGAAGTTATTTGATTCTCATTCTTAATTCTTAGCCATTCAAGCTGGAGCCACTATTTCTTTTACACATCCCATTGTGAAAACCCTTCTGTGCGAGAGCTCTGATGATTTAATCAAGTATAAATCGTTTGCCCAGTTAAGCCTTTTTTTTTTTTTTTTTTTATTCATACTTGACCGATGACTGATAGCTTTCTGGAAATCTGGATGACACATGCTGATCTTTGGTGCTGTGCCTGGATTTACCCGTCTGGAGGTTCAATAAAATCACTAAGGAGAGCATGTGTACATTACGTACATTCCGAGTGTTATAGGTTAAAGGTATTGATTATTTTGCAGGTGACTGTAATATTACTGACTGTAGCTTATGAGTTGCATAGCTCTCAGGTTTTCTGTGTGTTAAGGCTCTGGGTTACTGACCACTGTTGGGCTTTTAACCCTTTCTCCTCCTGGTTGCTGTATCAAGCTAGGATACAGTATGTGAAGAAAGGATTTCACTGTGTGCAGTAATGTATATGTAACAAATAAATGGTTCTTCTTCTCTATTATGTCCATTAGTGGGAAAAGATCTCCATGGTGTTAGGGTAGTTCCATGGAAATCCATCCATCCAGGAACCTCTGTAGTCCAACTAGGGACCATGGAGGACAGTGGTGACCATTGGCTTTATTCACATTTTTACCACCTCTAGTCAACATTCACACACTACTGGCAATTTGGGGACACAAATCAGACTAATCTGCATGTTTTGCACCCACCAAGCACCTGCAAACTCCATCCACAGGCTGGACCCCAGACCCTGGAGGTGTGAGGCCACAGAGCTAACCACTACGCCAAGAACAACTACAAAAAGACTGCTCTACAATTGATATGGAGCTGTTTTGTTATTACATCACGTCTCTTATTATTAGGTTCATGCTGCTTTGCGACAATGACAATTGTTAAAAGCGCTATACAAATAAAATTTAATTGAATGAGTCGTCAGTCACGTCTTGCTATTCTGATCCTTTCGACTTCTTGTTAGTCGCAAAACACGACAAACAATTGTGATGAATCTTTCCCCCCAAAATAGTTGTTGTTTTGTTGCATGCCAGTATTCAGGAGCTGATGGTGGGTGGAGAAATCCCTAAGTGATGCTTACATGGAAATATGTATGTGCCAAATGTTCATCTTTTTGTATAAGCAGAGATGGGGGGAGGCGTACTGTATATCTAATCAACCTTATTAAGTTCCTCAAAACTGGAAATTTGCAATCAGTTTCAATTTCATCATCATGAATTCAGCACCGTCACGAGGACATGATTCATGTTTGCATGCATGCATTGTTGGTCTGGTCTATTAATAGTGCCCTGGGGAACGTCCGTACATTTGTCATACCGTTTTTCTGTTGGTTTTTTTTTTCTTGTTGAGAGGAACGCAAGCGAAGCCTTGTTTACTCGTGGCTTTGTGTTGCCGAACCTGGTGTTTGCAGTGAAACGAGTGTATAGATGGAGTGAACTCAGGTGGAGCGAGGGGGGCGGAGAGACTGAAGGGACGATGTCAGAGTTCCCGAGAATCAGAACCGAGAAGTACCTCGTTAAATGTCAGTTCTGGTCCTGAGTTAACAAATCTTCACGTCAGATTTATATTTATCTGTATGGAAGTTGACGTACTTCCAGTGCACCCAGGCATAAAACTGTTTCCCACGTGACATTTAAAACAAGTATGTTTACAGTAGGCCTTGCGTGCCATGTAAACCTCCTAACATTGTAGCATACTTGAAGCATATTATATGTTTATTGCTAGTCTTTTATGAGCATTTTTATTGCACTTTCATAAACAAATCGTTTGTCTCTTTACTAAAGGTGTTACGACTAGAAACCAAAGCATCAGTCCTTATGCCATGAAACGTCAAACACATATCCTGGTAAAGGTTCGTGCCTGGGTCATCAGTTAAAAAACGTCTCAATAAATTGAAGATTTAAAAAATTTTTGATAAATACAGCTAAAATCTGTTGCTCGCTTGTACCTAATTCTTTATTAGGATGCTAAAAGTTTAATTTCTCTTTGCAAAAGAAGCATTTATGCAAACTTTTAGTTTTTTGTTTGTTTCAGATAAACATGGCCTGTTACCTGAAATGTTGTATATGACTTTTATTTAAATATTACTTAAATTGGTAGACAATTAGAATTAGAATGTAATGATTTTATTATTATTGTATGTATTAATCTTCTGGAGTACCTCAGGGTTCTCTAATTGGTCCAGTCACATGGTTTATCAACTACTGAGCTTTTTATCAGTATAATTTTTTTGGTTATATTTTTTAATGCAATCAGTGTTCATCCCAAATATCTAGAAAACACTTTCAAAATAGTTTCTGTTCAGAATAATAGCCTGTTTCGTGTTTGTGTCACATTAACCGACTAAGTAGTGATGTTCCTTTTAAACTAGATGACAGGGTAATTGTTGCCATTTCTTTCATCCTACACCTCAACAGACGGTCTCTCAATGGTGTGGATGCTAAATGCCCCGAAAGCATCCGATGCAACATGCTAATTTGAAGATCTGTCATCATGGTGGTGAAATGTGGACAGACGATGCAAGTTATTTGATGTAATTAACCATGACGTACAAGTGTGGAAGAATACAATCAGAATGCAAAAGATTATGCAAGTTGCTCCAAGGCTTGTCTGTGGTTCTCTGGAACCTTTCAGCCCCTCACATCAAACCTTAACCTTTGAGCTAGACAAATGAATGTTACTCATCAACATATTTTACCATCAGCAAAATCCATCAGGTTTGTAAATGTGTATTTGGTCACACTCGGGCCCTTGAGCCGTTGCTGCTGTTTTTCAGTGTCTTATGTAGCTGGGTTAACTCATGGAGCAATGTTACTCTGGAACACTTTCTACTTTTCAACATGCTAACCCATTTTAGAGATTTATCTAAAGAATTGCAGGCGTTTACTCAGGCGTACATGACTGCAAGGGTCGAGGAGCTCATTTAAGCGCTCTGCTAGCATATTGTGATAAACAGAAAGTTTGCAATAAGGAACTTATCTTCCCAAGAGGTCATGGTCCTGCTTGGGAGTCGTCTTGGTCTGTTATAAACGTTTTGGGTTTCACCAGGTCTCACTGCCTCCACAGATCATCGCTCCTTGCATGTCAAGTTCGTGGAATGTACGTACGTAATTCATAAAAACACTATAAATTTGCCATTATCATGCTTAATTAATCAGCCATTTCAATCTATTTTAGAAAGCATTACAAACATCCTAATTTATATGTTTTCGCTCTCAGAGCTGCAGGTGAGTTGGCTTAGTGTTCTTTCAGAAGTATGAACCTCAGTTCAAGGCATTTAAGCTCTTTAAAAGACAACAAACACGAAAGGGTTTGTGGTTAACACCTGAAGACTCCTGTTGTCGATAAATGCTTTTTGCCATGTTGAACTAGAATACTAGAACAGGACTTGAATAGAAAGGAGGATAAAGGATGGAGGTGTGTGGCAAGAGAAGTGTCTGTACACGTCGCCATGAACGCCTCCGTCCATAGACTGCTCTGTCTACAACGTTCTGCTTCGATTAAGGGACATAAAGGAGAAGATTGCTGGAGGATTAGGGTTGGGCTTTAGCATTTGTACACTTATTATACATGTTATTATTACGTATTAAGAAGCATTAGCAACAATATTAATAGTATATATGTGTGTATATATAATATGCATTTAAATGTATAAATTAGACCAACCATGTTCCACATTTCTTGATGTTTCACGCAGAAATCATTTTCTCCTCTAGTGCAGTGATTGTTCTAGGTCAATTCTAATAGACTACTGACTTTGGATGAGTGTAAAGACAAAAAGCTGTGAGGTGTTAGGTCTGGTTCTTCTGTTTCTACTATTGGTAGTTTTGAAGCCATCTTGGTTTTAAACCAAAAAGAAAAATATCAAATTCCATACAACGAAAAATGCCCTTGGACCCAAACCTGTATATCTCATCAACCACAACATTAAAACCACCTGACTAATATTGAGTATCCAGGTTCCCCCTTCTATTAACGAAACAGCTCTGATCCATCAAGGCCTGGACTCCACTGGACCTCTGACGTTGGTATCTATCACTGAGCAGATCCTTTGTACTGCATGTGAGGTGGAGCCTTCACGGATTGGACTTGTTTCTCCAGCACATCCATCCTACAGATGCTCAACTGGAGAAATTGCAGACCGAGTCAACACCTCAAACTGTTTATGATCCTCGAACCCTTTCTGAACAAATCAGTGTTTGCAGTGTGTCAGGACGCATCATGCTGCTGAAAGAGGGAAGGGACCACAGATATCATGGGCCACCATCTCCATCTGTCTGTAACGGTGTTTAGGTAGGTGTCATCAATTAACATCCACATGAATGTCAGGACCCAGTGTTTCCCAGCAGAACATCACTCTGAGCATCACTCCTTCAGATCCATCAGACCCGGACACTTTCTTCCATTGCTCCGTGGTCCAGTTCTGATGCCCAACGTAAGCGATTTTGGTGGTGGACCCAGGTCAGCAAGGGCACCCGGACCAGACTGCAGCTACGCAGCTCCATACACACCAAACTGTGTGTTCTGACTTTTTATATCAAAACCAGAACTCACTGTTTTCACCCGTTTGTGCTACATGAGCTCTTCTATTGGATCAGACCAGAATTATAACAACAATAATAATCATCATAAGTATGTGTGTGTGAGTGTGTGTGTGTGTGCACGGCCACAGATGGGAGGCTCCTCCCTGCACATTAAAGTCTTTGAAGAGTTTTTTGCACTGCTTAGGAGAATACACACACACACTCTCTCTCTCTCTCTCTCTCTCTCTCTCTCACACACACACACACTCCGCAGTGTGTGAGGATGATGAAGTCGGTGTGACGGAGCTGGAGGACTGACTGCGTGTGAGTGTGTGTGTGAGAGAGAGAGAGAGTGTGTGTGAGTGTGTTAACGCTTTGGGACATGAGGAGCGGAGCCGCTCGGCGCCTCACTGGTAACACAGTTTACCTTCTTCATCAGCTTCTTTAAAAAAATCTTTTTTTTTTATTTAAAGCTTATCATAATGTGTACTCCTGGCTGTGATAGGGCTGCTGTGTGTGTATGTGTGTGAGAGAGAGAGATTAGGAGAGTTATAAACTTCTTATTATCTGACACTAGAATAAAAACTCAGCCGTGACGCAGGACGGGACAGATGTCAGAAAATATAGAGTTTAAATTCTACACACTTTGGTGTGAAACATCTGGATAGCATTCACTGTAATATATATATCTATAATAATAATAATATTTTGTTGTTGTTTGTTATTATTTTATTATTATTATTATTATTAGAACTAAACAATTGTTTAAAAAAGAAATAATAATAATTATAATAAGCTGTATATTATTTTAAGCTGGGAGAAGTACGGAATTTAATTATTATGCACAACCTTGTATTATCTCTTGCTGTAGAAGGTTCCATACTGTACTCTTCCTTGTTGCTGATGTGGGACCATATATTTTTTATTTATTGCACATCAGATATTAAAAATCTTAAATTTGAAGATGCGACTTCCCAGGTGAATGCTTCTCCCCCTCTTCTATTTAGTTGATTTCAACTTGGAGCTAAACCATATACCTGGATCAATAATTTTTTTTTTGTTTTTTTTTAATACGCATCATGGTTTACTCCTCCGGTAATGAATGGCATACCGCATAAAACATAATGAACTCCTCATGGCATGCAACTAGTTAAACATGGATTGATGTAGTAACTACAGGAGGTCTTGCTGTACATCTTGGTTTCTGTGTGGAAGTGCCAGACGTCACCGGCTGGTTAAAAGACCTTTACTTAGAAGAGCAGTTTTTAATCCGCAGAAGTGCCGAGTTGTTTCTTAAATTCATCTTTGACCTTTTGTAAGGTTTAAATAATTATTTTTTTTAAAAATAGAAATGACTGTATCAGCTTGTGCAGCGTCGCTTTTCTGTGACTAGATTCTGGGTTTGACCCTTGAATTGTTGAATCAAAACCTTTAGGATCTGATCGAAGTCAGAAACCTGATATGACAACCAGTCAGCTTTTAATGTGCATTAAATTAAATTACACTAGCAGCTGATGTTTTATTTGTGTCTAATGAAAATTATGTGAAAAGTGTGAGGCTTGGATATGGTTTAAATTAATAAAAGTAATAAATTCATAGCATACAGCACTAATTATGTTTATTATTATTATTATTATTATTATTATTATTATTATATGAAGCATCAGTCTTTACTAACAATATTGAACTATCTTGTTTGAGATATTAACTCAGATTGTGCAGATTCTCCTGTTTGTGCTCGTTTGGATGGATTAGATTGATAGCACAGCAATCTGGTCCAAACTCCATTTTTGTAATTATCCTGATGGAAATGATAGAAAGGTTCAGGCTGGACTTCAAAGCAGACGATCACAATCTGCAGATGTGGACTGTAAACGCTGGTTGAGGGTACGGGTTTCACGAGAGCCCGAGTGCTGAGAGGATGTCACGCCTCTTAGGTTTCCGTATGTCCATGTCAAGACTTCTATTAAGTTTTTTCCAGCCCTTCGCAACATCGCCTAATCTCTTCTTCTGAGCATCTTTTCCCATGGACGGTGTTTTTTCCCCCCCTTCAAATTCCTTTGAGCTAACAAAATCCTTGTGTTTCTAACTGACCGACTCAGACTAAGATTTATTTGATGAATGTCACATGAGGAAACCGTTGAGCATTTTCAGGATTACAGGACACGTTTTTACATCTCTACAGTACTTTATATCTGTCTATATATATATATTTATTTTTTATTTATTTATTTTTTTCATTAACCAACTTCCCTAATTATTCCTGTTTGTTCAGAATGCACATTACTTTAGAAGTTACAGAAATGTTACACTACAGATAAGATACACTACAGTTAGCTTGATGCTAAAATGAATTAGCATTATGGGAACAGTAATGTTTAAAGAAAAGCCAGTTTGTTTATAAGGTCAACTTCTGGCTACTGTATGTAGCTAATATGTTACTAATTTGCAACATTTCTGAGTAAAATGTTGATTTAGTCTTGTTCAGTGGTGTCAAAAGTATTCACATTCATTACTTGAGTAGAAGTATAGATACCAGGGTTCAAAAATACTTCTTTAGAAGTTGAAGTATCAACCCAAGCTTTTTACTTAAGTAAAAGTTTAAAAGTACTGGTTTCAAAACTACTTAAAGTATAAAAGTAAAAGTACCGTGAGGGGCAACAAAAGCATTAAGGTCTCGCTTTCTGATCATGCGGCGGGGGGGGGGGGGAGGGGGGGAGGTGCGATGTGCGCGTTCTTATCATGCGACCGCCCGGGGGGGGAGGGGGGATGCGCGTTCTTATCGTGCGACCGGGGGGGTGGGGGGGCGGGGTGCGCGGGGGTTTGTGCGCGTTCTGATCATACAAATAGAGTAACGAGGCTATTTTTAAAATTGTAAGGAGTAGAAAGTACAGATAATTGCTTAAAAATGTAAGGAGTAGAAGTAAAAAGTCGGCTGAGAAATAATTACTCCAGTAAAGTATAGATACCCAAAATTTCTACTTAAGTAAGGTAACGAAGTATTTGTACTTCGTTACTTGACACCTCTGGTCTTGTTTCCACCATCACTACATTTTTGTTGCTTTTATCAATGTACAGTACATGACCTGCTAGTTACAGTAAATGCTACAGTAGCTATCTAGCTAGCTATTTTTTTAGTTTATCTACCGACATTTCTGAGGAAAAAATTTTGATATTTTGGCTGTTTTCTCATTTCTACTCTCATTAACGTTTCACATTGTTTGTATAAAAGACAAACAATTAGCTTTTCAGCTAATTTACCAACACTGTTGAGGGAAAAGTTGATATTCTGGAATGTTTTTTCTTTCTTTCTTGTTTTTACAGCCACTGTCTTCATTAAAGATTTTGCAGCTCTTTGCTAGGAAGCTAACTGGCTAATTGTTCATCTAAGTTACAAACAAGTTTTAAGGAACAGTTGATATTCTGGATTATTTTCTCTTATATTTTTACACTCATTGGGATTTCACTCTGTCTGTGTAAAACACTTGGGGGAGGTAGGTGGGGGGGGGGTTGTGGCTAGCTGGATAAATGTTCACCTAATTTATCAATACTTCTGAGGAAAAAGTTGATCTTCTGTGTTGTTTTGCCTCATTTCCACTGTCACTGTTTTGTCATGTAGTTTGTTGACTTACAGTAGTTTCACTGTCATAAGGATTTTACCCAATCTGTCAGGATTTCCACAGTAGTGGCATTTAAATTAATAAATTAGCAGACAGTTAGCCATTTATATTAGCTGCATCAAACAGCTAGCTTAATTTCGGCTAAATTTAAATTTTTAGCATGATTTTGAGGAAAAAGTTGATATTCCAGATAGTTTGGTCATGTTTTTCCTGTCATATTGTTTTTAAATTATCGTTGTAAAGAACTAACAGCTGTTTGTTGGTAAGCTAGTGAGATTTTCAGCACATTTAATACAATATGAATTTATTAGTTTATTAGTAACTAGTGTATTAGTTTTCTCAGTGGTTAATTTTGTTTCCTCCTTAACTGTGTTTTTACATTTTCATGTTTTCTTTCAGCTTTTTGATAGCTAACTAAATTTCCAGCTAATTTACCAACATTTCTGGGAAAGTTATTATCTTTTGGATGTTTTGTCCGTTGTTTTCATGGTGTGTTTTACATAGTTTTCTGTATCAGCTCCTTGCTAGCTAGCTAGCTACATTTTAACATATAGTCATTAACTGGTTTTTGCTGCATATTTTTGCTTTTCCTAGCATAGTCCTGGCCAGAAATGATGATTTAATTATGATCTCCGTTTTTTCCACAAATCTGCCAAATCCAGCAGCGCGATTGGACGAGACCTCCTTCTAATGGTGACGAGTGTGTTTTAAACGACTTAATGGCGTGCCTTTGGTATGACTCTTCATCCCAAGTTGTGAGATCTGATTTGTTGTATATGTTCAGACCACATAAACTTGTCAGATTTATGAGCACGTGATGGTGAAAGAGATGGTGGGAGAAAGTTTGTGAGTGTGTACGTGACACTTAGAGAGTGTGAAAGGGCAGGAGATTGTGTAAAGATGCGCAAGAATATTGTTACCATCTGGACGTCAGAAGATAATTGCAGAGTCATTACGGGATCTATTGTACAACCATTTATATGCTTTTACAGTTAAAAAGCTGTCAATATGTTAACACACCAAGCATGTTATTAATGGAATACTCCAGGGTCCTTCAACCTAATCTTCATCCACCGCATGTGTAGCATACATGTGATTATCATGGACAAGAACTTCAACATATTTCCTGTCCTGGGGAAATAAAAGAGAATGTAAGACATGTACTTCACAATTATAATGGAAGTCTAAGGGGTAGTGGTCGAGCTTTGTGAAAGGATAGTCGTTTAGGGGATGCATACTGTATATTCAAAAATGCTGGAGTATTCCTTAACCATGCAGTTTTTTTTTGTTTTTTTTTTTACTTTAGATATTCGTTGTGAATTCTTACAAATTCGCAAGCATGGGTGTGTGAAAGATCAAGTCTTAACTCGCAGTGTCCTGTTACTTTGCCTTAAAAGTGCCCACACATTGACCTCAGATGACCTAGGCTCCAACCATACCAGGGGTCGACGCGGTAAAGTCTTAAAGACCCTCTGTCCGTGTGAGCTGGGAAATGTTTACTTGTGGATGGCTAGAGCTGGGTTACAACATTGTGTTCTAAACACAAAGATAAGGCAAAGAAAATGCGTCTTGTACTTCACATTGTCCAGCTTCAACACCAGACGTTGCACTGAACATAAATGGTAACGTTGTAGTAAACAAGTGCTATGGATGTTTGACTCGAAGAGCTGGGACTCATTCCATCTCTATTGTGGTCACGACAAAATGAGCATGACCCGTTCCTCCTGATACACCCTGGCGCCCCTTCACCTTCTCTCACTGACCGCAAAATGCAGCCTAATTGTTCTTCCAGCCTGGATTTAGCCACGAAATTGTCCCTGTAAGCTTAGCCTTTGACACGGCTGGGTAATTAGCCCTGATTGTGCCACAGCCAGAGTAAGAGTGCCACAGGGCAGTCCGGGGTCTGGATCTGTTTAACGCCAGCACCTCACGCATCTCATAAACAGCTTTTGCAGCTTACAAAAAAAAAAAAAGAGTTGTTCACCAAAAGGTGAACAGGGCCGTGTTTTCTCTTTCGCTTGACTTGCTATTCTTGATTCTGTTTGTTTCATTTTTCCCCCCTCCCGTCTGGTTTCTCACCATGAACGATGTTATTACTTTTTTTCCTTCTTTATCGTATCATCTCCCACTAGATCTTTTTTATCCTTTTTTTTCTTTTTAAAACTCAAGTACGTTAAATAGGTTTATTGCACACCAGTTTTTTTTTGTGGCTGTAAGTGGTTGTTTAATACAATAAGCCGTATGCTTCTACAATTGCCAGGTCAGATGCATTAATCATGGTGCCGTCGGGCCCTTTGAACGGCTCGGCCAGGACATGGAAACTCTTTGAATGCCGTTTGTTCATCCAGACGCACTAATGGCTGCCCTTTTTTCCCTCTACCCTGAGCTTAATTTGAACAAATGAGACATGAGCTAGAGTACACAAGCTATACGCTGTCCAGGCTGTCAGGGGGTAATGACCTGAGGATTCATCTGGAAATGTAGAGATGCTGGATGGGACGATGAGCTTTGCTTAGTCATGATTCGTACATGCTAAATTGTGCGTTCAGGTGGCCAAAACAGCCTTGAGAGAGTGTGAAAAGTTACTGGTATGTTAACATACTGCATCTTAAAATGTTTTCATGATTATATTCATTATCATTCTTTCCATACTCGTTTCAGTATGGCTTTCCATATTTTGAAATTCGCCTCTTTCCTTTTTTTTTTTTCAATGTAGACTGTTTATTAATAAAGCTCCATCTCCTGCCTGTTTTTTCTGTCAAGGGCTTCATGGCTGTTCGGATGAATCCTCTGGAGTGAAACCGTATCTCCTCTGTTGCCCCTCTCCCCCTTTAATTTATTCCCATTTAAGGACTCGCTCACCCAAGTGTTCCCTTTCTGTCGGTCGGTCCTGAAATGCGTTTAATCACAGGCTGTATTTAGTTTTATCATAGCGAGAGGCAAAGCCGCTTCGATGAAGCTGTTTGCTCAGGATTCCGTTCAAGAGCAACAGGACAAACCGAGTCTTTCACTGGATACGCGTAAAGAGACGAGAGATTTGACATTTTGTAGTAGTAAATTCCTTTCCTCGCCGTCACGTCTTGCGAAATCCTGCTGCGTGTTTGCTTTTTATTCGGTTCAGCACTTTTAGTCAGACTTCAAATGCAGTTTTTGTACCGCAGAGCAACGAAGCAATTCAATAGTGTACACTGATGTTAAAAAAATAATAAATTATAATTATTGATCACAGCACTGCTGAGTTCTGGATGGTCAGAAGAGGAGATGTTGATTCATTTTCAACAAATAAATAACAGCAGCTCTGACAGTAGTGCAGCTCATGATCGCAGGTTATCATGCAAGAACACACTCGTTCAAAATCATTATTGTTTCCATAGTAACGGCTCATTCACAGGGGTGTATGATCTGTATTACAATGTAAAGTTTTCTGTAACGTTTATGGAAGGAGTCTCCAGTGTCAGGGCCGAATAACAATCAGAGGTAAAGCTTTAAGCTTTCTGATATCTTCGGCACAGAGGTGAGGTTTATGCTTCGTGAATTCTCAATAGCAAGATAATTAGCTTTTTTTTTTATTAACAGGAACTAAGTTGTTTCATTGACGTTCTACAACATTAAATGTGACTGTAAATCGATGAGAAGCGTCATGTTGGCTTTGATATAAGAGGAATGAAAGACTATTACATGCTGTGATACGTAAAGAATTACAGTATATCCATATCTATCTATCGATATTAAATTTTCAATAAACTTTGGGAGGCGGAGTCTTGAATACGTATGGATTACAAACTTGAGTGGTGATCATTTTTGTGTTGTCTAAATAGATACATTTTAACATTAAGTCAATTAAGTGCATTTAAACTAGATAGGGTGTAAATATGTCACTCAGTTGCAGTGCATGTATACTGTATATGCTACACAGCCTATATTTCTGTTAGTCACATGACAAAGCGCAAAACAACATTTGCATTTGTGTGTTTTGGCATGACTGTCCTACACTGATTGTGTGTGTGTGTGTGTGTGTGTGTGTGTGGTCTGCAACAGAGGATGTGGCAGTGAGAGGAAGTGTCCAGATACACACACTGGCCAGGCAGCCGCGTGTTGTGGAATGCAAACAGTGGCTGCTGCATTTGAGTGGCAAAAATAAAAGGCCAAACTCCAAACACTCGACCTGAAGAATCCGTTTGTGTGTCCGTGTGTGTTGGTTTGGAGTAACACCACTGGTTGCATTGTCGGTTTGGTCTGGATTTTAGTTGTATCTATTATATAGATGGACCGATTGATGCAGAAAATGTTAACATTATAATGTTGAACCACCAAAAATGATGTCCACGGAAATAGAAAACTGGATGTAAAACTGGAAAATCCGTTTGTCCTCATGCCATGTCATGTAGCTATAGCCAATTTATGTAGCTGATTAAGCATTTTTATATTTTATTCATTTGATCGATTTCTTCAAAATACTACATAATGCTACCATAAGGATGAAGATTTAGTTCATAACTGGCATGAACTATTTTTGCTAGCCTTCTTCTTAACTACTAAGCAACTACGCAGCTTGCACTTACCACAGTCTTTGATTTGCATCCTTATATCCTTAGCAAAGTATTTAGCAAAAAACAAAAGTATTCATAATATAGCAACAACTTTTTCAAATTTTTAACAAAAGGTTCTGTACATTTAGCAATAGCTAGGTTAGCTTGTTGGATTGTTAACTAGCTAGGCTAGTTTGCTTTTATCACAGGTCAGTACGAGTATATTCTCAGTTCCTGTCTCGGTACAGAAAATTGTATTATGCAACATAACATTACCGAGGTTAGCTACTTGGAAAGTAGTTTGAATTTGTCATACATTGAGACAAGTGGAATTTCGGTTGTTTCGCATGGTTATTTTCTCAGCGGTTTATAGAACGTCAACCGAAATCTACTGAAACGTGAAAGATTTTATCAGACAAAAAACATTCAAGCCTTACAAACTGATTAAAAAAGAAATGTTCCCCCCCAAACGTGCACATTGTTGAGATTTAGTCCTGACAAATTTAATTTCAAACACCGATCGCGGTACTTAGATTGAGCCATAACGTTGTTGAGTGCTTTAACAAACACTGAGTTAGTGACTGATTATCTTTACAGTCTGTTCACTGACATGATGAATACACACATCTTCTGTGCACTCTCCTATCGTAGTTTTTTTTTTTTTTAATTAAATAAATAAAAAAGGACAGGAGAAGAGGAGACCCGCAGGATTTTAAGAGCTAAATCGTCTTCCTGGCAGCGTTCGCCGCCGCTTGAAGCTCTGCAGCGACTCGGAGCTGACAGTAATGAGATCCTGCTTTCTCCCTGAGAGGGATTATTGAATTATACGCTCGGATTTCACGCTAGCGGACATGCCACTATTAGCCGAGAATTTTGCACCACGAGCACTTTAGCATGTAGTGGAATTGACACTTTAGACGTCTGAGCGAGGTCTGAATACAGACCCGGTGAAAACTCCACACGCCGGCTAGAACTCTGTCTGAGTGAAGACTGATGCTGATGAAACAGCGTGAACGCTGATACAGTGAATATGGTACTGTACATGTCCAGGCTGGACTGGAGTTCACACCCTCCGATGAAAGCATGTCTGGCAGCGATCAGGCTCGCACCAGGTGCGTTTTATTGCCCGGCTGATTTAGGACGGCCGATCCCTCTCTGAGACACCTCATCTTTTCTGACAGGTAGAGCTGCCACATGAAACACCTTTAATGGCGGTGGCTGAGCGAGCTGTAGTGAAAGAATGCAGACCTCGCTCTTTATCCCTCACTTCTACTCTATAGGTGATGACCAGACAAACTGAGAAAGATTTGTGTCATCGTTTTGGTTTGGAGGACTACGCAGGACTCATTAAACTTCAACTCTCGTTAACGAGAGAATTGCACCAATCCTGAAGAAATGGAAGCAGTTTGAGTGTCTGATTATTGAGTATCTGGTCATTTGAGCAGAAGTACATCCTCATCGCTTCAGGGTCACAGCTCGGGAGTGGAGTTTCATACTGTACGTTCTCCTCATATCTATGAAGGCATACTCTAGTAGGAGGATTAGCTACGCGAAACTGACCCTAGGTGTGGAGAAGTGTGTGAATCTTGTGTATGGTGATTTTCCTCCTCACGCCCATAGACTCAGGATCCACTGCCACTCAGACCAGGATAAAGTGCTTTACCGAAGATGAACGGTGAGTGTAAAGAATTAGAGTACTGTGTAATGGCGCATCTGATTATTTGAGTACAAGCAACCTGAGTATTTGAGCGTATTAGAGTTTGGGCAATTCAATTGTTGAGTATTTGAGTTCATGAACATCTGACTTTGTTTTTTTGCGAATAAGCAGTTAGGTTGACCATTGGCGTGCTCCTTGCTCATCTGACTGTTTGCATAAAAGCAATGCGGCTATTTGAGTGTACGGACGTTTGGAGTATTTGAGTTTGAGTATTCGGTGGTAGTATTTCAGGATACCTTAAGAGATTTGATCATGGCTGTGGTTTGGCTCTTGCTTCTTGAAGAACCGTTCCACATTTTCAGACTTGACCTGTTCAAAGCTTAGATCCTGGATAAGACTTCAGGTTTGGAAAATAGCATAATTGATGTGACTAATAATCATCGCAAATGGGTTTTCACACAGTCTGCATATGATTTGTGATCTTTTCCAATATCAAAATGGCGAAAGCCGCCAACACTCATTTGTTTCCTGAGCCCTGATACCAGGCTTCGCTCCCATATTTGTCACGATCGTGCGGCGGTCCTGCTTTCCTGTTTTTCTACCAGGTTTGAGCCTGAGGGCGGAGGGAAGTGCCGGAGTGGAACTGGCCGAGCGAGGCTTTAATCAGCGCGGAGGCCATCACAGACACTCTCTCTGGAGCTCCTCATGATCAGGGCCGCCTGGTTCGACCCCACGGGCACCGACAGCACTCGCATGAGAAAAGCTCTGATACACGAGGAGCACTGAGGTGCTTCTAAAACACTACCAGCTGCTCCAGCAGTCCCGGGAATGAAAGAACGAAAGAATGAAACACTGTTCCTGAGCTTTAAGGATGGAGTCAACTGGAACGTTTGATCTGGAATTCTGGTGGAAACTTCTCGAGTCCTGCACTGCTGATTTTTTGATGCTTTGCACACTACGCAGAGTCGACGCACAACATATTTTATGAATGACAGAGAGCCAAGAAGCCTCGGGCGGCGTGTAACTCGCGTTGTTGCCTGGATAATGACCTAAATCTAGTAGCACAACACTGCATAAGCTCATAAACGTATGATAACTGCATTTATGTTTATCCTGACTCACACAAATCTTAATCTCACCTCTCGTTTAAACAATTCATAAGCACGTAAATCAATTTAAATTTGTACATCAAAATGTTATTTAAATATACGGCACTGCTAGACTAACTAAATTTAGATCGTGTGTGTGTGTGTGTGTTATTAATGTTGTTTCAAAAAATTTCAATATTGTTATTAGTTGTAACTTAACTCTTGTATTAAGTTCTTGTAAGAGTCAGACTCCAACCAATCAGAGCTAGCCTGGGGACAGAAAGGGCCGTGATTGGTTGCTGCACAGCAAATGATGAAAAGAGAGACGAGTGAAACTAAACTCATTTACTCAACCTCACTGATGTTTAATCTGTGTCGCTTTATTTTATTTAATAGGTTTAATTTTATTTATTTACTGTTCCTCAAGTTAAATTTCGAGTCAAAAACGAAATTAGCATTTACAAACAAATTTCCTCTAATCGTCCTCACGTGATAAAGCTAAGGATGTGAAATTTCACGAGACAATCAGGAGTAAATTGTCCTGCCTGAAGGAATTTCGTGCTCCATAAACTTCATTTATGTCCTGCAGTGTGTTTGGGAAGCAGATGCTACTCACATCATAAACTTTGAACTCTTCAGCAGTACGAGAGTTTAGCTTACAGGATTCCCTGAGGATATGAGCGAGAGAGCGAGAGAGAGAGAGAGAGAGAATATACAAAATGACCTGTAGAGTCTCAGCAGACCTAAACACCACCCGTCTCCCATCATGCCAGATCTGGATCCTATCCTGGGAACACTGGGTGCGAGGCAGGAATACACCCTAGACGTCCTTCACAAGGCACAACTGTTTTTATTTTTCTAAATGATCTAATCTAACTTATTCTTAATTACAAAACAGCATGTTCTTATTGACTGAAACTAGTAATGACTATAGATGTTGAAACCTATAACTCATACCAGAGCACACTGAGTCAGGATCAAATGTTAGTCATTAGAAGTGGTGGGAATTCCAAATCCAGCGCTGTTCAGTCAGTCAATGAGTCTCGGGTCGGGTCACCAATACGAATCGGATCTTTCAGCTCGTTTAGATCTGAATCAGATTATAAAGTAACGGAATCAGTGGATAAATGATAGTATACAGTAGGAGTAATGACGCACGTTAGGATCTCGTTGAAAAACATTAACACACCATCATGAGTCGTTGATTATTTTACAACAGCAGCACGACTTAGAGTGTGTTATTCCTTATATACACATGGCTCTGCAATTATTACGTAATTAACAAAATCTACAAAACAACGTTGACTCTCAATATTCACCTAATAGAGTCAAATCAAAATAATGCTTCACACAATTAAATACTTTGAAGCAACAATTTGACATCTGATGTAAAATATTATTTGGTTTTTATGCCCAAACGGTGCTACTGAGCCAAATGACACCATTTAGTCCAGAGTGTGTATATGTGGGTTTGTGTGTGAGAGAGTAATTTAGACGCGCAGTTTGCATGATGCTAAAATGGTAGCATTACTCTTTCCTGATTTGTTAGCAAAATTAGCCTCGAGTGCAAAACTAAAGAACCTAAACAGGCACTAAACACACGTCATGGCTGACGGAGAAGAATGGTGGAAAAATGCGAAGCTGCGTCCAACGCTTTTGTTTAAAGAATGCGTTCGTGAATACAAAAGGATGACGTGAGGTTTGTTTTGTTTATAATACATTTATAAGAATCAGTGAAATGACTCAAACTTTTGGAAACAGCTGGGCAGATGTGGTTTGATAGGCGAGGTTTAGTTGACGTTATACGATGCAAGTCAAACAGACGCATGCGTGCAGGGTGGTTTATTTTTTAGGGTACAGTGTTGACTGAAGCATTTATAGCTGCTTGTGGGTGTTTATGTAATGCATTCATATATATATATATATACTCACTATTGAGCACAGATTTGTGTTTCTGTTCAGTTCATATAGTATAGACAGTGTATTGCAGTCAGTGTTTATTAAAATGCTGAAATTATTTCCTTCTCAGAGTGTGTGTTGCTTCTCGTTATCATTTATATGAGTGGCGTTTATGTCAAAGCGGGACTTTTGATCGGACTCTAATGCACTTATCCCAGGGTTTCACTACTGCTTGGATACCATCGACGTAGAATATTTTCTCAGTATGCCGGAGTCATGAGCAGACGCTCTTTCTGATTCACGTCTGAAACGCCGGCCTTCCAGGAACTCCTTTCCAAACATGTACTGTAGAAACGTCTTGGAGTGAGATCTGGACTGTACAGGAAATGTGGCAGTAACTCCCAGCCGAGTTTCTGTAATATGTACTGTACTGGTGAATGATGGAGTGTACAGTTCACACACACAGATTTGTATCTTTCTTTCGCAAGTTATCCGTCATTTTTCAATGATCAGGTACTGAATGTTCAGGATCATCATTTACGGACGTTCAGCCTTTTTTAAAATGTTTAAACCGTTCAAATTTCAAATCATCACCGTGCTGTGCTAAAAGCTTCCTATAAATGTGAATCACTTTCACGCCTCCACCAGAAATTGCATCCTGTTTTAAGTCCTGGTTTGACTTAAACGCCCCTCGTATTAACATGCTCGTTTGTTGCAGATTCAAATTTCTACAAATCTATAAACTCATAATAAATAAATAAATGAATTAATGCAGTTTGTAATCATCAAGGAAATCAATCATGCTCAGGATGGTAGCAGTAACACATTCATAATTTCTCGCCCACAGAAAGACAAGGCGTGTTTGATTCCTCATACTTCCTGTACAAACGTTATGCAGTAATACAATACGTCTGTGCATGCACACATTTTCCATCGATAGAGATTTTAATGTTGGATTAAATGGTATAAAATGCATTTCTATTGATGATACATCGTTAGACTGGTTAAAGTGTAAAATAGGTCAAGCAGACAGTTTATGCTGTGCTGCCTTACCAAGGAAAGGGGTGTGGCTTTGTTCATTTGCATATTTATATAAGAATGTCATGTATGGAAAAGGTGTAGATGCTACTTTGCCTTTTTTCTCTAATGTTTTTTTTTTGTGCTTATTTGGTTCATATTATCCTAAAAACATTATTGTCTGAATGTAAATTGTTCTTCAGGATAAATTCTTGGCTGGTGCTCTGCCTTTGAATGTTTCTTTTGGGGGATAAGTATCTTCCAAAAGAATAAATTCAAATTATATTGGTTATGATTTCATGAGCCTGAGATAGACATAAATCTCACATAAATCCAGAGGCTTGTATTACACACTGCCACCTGCTGCCAGACCCGTGCTACTGCAAAACAAAACAAAACCGTCTCATCATAACAATATAAATCTGATTAGTGATGAGTTTGGTTGAGTTTTATTAACAGAGCATAAACACTTTGCCTCATTTTTGTGCCATGTACCTCAGAGACACGATGGCTCCCAGCCCAGGTGGCTATCGTTCATCTTTTTGCTCTCTGATCCTCCTTAAAATGGAAAGTGTTCAGGTTAGGAATCATCCTGTCGTCTTTGGACAACTGAGTCTCTGTAAAATCAGCCGTGAAGCTAAGCGTGACACGCTCCCCTAATTTACCCATTAGTCATTTTCGGCATGTATATAATGGCCCGGTCCTCGCTGGCCTCGTTTCAACCCTGATATAAATCAGAGGCCTCCGGTGCGAGCTCAGTGACTCAGACGCTGAAGTGAATCAGTAAACATCTGCATTGCTAGGAAGCCTTATCGACCTCGTTGCATCTGTGTGGTTTTGGGAGACCCAGAATCCCCCAGCGTGCCTCTTTTTAACACAGAGCTAATCTCATCAAACCTAGAGGGCTTCCCTTAGAGATGTTTATTTACAGGACGCTGTAGCATTGTCACCCACATGTCAGCACGGGGTCACGCTCTCCTTGATTCTAACCACGCTTTCCAAAGACATTGTGTATTCTTGATTAACAGGATGCCTTTGCTTGTAAATGTTGATGCACGGATGCATGGAGGTGAATGCGTCGCCTGCATGTTCTGCTCAAAGTTTAGATATAAATGCAATCTGAGACCGAAAGGGGTGAAACAATGTTCTTGTTTTCTCAATGTTCTTGTACAGGTGGCAGAAGGTGGAGGAGAGGTCGAGCCAAGCGGGGACTGTTCGCAATGTTATCCGCAGCCACCGATGCCACGTTTCAAAGAAGAAACTGGAAGGTAGATACTGTAGATCAAGGACATCAAGATAATACAGTTGAACTTTTGACTGCATGAACATCTGAACTTCTTTTCATGCAGATGGTGGTATGGGTGCTTGTATCTCTGCTGCCCCTGGTAGTCGGAGACAGACCCGGGTTTAGTGAAGACCAGGTGGATGCAGTGGGTTTAGTTACGACCATGCTGGACGAGCAGCCGTTTGATGCTCTACCTGAGGAGGATGAGGACATGGGAGATGAAGATGGCCATCCCCTGTGGCATAATGCATTCGGTAAGTTTGGGTTTTGGTGGCTGAAAATGTTTTCTTTTTCTTAAAAGTTTATTTTACTTTCATGACCAGATCTGATTAAAATGAAATCTCACTTGGCAACAAACCAGGAAGGAAAAAGTGTTGAATTTTAGAAGATTAAAAAAATTAAGCAAGTAGCTACAAATTATGCTTAAGATTCAAGCACAGCAAAATGATTATTCTCATGGGGTTGCTGAGGTCTGAGGGCAGCCAGGATACAGCGCCCCCTGTGGTATATCGGGTTAAACATGATGTTCAAAGGCCCAGTGGTGGCAGCCTGGTGAGGCTGGGACTTGAATCCCCGAAATTCTAATATGTAACCCAGAACCTTAAACGTTTGAGCCACCACTTCCCCCGTGGCTCAGTTTCTGATTTAAATAACATTTTTCTAAACAATAAAACTGATTAAGATGCTAAATGACTATATTTTCTTTTTTATTTCAGAACCCTTGGTTCTGGTAGATGAAGAGAGTCCAGCCCGGTGGGAGCGCTCCCCACGTGCCTCAGATGCGTCTGATGCTCAGTCCAAGGGAGCACGCAAGAAAAAGAAGAAGAAGAAGAAAGAGAAGGAGAAAGGCGAGGATGAGGTGCGGGGACAGAGCAGCCGAGACTGCCACCTGGAGAGGCGTGAGATGCGAGTGAGGGACTTGGGGATGGGTTACGACTCCGACGAGATCGTGCTCTTTAAGTTCTGCGTAGGTTTGTGCCAGAGTGCACGGGGGAACTATGACGCTGCTCTTCGGGCTCTCCTGACAAATGGCAGCCTGCCGAAACGAACAGCACGCAAGGTCAGCGCCAGACCCTGCTGCCGACCCACTGCATACAAGTCTGTCTCCTTCATGGACACGTCCACAACATGGAGGACCATTGAGAATGTCTCAGCTTTGGACTGCAAGTGTGTGGGCTAAGTCGATGTCGGAGAAGGAGAAGCGAAATGATCAGAGAGGCAACCTGGAGCCAGAGTGCTTCCTGAAATCAGGATTACAGGAATACGAGGCATTCAGGGCTGAAAGCTGTTCCACTGGAAGGAGACAGCAAGGCTTTCTGTGATGTGCACTGTGATGTGTTTGCATTCAGCCTTTCATATTCCCAAAACCAGCGTGATAAAGCCCGGAGTGATACCGGACTCGCCCAAGGGTGGAACGTGGCATGGAGGAGTTCTTTGGAAGGTGGACGATGGAGCCACAATGGACGCTGACGTATTGCTCGAGAACTCGTCAAGAAACTTTACAAGACTATAATAACATGGGACGTTCCATTTGTCCGTTTGTTACTGAAGGATGTCAAGAGCTTTGAGTGTGTATAGCTGCCAATAATGGATTAAAAATCATTTAATATTGTTTGAATAGAAGCATTCAGGTTAACATTTCTCACACACACTGCCTAAATAAAGAAAAACTATTATTATAATAATACATATTTTTTTATGAACTTACAATACTGAATTTAAACCATTCCTATACAAAGCTGTGGACTGTTAAGTGATCTGATGAAAAGGTCGATGTAAAATATTCGAGTTTCCTTCACGACATTCAGTCATGCTTGAAGTCCAGCATTTTTGTGTATTTACTTTTACACTCAGGCTATGAGGCTAATTTTTAGTAGCTAGCAAGAAACGCAAGACCATATTGACTAAACTCTAACTTTAAATGACCCCCTAGCACTCTAAGTGATTCTGGTTGTTCAAGATGGCTGCCTCGGTAAGAGTAAGGTTCTGTTCTATGTTTATTTATTCTACAAAGTCATGCTAGCTAGGCTGCTAAGCAGTGTGTCTTCAGGAAAATGTTGTGCTAACTTAAAATGGGACAAACTTAAAATTTGGATTTCCTGCTGGTTTTGAGAGAATGCTAAAGTACAACATCAATAAAAACAAAACTTAACTAGTTAGCTAACTCTTTAACACTTAACTAGCTGGCTTGCTAATCTGTTGTACTATAAAACTGAACTGTACTGAACTAGTTACACAAGCTAATTTGTATTACAACTGAACTTGCTTGGTTAGTAAATATGATGATAAGATACATCTTCAGATACAATTAGGACAATATCTTACTACAAAAAAAAAAAAAAAAAGCGTCCTACAGTTTTTTTATTTTTTTTTTCAACAAATAATATGCCTTCTTTTAACATTTCTTAGGACTCAATGTACATACTACATAAGTAAAGTACATATTTTCCCAAAGAGTACTTAAGTACAATAATGACATACAATTACTTATGTATTTTCTGTAGTTAGTAGTTAAGCTAGCTAGCAGTTAGCTAAATCAGCCTCATAGCTGCAGTGCAAACCTCAGACAGAAGGCATGACTGGATTTAGGAATAGTAGGAAATTGCTGTAACGTGTTGGGGTTAATGTGACGACGGACAGCTGATACCGATCCGGGCAGCAGATGCAACACCAGCACTAGCATAACACAGAGATTAGCATTTACACCCGTTATACCTGTCCTTATTGTTGCTACCGACTGCAATGCGTTTTTGTCGTTGTGCTACAACATGGATGCTGTGCATCTCTTAGCATTTACTGTATGCTTCATAGGTCAAATATTTATTTTTGCATCTAAGTTATTTATTTATTCATTCATGTGTATAAGGATGTGTTCTTGACCCTTTATATAGATATATTTATTTACATGTATAATAATGTTCATTTGCTTAATTCCCACCTCATTCATTATTCATAAGAAATCAACAAGGTAAAAAGAAAAAGACTTTTCAATCTGTTAAAAAAAAAAAAAAACGTTTTAATGAGTGTCTATACGGAGTTAGAAAAGTTTCCGATTTAATTAACTAAAGTGTGTATTAGCCACACTGACTGGTTGCCTTGTTGTTATTTACCCTCTAAAGAAACGCTGCTCTCGAGGAAATACTCCAATGTACAACAGTAGTTATAGAAGACATTTATTAGGTTTTACACAGTATTTGCATATTATTATTATTATTATTATTACTTTATTTTTTGTACAACCCTGTATAGAAATAAAGCTCTTTTTATGTAACATGCATCATGTTTTCTTTAATCTCTGCCATATATGAGCAGGAATAAGTAAGGAGTACAGCACTGTATGTTCTGTGCAGTTAAATGTGTGGTTTTTTTTTATTATTAATTATTATTATTATTATTATTATTATTATTATTATACCACAGGAAGTTTCCAGCTACGTTTCATACTTATTAAAAAAATGACACAATGGTTGATTGATTCATAGCTACATTAAATGTTGAAGAACATCCAAGAAACAAATGCGTTCCTGTTCTGATCTTTACTTCTCTCTTTTTAACTAAAGAAAAAACAGCCAAAAAACCTGCTCGGTCCTGAACAAAACCTGGTATGATGCTTTTTACGCAGTTTTACCTCCAACTGTTACAAAACGCCAACACTCAAGTCTCCACCCACATAAAAAAACAAACATCATCTTCACCATATCAATGATTATAAGATTAACTTAAACCATTATTTAAACCAGCTGCACTAGTGCCGGAAAAATCAGTCAACACCTTTGGACCAGTGAGAACTGAAAATCCAAACGTTCTGCAGCATAAAGGAATAAAAAATGAACCTGAAAGTTGTCTCGATGTATATCGATATATTTCACCTGCTGAGTAAATCTGCTGCTGATTCGTCATCAGTGCTGCGCTTTTATTTTGTTCCTTTGAGATTTTAGCAGGTGTGTCACTTGCTGATGTCACAGGGGGACAGAGTTCTTTCTAGAAAGCTAAACTATTTTATCAGCATCTTGTAATTTTGAGTTAAATGGGAATTTGGAGAAAATGCTGGATTCAAAGTGGATAACACGGTGGCCTGTACAGGATAAGTGGTATAGAGAATGAATGAATGAATGAATGAAATGCTTCTACATAATAATGAGTTAAGACCCAGCTAGTAAGTGAGATGATGAAACGTGGCAGTAGCCTTGATGCTGGTTTTAGCGTGAAGGTTGAAGCTTTCTAAGCTTTGACTTAAAGTGCTGCTGCATCACTATTTTAGCGAGATCCTAATCAAGCTGCACCCAGTCAGTCGTTGTGCATTGTGGGTAATATAGGACGCTATTAAAATAGACCGGCACGTTCACCTAAAAAAAAAAAAAAAAGTTAAACAGTTACAAAATAAATCTGGGCGCTTTTGAAGATCACATGTTATTCATAAATATTAACATGCAAGTCATTAAGGGTGGAGTTTCCCTCTAATGCACCAACGCAGCAGCTTTTTCTGATAATGTTCCTGCTTGTTTAAAGCTCGGAGCTGTCTGTCTGTATAATAGTTATCATTCCTGGTCTAAAAGCCGTAACTTTTGGCGTACACCAAAATATAAAGAACGTTTCCATGTGCCAGGCATCTCCTAATGAGCCCACCTTCACCATGGCTCAGGGCTCTTTACCTCTTCTTACCGCTCTGTGTGGTTAAGGTTAATTAATGTTAGATGGGGCCCCTCTGATGGTTCTGTAGATGGATGCTATTGGAAACATATGCAGGTGGAAAAGGAGGTTGTGTTTTTGTGCTCCTGTGACGGACCACACCACATCACAGGACCGTGCCGCCTCCTCGCTGCCAAAAATCACTCGAAATATTTTTTTTCTTTGCAAAACACAGACTCGAGACACGTCATCTAGAATCAACCATTTTGATGGAAGTGAGAAAATGATGTGAGGAAAGCGAGTCCTGTTGAAATCAGCATGCTGTAATCAACTATGAAGCGGACTTCATCAAATTATGGACATTTAGGGGAATTTGACAAAAGATAAATATTTGCACAGATTCTAGAGAACATTTGTTATTATATATTTTACTTGGGGATTTAAGGTTTAAACAACCAACTGAACCAGGATTCACTAAATAACCTCATGTAGATTTGAATGCGAGTTTTTTCCCCTCTCCAAAGTAATCCAAGCTATCTCACTAAACTAATACTGAGTTTAAGGGGGGAAAATATATATTAATCACAAGATTCACAGTTTAAACAAAAATAATTAATGCAATTGTTTAAAAAGTCACACAACGCTGACCTCTGGTGGTGACCATATGTTAGTACAGGTGTCAGTTTAATACAATAGTATTGAAACTTTTTAATACATTGCATTGTAAATAAATTATTTTAAACAGTTTATACAGTTAGTAATGAACTGAATTTAAATTCAAGTAAACATAGATTAATTAAATGAATCTACAAGGACGATTACAGTCCTTGTAGTAAACAAAAAATGTATATTTTAACTATCTAGCCTTAAAGCAGAATGAACTGAGAATTCATTCATCCAGGAACCTCTGTAGTCCAACTAGGGGCCATGGAGGGCAGTAGTGATTACCATTTTTACAACCGTGGTAGAACCTCCACTCAACATTCGCACACACATTCACACAGTACGGGCAATTTGGGAACGCTAATTAGCCTAATCTGGATGTCTTTAGATTGTGGGTGGAAACCAGAGAACCTGGAGGAAACCCACCAAGCTCAGGGAGAACCTGCAAACTCTGTGCACACAGACCCAAGGCGGGAATCGAACCCTGACCCTGGAGGTGCTAGGTGACAGTGCTGTAAGTGTGTATATGTGTATGTGTTCTACGGTGGATTGGCACCACATCCAGGGTGAACCCCGCCTCGTGCCCTAAGTCTCCTGGGGTAGGGATAGGCAATCCTGTTAGAGCGGTATAGGCCATAAGGGAGTGGTTCCTCTTTTGGAGCTCAAAACTATTAAGGAGTTTAAAATATTTCTGTATTTATCCTAAATAAACAATATTTTAACTGAATATAATACGCTCTGACCGTGACTATAATAAAATGCAGCTTGCCCGCTGAGTTCAAATCATCAAGTAAAATAGAAAATGATTTCCTGCGACATGTCTATTAAAGCTGTTGTATTCCTGTGCTGCCCCCTGCTGGCTGACACCCTAAGTGTTGGCGTAAAAGTCTGAAATGTTATTATTCATTATTATTGGAATTTCAAGTCAAGGACTTTTAAAAGAATAATCCCAGCATTTTTTATTTTCAATAATACATTGTTCACAGTTTTACAAGTCATTAAAGTCATGCAAATCCAGCTTTATACTGCAACAAACAATAACAGCACGTCCATAAATAAACCTTTATACATTCACATTATAAAAAAAAAAAAAAGAAACAAATTAGTGCAGACACTGAAATCTGTCTACCGTAGGATCAATAGGCTTTTTCTCGATCTCTATAAATGGATCGTTTTATATATCAAAAGTATGTTAATTCACAGAATTCACATGAATAAGAGTCTGTGCGCGCTAAGAGCGTGATCGGGTTTTAGTCGAGGAACGAGGTCTGACCAGAGGGTGGAAAACTTTAAACAAGAGGTTCCTCTGATAAAATTTCAAACAGCACAGTGTGAGATTCTTATGTGCGTAAGGAAAAGGGGATGTGAACAGGAAACAGGAACCCTGCCGTCACCAAGGTATTTCCCCCTTATAGCTTAATTTGTGGACGATTTTATTACTTTCCTGTCTAGTGTTCTGTGTGTGTCAATCAACAAATATTAATAAATCGGAGCCTGAGTGCTTTTTATAAATTAATCATGCATGTACTTCATTTTGCATTTAATTTCACACCCTCAAGCATAAAAATTTCATATTTTTGGATCGCTCTTTGGTCAAGCAAGAAATTAAATCCATATTGAAGTCACATTTCCTAGAGCTACTGTGTCAAGTGACAGTTTCATCATATTTAATTTACTGTATGCAAATGAATCAGGTCACAGTGACGTACTGTAGAAGACGTCTGATGTTCTGTCGTAAATCTGTCTCCAGTGTGCACGTGATGAGCGCTAATGGTTGTTGACGTATCGTTCAAAATCTGTTAACGTAGTCATGACTTTCGGAGAAATCCTCGTAACTGAGTTACTTAAAGTTGTATTTAAACCCAGGATGTGTGTTAAATGGGAACTTAAACCGGATTGTTATAGCTGTCTGTTACGTGCGGTTTACCACATCACAAATGTTTTGCATAAAATTTTGAAAAAGCGCGAAATGTGCAACCTCACACCGGAAACGAAGGTCTTTTGGTCATGTGATTTGTTTGTTCAAACAAAACGGCAGCAGTGTCGTTATACTGTACGTGCATCTTCTTGCAAATCTCTGTGTCCTTCATAAATCACGCTTTGCAAGCACCGTCATCTCATCTTAAATGTTTTTCTTTTTTTTTTTTCAAAACTCCAAAGATTTGGATGCAGCATACAACCATCTCAACTAGCCATGCTAACATGAACAACACTGCTAGCAATGGACATGACATTAAAGAGGCCGTGGGTGACACGACTGACAATTTCTTCAGTCCGATGGTATGAACGCGCACAAAGCAACAACTGCTCAGAGGAAACCATCTCTCCGGTTTTGTCTGTTGAAAGTTGGATGAATAACCAGCATGACGAGACACCAGGAGATGTTCTGGTGGATGTAAACAGCAAAATCCTTTAATAAAAAGTGCATGTCTTTGTGCGTTTAATTAAATCAGAGTATGTAATGTTTTTTAGCACTCCTCAGACACACAGGAACTCGGCGTGCTGAAGGTACACGTGACAATCACAGCTTTATGTTCAGACACGTTTGAGCAGGACATCGCAGTGGCCTGGACACGACCGGGTGTCTTTACGGTCAACATTTCGCATCCGGATGCTGATTCGCTTTCGGAGCCCAGGACCAGGCTCTGCTGAACACTGAACGGATGAAAGTCGTCCGCGGCCGTGTCCAGGTCCCAGGCCTGCCGCACGCTCAAGTCCACGTACGATTTCGCGTTTATGGTGCTCAGTTTAATCCCGGTGTTTCTGTGCGAGGTTCCACGCAGCGAGGCGTAACTGGTAGCGTTGCTGTGCATGAGCGACGGCGGTGAGTTTTGCCCGAGCACCCAGCCGGATTTACGAGCGGGACTCTCCCTGCTCAGGTCCATGGTGCGCTTGATCCACTCGCAGCATTTGCTAAACAGGTTCTTCCTGCACAGGATGTAAACCCACGGGTCCAGGATTGGGTTGAATGATGCGAAACGGATGGCGAGAAGATCGCTGCGATAATCTGGCTGCAGGCCTGCCGCGATGTAGGCGGGGCCATAGAGCTGATTGACAAAGATGCGAACCTGTGGAGGAAAAATACAAGAAAGTCATTGCTATTAAACCAGTCACGTCAGAAAACGTTTTTATTTACTGTTTGTCTTTTCCGGAATAAAACATTAGCAAACTCACTTTAGTCAGCAAAATTATTAGCAACACGTTAGTCGTTCCTCAGACGGAATATTCCACTGCTACATCACAACTGCTGACTCAACAAAACTCAATACCAATATAATACATTTCTCTTCAAGACAGTTACAGTCACAGTTACACTAATATCACCAGAATAAATTTTTTTTTTCGAAGTTCTTCACTTATATATATATATATATATTTTTTTTTTTTTTTTTAGCTAGACAAGACTTCCTTTCCGAGCTAGCATGATCAAGCATTTAGCAACGTTACCTTGATGATTTAACTTTCACTGAAAAATCTCACTCACTCATCGTCTGTAACGCTTTATCCTCTGTACAGGGTCACGGGGTGTCAGTCCATCACACACTCACGCATTCATTTAAACATTTGGGAACGCCAATTAGCCTAATCTGCATGTCTTTGGACTGTGGGAGGAAACTGGAGAACCCAGAATTAAACCCACCAAACACGGAGAGAACATGCATTTTGGACTTGAACCCAGACCCTGGTGGTGCAAGTCACCATAAAAGAAAAATCTCTCCAATTAATTTTCTTATTAATAGACAAGTTTTGGCTTTAGATGTAGCTTTGATTTATATTTTAACTGACTGCTAAATGCTAAATTGTCAGCAATTTTGTGTCCTTTTGTGTGGCTAGAACTATGGAGCTAAAAAAAAACTAGTTAGACAGATTGAGTAGAGCCAATTAGGTTTTTTTTTTTTAAGTCTAAATTAATGTGTCATTATTTAAAATATCTACTACATGGAGAATTTCTTCACATTGTTATTAATTTATTAATGTTACAAACCTGTAAACAAATTGGACTTAAATGACCACAATATTTTAAAGATGAAGTGCTAAACTTCAATATGGCACAAACATTAAATATAAACGGATTATATAATAGTGAATAGTGACAATTTTTTAAAGTCAAGAATTCTTAGATCAAAATACCAATAAATTTAACACCGCATGACACAAAATGTTGTTTTTTACACCAAAAAAATTTTTTTTCATTAAAAATTCGCTTTAATGAGGAATGCTTCAGTAGTCCAAGTATAGTACTTTAAAGCACTGTTAACTAGATGAAACTACACTATAATTACCTTTCTTTGTTAAAACCTATACAAAAGATTCCACAACAACAATAATAAGGAGAAGTCTGAGTGGGCACAGGTGGGACTGCGGAACATCTCCGGAACTTATGCATGTCATTGCACTACTGTACTGTATATTCCACCCATATTTATTCATTTACATTCAAGTAAACTCTCATCTGGGGCATCTTACAAAAGCGCTTTCTTTCCTTGGATAGATCCTTAAACAAAGATCCGAACATTTATTCTGTATATACTGTATCATTCAGAACTCATCATATATGTACATATGTATATCATGTTACTCTTTGTGCATGTTATCTTCTTGACATGTCTATCCAGTGTACAATGTTTGCACCGTTATACTGTACTGAATATAGCTTTATCACCTACTGCATCTTCTGTGTGTTATAACATCGTTATTGTAAATAGGCCACTTATGCACTTCTGGTTAGATACTGACTGCCTTCCATTGGCTCTGTACATGTACTTTGCACAAAGTCGAATCTAATCTAATCTAGAGAATTATTAGGATTAAGGGCGTCTTCAGGACCCGTTCAAGCCCTAAAAATGTTGACACCGCAGATGATAAAATGGCTTTGAATATAAAGACTTTTCTTGAGTTATAAACACCATCTCCAGGATGGGACCTGAGGATTAGTTGCGTAACTTTAAAGGTTTATTATTATTAACTATATAGATAATTATTATTATCTATATAGTTACATTATTATTAACTATAAACTTACCTGGCATAACTTTATTACTCTATTATAAATCTGTAATAAAGAGTAGGTTATGTTATAATTAGTTATTCTTTTTTAAATGCTCACCACCAGAGGGATGGAACAGACCAGGAATACGATGGTCATGAAAATCAGAAGCCAGAACATCTGGATCTCTGCGGCCGACGCGACGGCGGGCAGTTTGCTGAAGGCGCGCCTGGAGGCCGGGTGTCCCGCGTGCGCCTCGGCTCGGGTCGCTGCCGCCGCCACGACGCGCGTCTTCTTGTTCATCCCGACCAGCGAGCGGCAAACCGCGCAGTTACACAGCACCGTGATGGCGATCAGCAGCAGCACGAAGCCGCCGTACAGGAACGAGTACGCGGCGCCGCCAGTGTCCAGCGCGCGCCAGTCCAGGAAGCACCAGGTCCCCGGGAAGTGCTTGGCGTGCCGCCCGAACCCGAGGCTGGGCATGGCGCACAGCACCCCGTTCACCACGTAGACCCCGAGCAGGGCGAGCCTCCCCACGGCGCGGTCCACGTGCTGCGAGTAGAAGAACGCGTGGCTGATGGCGAGGTAGCGCTCCACGGCCATGGCGCACAGGATGGACATCCCGGCCGAGCCGAAGAACAGCATGGAGAAGGAGAAGAAGTGACAGAGCGGCGCGCCGCCGGGCCACCGACCCGCCACGTACGTGGCGATCACCACGGGGCTGGTGAAGCACGTGCCCAGGAGGTCCGTCACCGCCATGCCGCACACCAGCGTGTAGAACGTCGTCTCCTTCTGCTCCCGCTTGGAGACGCACAGCACCGCCACGGCCACCAGATTCCCGAGCACCCCGACGGCGAACATGGTGGCCGAGATCACCAGCGAGCGGGAGTCCAGGCGCAGGACGCGCGGCGCCGTCGCGGAGGTCGGGGGCGCCGTCGGGGGAGTCAGGAACACCGCCGCCGACGCGTTCGCGTGCGCGCTCAGAACCGAGTCGGTCATGGTCGAAGCTGTAAAGTCTACAATCAAACCCGGGACGAGCTCATGACCAGGTCCGGGTTCACGTCCGTCCGCGTCACACTGGACTGAAGCTGAGCTGCAGGTGGATATAAAGTCCAGCGCTGTCTCCTCCTCCTCCTCCTCCTCCTCCTCCTCCACACCACAGCATCCCTGATGTCATGGACACGCTTCATGCAGGACACGTCACTGCTGCAGGTGGACTTCTCCCCCCCTCCATCACCCCCCCCTCCCTCCGTCACCCCCGGGGTTTAACTCAACACTCCACAATCAGTGGGGAACTGGGGGGAACTTTAAACGACCTGAAAAGTGAAAAGGAGAAGAAAAAAAAAAAACAGTGTAGAATTCAACATCAGTGTGTTGGAGCAGAACAAAAAACATTCAAACACAGTGTTTTATACTTAGTGCATTAAAATACATGATTTTTGAAGGATGTGTTATTATAAAATACACACATAATACAAATCAGCAAGTGTACTTAAAGCATTTGTATCCTTTTTATGATCTGCAATATATTCAATTGGTATATACAGAGAAAATATTAAGAAATATTCTAATTATTTAGCCTTGACTTTTATTTAGTCTTATTTATATACAAGTGGCCTATTAACTGTCACTTTATCTCCACCTGAAAGTAAGTGAAAAGGAGGAAAGCTGTCAGGATTGTTTCAGAAAAAAATATAAAAACATTAAAACAAGTTTATTATTTAACATGTTTAAAATACTTCTTAATTCTTTAAGTAATTTGTTTGAAATGTTTTATTATAAGCATACACACAATACAAATCATACAGGCATTATAATCCTTTTTATGACCTTCAAGATATTACATTTCTTTAAAAGAATTATATTCATATCTATTTAAAATTATTTTAATTATTCAGCTCAAAATTTTTTTTTACATTTATTTATTTATTTATTTACAGTCATGTTCAACACTTTCTCACTTTAACTCCACCTATTATTTTAGGCCACGCCTCCTCCCTATTATTTGGAGGATTTTTTAAAATGTAGTTTTTATCTACCTCTTTCTTAGATAACCATGTCCTAAAACCGCATGAGCAAGTCTGTTTGAAACCATCTAAGATAATATTCTGATGATTTAGCCAAAACCAGTAGCCTAGCCATGCACAGTACTACTCCTTGTTCAAATTTACAAGAATATATAAAATATCTTATTGTTTAGCTTTGTATCGCTTTAACTAAGTGCTTGGAATTTTTTCCTATTAATATTATTTATCTTTCTTGGAGAACTCACTGTGTTTTGTTGCACAGTTTAAAGTCACAACGTCCATATCCGAATAGTTTAAACGTGATTACGAACACATTAGCCTTTGAAATTACGTTTAAATGACATGACATTCCGCAGTGCTGTATAAATGAGATGATGAACCCAGAGAGAACGAAATCAGGAGATATCACAAGGCGTAATTAATCACCTTCTCATCAGAAATTCAGCTTACAGGGATCCAGAGTGTCGAATTAACCATGGTAGGGATACAAACTTATGCTTTATCATGAGGTTAAGATGTTTGTGCGGATGTACATTAAGGGAAATCTGTGTTTAGTACTTACTGTAGATGGATAATAAGTCTAAAAGCGGATAAAAAGAGCTAAAAGGCTTTAAAATTTGTAAAGTTCAACCCTTTGTAGAATGCCAAATTGACCTTTAAGGAACGTCAATAGCTTCGATTGATTCTTTTAAATGAGCAGAAAGTGATTAACGTACAGGTTTAGTCCTAATCCAGGTGGTTAAACATCGGAAGTTAAACTTAGAAGAGTGATAATCCGAGGGTTTATTCAGGTGTTTATTACACATGTCACATTTGTGTCTGATTTGATATACGTTTCTCGTGATCCTCCCAGAAGCGCTCTGTAATATTTAAATATTTAGCATAAAAAAAGACTCAGGCGTTAAAACTAGTACATGGATTAGTTGATATTTGTGAAATCTGGATTCTGATTGGTCAGAGGGTGTTGATTAATTCTCTATAACAGCAGCTCTGTGAGTAAGTTTGTATTAATGCACTAGTGTGCTATACGGTGTCTATGTTACGGTAACAGCTTACACATGAAGAATTCTGCGATAAACAGAATAAAAACGTGTGTGTGTTTTTAGAACAAAGCTGGAAAAATGTGTGTAATCGTTGATGTGGTGAGGTTTTCTGTAAGGACAAATGTGTTTATTCAACATTCTGCAGAAAGAATCTCCAGTGTCAGAGATAAAGCAGTGACTTGTTGTTTGAGAGATAACGCACCGTTATCTTCAGGACAGAGGAGTTTACATTACTTTGTGGTTTTCGATGAAAAAAAAAAAAAAGACAACCTGCATTTTTTTTTGTCTCATTAACTTGTAGACAGAGAAAGAAAGAAAGACGAGCTGGTGAGAGAACGACTGTTTATAGCTGCTACTGTAGAATGTAAGAGAGAAAAGGGGGCAAGTTGCTCTGGTATAAGAGGAATAAAACACTGAGGCATGGAGTTGTTGGAAAGTAATCCACTTTGTATTATTAACAGTTACTCCACTTCAGAACCAACAATCAGCTTCTAAAGTCATCTTCAGATCTGCTGATAATCATATCAGAGACTTATCCTAGTTTTATCTTGGTTTTGGACATCTGTATCTCCGGTTAATATGCAATATTATATCCTTTATCTGGCTAATTATCCCGTGTCTGTGATGTACAACCCCAAATCCAAAAAAAGTTGGGACAATATGGAAATTAGTAATTAAAACAAAAAGGAGTCAAATCTGGTTCCTGCAACAAACATCAAAAGATGCACCAGAAATTTATCCAATACTTTCAGGATAACATTCCCCAATGTTACAGTAGTACGCAATATCATCAAGGAATTCAAGAAATGCTTTAAACCCCAGTATGGAAAGAGAGGAGGATGAAAATCCCTTCTGAATACGTGTGATCGCCGATCCCTCAGATATCACTGTCTTAAAAACCGTCATGCTTCTGTAGTGGAGATCATGATGTGGGCTCAGGAACACTTGGAGAAACTGAACACAATTTCACTGCAAGCCTTCAGTTTGCTGTACATCAATACTGTCCAAAGACGTCAAAGACTTCTCCAGGCTCAGTCTCTGTCTCATCTGAGAGGGACAGTGGACAGTGTCTGGGTCAAAGAGGCAAAGGATCATCCAAGCCGGTATCAGTGTCCGGTCCAAAAGCCAGCATCAGTCAGGGTATGAGGGTGTGCCAGTGTGCCAGTGTGCCCGTGGCAGGTGTAATCTGCATATCTGTGAGGGCTTCATTAATGCAGAAAAAAACATAGCTTTTGGGAGCAACAAACGCTGCCATCTAAACACAGAGACATCCCTGTATTTTCCAGCATGACAACGCCAAACCTTATTCTGCGCGGATTACACACGCATAGCTTTGAGTACGGGCGCGAGACTGGGGCCTGGGCTGCTTCAACTGCGAATGTGTTTCACATTATGAAGTGAAAAATACGGTGATGAAGACACAGTACAGCTGCGCAGCTGAAGACCTGCGTAATGGAAGAATGGGCAAAACTCCCGCGAATTGAACTTGACCAACTGGTGTCTTTATTGCTCAAATGCTCCAGGTATTAACACAAGTTCTGAAGTTACGCACACACACAATACATTTACATTTACATTTAGGCATTTGGCAGACGCTCTTATCCAAAAAAGTGTACAATAGTACCCGATAAACTGTCACAACTTTTTTTTTTTTAGTTGTAGCCACCAGATTTGAAATGAGGGCATATTTTCAACAAACAATTCAATTCACATGATCATCAAATAATGAGTTGTTAATATACAGTAATACAATGTTAAGACACAGATGAGTCCTTTTTGGGTTTTATTGCCAATTTCCATATTGTACCAATTTATTCTGTAATTAAGTTTTGTAGTTTGTAAGTTTCTGTAATTAAGTGAGGGAGCTGAAACCACTCACAAAATGAAATTAACTAAGTTTTATGTGTCTTGAGAGTTCTGCACATCTGTTTTCCTTCCTTTTCTTCTACATAATAATAATAATAATAATAATAATAATAATACCTTGTTCCATGCAGCTGTGATGTGCACAGTCTCAGAGAAATCTGACAGACAGGCAGAAAGTTCTGCTCAAACTGAGCGATACGATCTTGACAGTCCGCGTAGGCACAGAGTGAGGAGGTTCAACTTTCGAGCTCTGGATATAAATAAAAAAAAATTCAGCCCTAGTGTCTAATCTCTGCTCCCTCTAATGCGTACGCAATTACATAAACCGCGGTCATTACTGCTGATGTGCGCGGTTATAGGTGGATTACACGAGTACATGTGGATCAGCTTCGGTTTCTGCTTGTGGGAGAAGACAAGTGCAGTCTTACAAGCTTCTTTCCTTTTGGCTCGAAGTATCTTATTTACTCACTACGGACTATTTCAAACAAATAAGCTTTAAAAGGGAATCGCTGTGAACCTTTCGGCCTCGTTCCAACAGCAATATTTTGCTCGGAAAAACTCGTCAGAGGCAATCAGGTTGCATCATCATTTAAGATCCTGAAGCTTTTGCTGTTTCTCGGAAAAAGTGCTGGTTGAAATGCCTTTTGTACAACACATAGACATTTACATTTACATTTACATTTAGGCATTTGGCAGACGCTCTTATCCAGAGCGACTTACATTTTTTAAAATTTTTTTTTTTTTTATCCCATTATACATCTGAGCAGTTGAGGGTTAAGGGCCTTGCTCAAGGGCCCAACAGTGGCAACTTGGTGGTTGTGGGGTTTGAACCTGGGATCTTCCGAACCGTAGTCCAATGCCAATGGAACGTAGTCCAATGCGTAGACACACACACACACACACACACACACACACACACACACACACACACACACCATAATAGATATTATTATCATTATAAGCTACAGTAGTATCAGTTACTAGTATCAGCGGCACACACAATGGTGTAGTGGTTAGCACTGTGGCCGTGCACCTCCAGAGTCCGGGTTCGATTCCCATATCGGGGTTCTGTGTGAGTGGAGTTTGCATGTTCTCCCCGTGCTTGGTGGGTTTCCTCCGGGTACTCTAATCTCCTCCTACACTCCAAAGACACGCAGATTAGTGGAATTAGTGTTCCCAAATGGCCCGCAGTCTGTGAATGTTGACAGTAGATCCCACCACGTTCATCCAAATGGGAATAAATGCCGTACTGTATGGTCACCATTGGCCTCCTAGTTGGACTACAGAGGTTCCTAGATGGATGAATGGAACCACCTGACTGGCTTAGCTTGTTCTGGAGGATCTTTATTGTTTTAATGGTATCAGATCCATAAAGAGCTAAACAGCAGGATACCGCATGCTCACCATCTTGTCCAATACACTATCTACAGTACATCCCTTCCAATATATCTAATGGAGTTTACCTCCTTTAGTGCTTAGGGATTCACTGTCAAGCATGCCTGTGTCTTAATGTCAGCGTTGAGCACTTTGGTGCTTTTCAGTGAAATCTAGATCATCCAGTTCCAGTGAGAAGAAGGTCCAATGATGACATTCGTTGCAGAAGCTTGTCTCATTGTCCAGCTGACCAGCACACGGACCAGCAATGATTGAAGGTGAAAGTAGGCAGGATTGTCAGGATGTCAGGTTCTCCTTTGCATTGCTTTGTAGGTACAGTACACTACATGGCAAAAGTTTGGATTCACCTATTTATATTTCAGTTATTTTAAAAAAATCTTCCACAGAACAATACAGAAGAAATTAAAACTATAAAACCTCTCAGGTGTTTTGATGTAAAGAATGATTTGCAGAGAACATCATCTGTTGTATCTACTGCTGCTTTGATCCGTCGCAACAATGTAACAATGGTAGCAAATGCTTAGCTTGTGTACATCTGCTTTGATGGCTTCTGCAGGTACGTTGTTTGGGTCTGGTGCCATGTTGTACTTTGGGAGCTTCATGGCATGTTCGGTCTCTCCATTATATGGTCGTCTCCAGTCATGTGTCAGGGTATCTTGAGCAGGTTGTACTGAGTTTTCAACAGGAGCTTTTTGATTCACTATGTTCTTGAACCCACCTACTCATGTTGTCAGGAGTTGGATATTGTTGTGCAACAAATTTCTCTTTTGTTTCTCCTGCCATAACATCCTTATTTGCTTTAGTCTATGCATACATGGCTGTTTGCTTTGCTGCTCTCGTTCTGCTGTTTTTCAGGACTTTTTATTTGTTCTTCCTTATCTCAACTTTGATAAGTGTTTCAGGTGTGATCCACTCCTGGTGTGTCTCGATTCCAACATATACTTTATAAACTGCTATAAACTCTTGTTTGACTGGCTGCCAGGGGTCACCTGTAGTGGCACCAAGGAGACACACAAATGGCCTGACCACGTGGGTTGTCTTGAAAGAAGCTTCTACTGATGACTGACACGGTTTTGGATTCTCTGTTCATATTCGTCAATCCAAGGCCATGCATATTCTTGTAGCCATTCTTTCTTTCACCTCCTCATCTGCATCGTTGTTTAAGGCATAGCATCAGATGGCGTTTAGTGTAATATCCTTGTGTGCTGTTTTGAATTTAGCCACCATGATCCTCATACTCACTGGTCTACATCCTTTGATGTGTTTTGGCATCTTTGTGTAGCATGATTGCTGCTCTGCTTCCCCTTTGCTTTTTCTATCCCATGTACTATATATCAATACCATTTGCACCCATTGCATACCATCAGTACTATTTGCACTGTTGCCACACATAAAATGGCAAATAAAAATAACTTCAATTCACTTATTAGTTAATTTTTTAGCTTGTGATTTATATGCTTTATTTATATTCTTCTTATATAGCATGTAGTTTTTTGTTTGTCGCATTGGACTCGTAACTTCTGGTCAGCTTGCACGTTACTGTTTATCTACTGTATCCATCCATCCATCCATCCATGTCTTGATTTCGTTATTCAATAATTTATAATAATCCACCATCCTTCCAACCTTTCCTGTTGCTTTTGACCACATGACATCATTTCCCTTCCAAGTTAATTGGTTAATTCTTAGCTTTGTGATGTACAGGATCATTAATTGTTTCTAGAGGGAACTTCCACAAATTTGTGTCCTCCAGGGTCAAGGATCTCCCTTTGCCCGAATGGACTCATTAGCTGAACAATGAAGATGGTGAGAGGAGGAGAGACAGTCATTAGGGAGCAGGGATTGGAGAGAGAGAGAGAGTTGTTAAGAAGAACCAATAATAGAGAGCGATTATGGAGGGTCATTAAGATGTAAGGTGTTGCTTTCATGGTGAACCTGTGAAGAGGTCTTGATCTTCCTGGGGACGGCTGAAAAACATACGAGGCAGATTGTGCCTGAGACCTTCACCTGTGTTCAGAGACAGATTTCTTTCCCACTTGCACATACAGTAGATGATCTCTGATGACCTCTGTCTAAAATTTTTACTTTATCGTCCTCAAATGTGTGTTCTTTGTCCCTGAGATGAAGGTATACTGACAATTCTGGTCCTGAGATTCAGCTTTTTATGTGCTGATGAATCTGGAGGTAAAAACAAAAGGACAGTAGGTCCCCTACATACGAACGAGTTCCGTTCCAAGAGCTCGTTCTTAAGTCCAATTTGTTCATAAGTCCAACAAACATTGTCTATGTACTAGGATACGAACACACTTGTCTATATGCAGTATATTACTATACAGTGTTCTTTACAATTGTGCAGACTGTTGAACGATTCGTGTTAAAAGAACGAGCAATGTTTTCTTTTGTGTGTGTTTGTGGCCCGTGATTAGTTGACACCCATCCAGATGATGTATAAATGTATGAATCGATGGATGATATTTCATACTCATTATAACTCAAGCTATATTTATCATACTGTATGTAACTTTGATTCATTATTCCAAGGTACGAGACTCACTGAACAAGGAAATCACGTGCGTGAAAGAAAATATTCACGAGTCCGGCACTAACGTTGTAAAGCGGAGAACATGCAGTATACTGACTCCATCAGGGGTACTGTAGGGTCATCTGCAGTTACGATTTGCATGATAGTTTAAAACCGCTGATAAACATCGCAGGCATTCCCAAGTGATCTGTATTGAATTGCTCATCTTTCTGAGAACAAAACAGATCCCGTATCTGCGGATAAACCAGACCTGATGACAAAAACGTGATATTCTGAAATTGATCTGCAGATTTTTTATGTTGTTATTTTTTTTCAAATAATTTATTTAATATTGCTCTTTGAGCACTCAGCTCAGCTGAATATCAAATCCTTTAATACACGAGTCGACAAGCAGCGAGACTCTCTATTCTGACACCCAGGTGGTAGATTGGATGAATTTCCTCCTGGCGATGCGAACAGCTGAGACCTTCGCTGTTTTCCATCACACAGAGAATTAAATGGGGGAAAAATATGTCGCACTTGAAAATCATTGTATTTAAATCATTGGTACATTATTTACACCAACAATGCAATTCTGTTAAATTAAGAACCATTGATTATCAGTTGGTGACCAATTTTCTATATTTCTATACATTTCTAGAAGTTCTCAGAGTTCTCCTTACTGTACATGGCTTGCTTTTAGTTAAAAATCCCTTTCTTTCAGAGTACTGATGAAAAAAAATAAACAATCTCTCAGATTTATACTAGATTAAAACTTTTTTTTTTAAGTGTTAAGTCTTTGTGAGTTTCAACAGCTTTAAGTTGAACTGTTGATAGCTTTAAACTAAAGCTGTGAATATTAACGCATTAACGCATGTGATTAATCTAGAAATTTTAACGCATCACTATCTTTTAACGCAAATTAATCACATGACCAAGTTTGGCCTTAATGGCTTCCCACAATCGTGGCATGGTTTCCCGGCTGTGGCTGATAACGGCTCGTTTAACACGGATAATAAGATGACTGATGAAACATCACCAGGTGCTAAACGTTTGGATAAAACCAAAGTCATGTGCCCGAGCGACCTTTAAGGGGAACAATTTTTACAAGAATACATTAACTACTTTGTATAAGCTGTGCGAGTGGAGCCTCAGACGGATAACGTCTCTCTCGGTTGTTTGATTTTGGGAGCTGAGGATCCAGGTTCGATCCAGGTTCTCCAGGTTGTTTGATATTAAATCAGTTATCGAGAATCATCCCTACAAATCACTAAACTTGGTTGTTGTTACTTAGAGATGATTACACAATCTGTTTTTATTTTGTTTTGTATTTATCAAGAGCGTAGTGTAAACATAGTGGGTGTACCAATCCTCCATCCGAGATAAATATCTCACACTCGCATCTTTTCTGATATCCATGTGGGAGCATTTTCACCCAGAGTGCATTGCTCATTCAGGAAACACCAGAGGTTGTGGCGCGACACCACGGGGATGTTGTGTTTCATTAAAGAGCCGCCGCTCGGCAGGTCGACACACGACAGCAGGCATGGAGAGGAAATCCAATTGAAGATAATGAAAGAATTCATCATATCTCGCAAGAAATCCTCACAGTTACTGTCTGTATTAGTCGATTCTCCTCTACACACACACACAGGTTTAAACACATGAGGACGAGGTGATTGGCCCCCTAGGCGTCTCACACTTGCGCATTTGTTTTGTGTATTGACTCGACACTATAACCTTCGGCAGACGTCATTTTGTGTTCGCCCACGCACGTGAGAGCACGGCCGGCCCACTCCATACTGCAGGGCTGGACTGTGTGTGTGTGTGTGTGTGTGTGTGTGTGAGCAACAGGTAATGTATGTTTCTACTGTACAACAGGCTTGACCGTTCTGCATATTAATCCTCATTTTCTTTCTTTCTTTCTTTTATAGGATTTGTTGTCACTTTAAACTTTAACTTGCCTTTTTAGTGGCTCGAGTTTCAGGCTTAAACATACGATATATATAAATAATGGAAAGATTTTGTCTGTACATCGGTCAGATCTTTATTTCATACATCTTTATTTCAAAATTCTTTCAGTCTCAGAATTTTTTTTGTCTCCGTCTATCTGTCTGTCTGTCCAGAAAAATTATGCTGCAGCATCACGCAAACCTGTCTGTCTGTAACTTACTGAATCTCCTGCAGTCTTTAGATCTTCTGTCTGTAGTTTAATCTGCACCATCAGTATAATCTAAACATTGAGTAAAAGTGATGTTATGAACAGTTATGTGCTGGATTTAATAATCTACTGTATAATAATCTACTAATGCACTACTGTCTCAATGTAAACAAACACCTGCACCAATAGATATTAATTAGAAAAGATAAAGTGAATATTTTGAGTGGGATTAGTTCATATTTTCACTTTGTCTGAAATAACAGTGCTGAAGTGGTATAAGTGAATTTTAACACGCTGGAGTCGTTTTAAGACAAAACTTCATCTTTATCTGATCGACTTTTTCCATTTCTCATCTGTGATTCTCTCTCCGATTACCGAACAGGGAGTGTATTTGTCTGAGCACCAAAGAAGGACAACTTAGTGTAAACAAGGCGTCAGATACTCAACCTTACAGAATGTCATTTCTGTCTATTAATAAGTTAGACAGAGAGTTCTGCTGTACAGAAACACACACGTACACGGACGTGGACTTCAACCTCAAATAATAATAATAATAATAATAATAATAATAATATCATTGATTACATTAAGGGCGGCGCGGTGGTGTAGTGGTTAGCACTGTCGCCTTGCACCTCCAGGGTCTGGGTTCGATTCCCCGGCCAGGCTCGATTCCCGTCTCTGTGTGCATGGAGTTTGCATGTTCTCCCCGTGCTTGGTGGGTTTCCTCCGGGTACTCCGGTTTCCTCCCACAGTCCAAAGATATGCAGGTTAGGCTAATTGGCGTTCCTAAATTGCCCGTAGTGTGTGATTGGGTGTGTGAGTGTGTGTATGTTTGTGTGCCCTGCGATGGATTGGCACCCTGTCCAGGGTGTACCCCGCCTAGTGCCCGAAGTCTCCTGGGATAGGCTCCAGGTCCCCCGCGACCCTGAACACAGGATTAAGCGGTATAGAAAATGAATGAATGAATGAATGAATGATTACATTAAAAATCAGTAGATTCTTTTTAGCTTTAACCTTTTAACAGTTTCTACAAACTCTTAACTTACTCTTGTTGTTGGTCTTTCAGCTGCTCCCGTCGAGGGGTCGCCACAGTGGACTATCTGATCTGCACAACATCTTGGCACAGATTTTTTATTTTTTTTACACCGGATGCCCTTCCTGTGCCCTTCTACCGATATGCTCACCATCTCTCCTCTGAACATGTCCAAACCACCTCAATCTGGCCTCTCTGACTTTATCTCCAAAACATCTCACATGGGTTGTCCCTCTGATGAACTCATTCTTGAGCCTATCCATCCTTGTCACTCCCAAGGAGAACCTCAACATCTTCATCTCTGCTACCTTCAACTCTGCCTTCTGTCTTTTCTTCAGTGCCACTGTCTCTAAGCTGTAGAGCATCGCTGGTCTCACCACTGTCCTGTACACCTTTCCTTTCATTCTCGCTAATAGTCTTTTATCGCACAACACACCTGAAACTTTACTTTTCTCCATCCATTTGAACCTGCCTGTACTCTGCCTGTACTCCTTTCCACACTCTCCGTTGTTCTGGACCGTTGACCCTAAGTACTTAAAGTCCTGCACCTTCTTTACCTCTGCTCACTGTAGCCTCACCGTTCCTCTTGAGTTCCTCTCATTCACACACATGTATTCCGTCTTGCTGCGGCTAACCTTCATTCCTCTGCTTTCCACAGCGTACCTCCACCTCTCCAAATTTTCTTCCACCTGTTCCCTGCTCTCGCTACAAAGCACAATGTCATCTGCAAACATCATAGTTCATGGAGACTCCTGTCCAACCTCATCTCTCCATCACCAGAGCAAACAAGAAGGGGCTCAGAGCCGATCCTTGATGCAGACCCACCTCCACCTTGAACTCTTCTGTCACACCTACAGCACATCTCACCACTGTCTTACAGCTCTCATACATGTCCTGCACCACTCTAACATACTTCTCTGCCACTCCAGACTTCCTCATACAACACCACAGCTCCTCTCTCGGCACCCTGTCGTACGCTTTCTCTAAATCTACAAAGACACAATGCAACTCTTTATTACCTTCTCTGTACTTCTCCATCAGCATCCTCAAAGCAAATACTGCATCTGATGTACTCTTTCTAGGCATGAAACCATATTGCTGCTCACAAATGCTCACCTCTGCCCTTAACCTAGCTTCCACTACTCTTTCCCACAGCTTCATTGTACTGTATCAGCTCATCAGCTTTATACCTCTGTAATTGCCACAGCTCTGCACATCTCCCTTGTTCTTAAAGATAGACACTAATACACTTCTCCTCCATTCCTCTGGAATCATCTCACTCCAAGATCTTGTTAAACAGACTAGTCAGAAACTCTACTGCCACCTCTCCTAAGCACTTCCATGTTGAATTTACCAGTTTTGTATGAGGGTTTTGGCACTGGCATTTGATAAGTACAGTAATGTCCTTTTTGCCACTCAGAAGTGGGCAGGACCACGGAGGACAGAGGCTGTGATGTTGTTATGCAATGTCCATCACACTGTCTAAATTAGTCATATAGTCTCTAATTTCCATTGTATCCCCCAATGCCAAGTCTGAAGCTCTTGCTTGTTTGCTTTTATGAGAGCCGTCTTCAGGAGAAAACCTCCAAGACACTGTGAAATCTGAACAGAACTATAAACTAGTGGTGATTTAATTTGAATAGCTGATGTCCACATTTCTGCAGTGTCAACGTCAGTAAATTTTTATCCTGCTCATGTCCTGGTCTGTGTGCGCGGACGGTTGCTAGGCAACAGGCACAACAGTTGATTTCTGGCAAGATTAAGCTTTGATAATTTTTAAATTAGGATAGGATTATCTGGAATATTCAGCTTGTCTGGCCTTTGTCAGATCTTATGTATAGGATTTATATTAAAATAATAACAATAATTATAATAATTCTGTAGTACAGCTCCTGGCTCTCCAGTGGACTTTACTGGGTTGATTTTGCAGTCAAATCTCTAAATAAATGCATGACCTAAAGATGTCTCTAAGAGCAGCTCTGGCAGTAGTGCAGGTTCAAATCCTGGACGTTATCGTTTCCATGGTAACGGCTACAGTAATTCACAGGGACTTGTACAATGGGGTGGGGGGGGGGGTTCTTCATTCTGATTGAAATAGTTTAAATAGTTAATAGTTTAAAACTTAAAGCTTTTAAACAAAGTATAAGACCCCCCCCCACACACACACACACTGAGGGTGTCAAACAACATTTAATTCTGTACTGGACTACCAACTTGAAGTGTATCGTGTCGACGGCGGTGCGGGTAGTAAACATTTGTGAAGGAATTGGTTATAAAAATCTAGATCCATTTGAATATGTTGTTAGTTGTAATAAATAAATCTATAACTTTTCAACATAAAGCCTTTTTAACTTAATTTGCCTAGTTTGTCAGATATTCATATTCAAATTATGTCAAAATTGATGGGAAATTTGATGCCAAATTAGATGGGATCAAGTGTTTACATTCATTTAGATCGGGCCAGATCTGACCAAGGTGTTCACACGATTGAATTTTATTCCAATTGGGCTTTTATTAGAGGATTATTAGGATCTTGTTTATTTTTTATTTTATATAGGATATATTACTGATGTTGTTTTTTATATAATAAAACATTAATTTGATCAACAATTGTGGAAGGAGACTCCAGTGTAAACACTTAAACAGTCAGAGATAAAGCTGAACCATTGGAGTAGAATACACTTGTTTAGACTTTCAGATACTGTAAGTCTCCATCTGCAGGGTGTGTTTACAAAGAAAAAAAACCCTCCTGTGACCTCATATAAGAAGAGCTCCTCCCCCAACTGTGCCCTGCTGTTCTCTGGAGGGGCGTGGCTCAAGAGTAGCTCATTAACTTATAAATAGTTAATACCTCATTTATGTGTCATAAAAAATGCATTATTTGCCCCCCCTCGCCCCCCCATCCCCCCCCCCCCCCCCAGCAACCACCAGCACCACCTGTGAAAAAGGGCTATATGAAGACGTGACGTTGGATATAATGTCTAAAACAGTTTTGCGTTGAGAGACATGAGGTCGGAACTGGAGTCAGTGATGAGCTCATTACGTCACAGCTGCAGCGCACAAAGGCTTTTAGTGATGTAATGGTCCTGCAAAGCGGTCAGAGCAAACTGCAAAACTCATGAGTCTCACTGCTGGCTTTAACGCTCACATATCTCTCGCTCTCTCTCCCTCTCAGTGTACAGTCACGCTCCCAGATGAAGATTAGTGACCTCAGTGTCTGTGTCTGTGTCTCTGTCTTCGGGTCGATCTTCTCCTGTTTCGTTGTCTCTAACCTCTGTTTCTCCTTCTCTCGTTGTCTTTTTTGTTTTGTTTTTCATCCTTCTTTCCCTCTCATTTACCATACTGAAATAAATTTGCCATGGAAAAAAGTAATAGAAATAAAATAATCATGTCCTAGGGGTTGGGAAAAAAAATCATAATTACATTCAGAGTATTTCTTATTCACGATTTCCTTTTTTTAACCTCTCAGTAATGGGCCCCCCTGAGTGTTCGTTTTTTAAAAATATTACATGCTTTTAAGGTTTTCAGAATCCCTTTAATGATCTGTTTTATTATATTGTAGTGTATTTGCAGATTTAGGTTTGGTGGAAATGGAGGTGAAACTTTTGGCATTATTTTCCAGATTTAGAAAATGTTCTCTATTCAGATTTCTTATAATTAGGGATAATTATCTGAACAATTCTACACATCATTACCTGTTGAATAAAAATGGGATTTAAAGCAGACACTAGTGACAATTTAATGTTAATAGAATGAAATGAGCGTTAAAATGAGATAAACACCATTTTTAGACAAATTATTGACACAAAGTTTTCTATAACAAAATATTTTGTATTAAAAAATTACTACTGTACTGTACAGTGGTGTGAAAAACTATTTGCCCCCCTCCTGATTTCTTATTCTTTTGCATGTTTGTCACACAAAATGTTTCTGATCATCAAACACATTTAACTATTAGTCAAAGATAACACAAGTAAACACAAAATGCAGTTTTTAAATGAGGGGTTTTATTATTTAGGGAGAAAAAAAATCCAAACCTACCCAAACCCTGTGTGAAAAAGTAATTGCCCCCTGAACCTAATAACTGGTTGGGCCACCCTTAGCAGCAATAACTGCAATCAAGCGTTTGTGATAACTTGCAACGAGTCTTTTACAGCGCTCTGGAGGAATTTTGGCCCACTCATCTTTGCAGAATTGTTGTAATTCAGCTTTATTTGAGGGTTTTGTAGCATGAACTGCGTTTTTAAGATCATGCCACAACATCTCAATAGGATTCAGGTCAGGACTTTGACTAGGCCACTCCAAAGTCTTCATTTTGTTGTTCTTCAGCCATTCAGAGGTGGAGTTGCTGGTGTGTTTTGGGTCATTGTCCTGCTGCAGCACCCAAGATCGCTTCAGCTTGAGTTGACGAACAGATGGCCGGACATTCTCCTTCAGGATTTTTTGGTAGACAGTAGAATTCATGGTTCCATCTATCACAGCAAGCCTTCCAGGTCCTGAAGCAGCAAAACAACCCCAGACCATCACACTACCACCACCATATTTTACTGTTGGTATGATGTTCTTTTTCTGAAATGCTGTGTTACTTTTACGCCAGATGTAACGGGACACGCACCTTCCAAAAAGTTCAACTATTGTCTCATCGGTCCACAAGGTATTTTCCCAAAAGTCTTGGCAATCATTGAGATGTTTTTTTAGCAAAATTGAGACGAGCCTTAATGTTCTTTTTGCTTAAAAGTGGTTACGTCTTGGAAATCTGCCATGCAGGCCGTTTTTGCCCAGTCTCTTTCTTATGGTGGAGTCGTGAACACTGACCTTAATTGAGGCAAGTGAGGCCTGCAGTTCTTTAGATGTTGTCCTGGGGTCTTTTGTGGCCTCTCGGATGAGTTGTCTCTGCGCTCTTGGGGTAATTTTGGTCGGCCGGCCACTCCTGGGAAGGTTCACCACTGTTCCATGTTTTTGCCATTTGTGGATAATGGCTCTCACTGTGGTTCGCTGGAGTCCCAAAGCTTTAGAAATGGCTTTATAACCTTTACCAGACTGATAGATCTCAATTACTTTTGTTCTCATTTGTTCCTGAATTTCTTTGACTCTTGGCATGATGTCTAGCTTTTGAGGTGCTTTTGGTATACTTCTCTGTGTCAGGTAGCTCCTATTTAAGTGATTTCTTGATTGAAACAGGTGTGGCAGTAATCAGGCCTGGGGGTGACTACAGAAATTGAACTCAGTTGTGATAAACCACAGTTAAGTTATTTTTTAACAAGGGGGGCAATCACTTTTTCACACAGGGCCATGTAGATTTGGAGTTTTTTTTCTCCCTTAATAACGTAAACCTTCATTTAAAAACTGCATTTTGTGTTCAATTATGTTATCTTTGACTAATAGTTAACGGTTTTTGATGAGCAGAAACATTTAAGTGTGACAAACATGCAAAAGAATAAGAAATCAGGAAGGGGGCAAATAGTTTTTCACACCACTGTATATAGTCTTCTTTTTAGAAGCAATTAATTTTTTTTTGTTTTTTGGGTTTTTTCCAATTTTCGTGGAAAGTCGTGTCCAATTCCTCCCCGTCACTAGGGGGCTTCACATTAAGGCTACCACTACCACTCAGTCGGGAGGGCGAAGACTATCACGTGTTTCCTCCGAACCGCGTGACGTCAGCCGACCGCATCTTTACGAACTGCTCGCTCACGCACCATTAGGGGCGGAGTAACACACTCGGAGGAAAGAGCTAGCCGCTCCTTCCGCGTGCGCGAGCTCACAGACGCCCCTGATTGGCTGTAGAGCCGTGATTAATGTGGGAGCACAAAGTACCTCTCATCCGTCCCCCCTGAGAGAGAGCTCGGCCAATCAGCTCTTTCTATGCCTCCGGCTGTTAGAGGAAAACAGCATCACCCGGGAACCGAACCAGCAACCTCCGGATGATAGGGCGAGCTTTAGAAACAATTTTATATAGTTTTGATAGTAATAATTGAAAAAAAAATCACAAAAATAGTTTTTCCTCTTCAAAACTACCAAAATGGATATATCTCATTTTGCTGTCAAACTGTAGAAATATTTATAAAATGTAATTAAATTACTGTTTAAGCATCCTGCTATTTTATCTCTTATTGGCAAATATGCCTTAAACAAGTGAAAAAATTATAAAAAATATGTTCATCAAATACTTTTTTAAAATTTAGATAACATGAACATAGCTGTAAAATCTCGTAAAAAGTGGACTTTGTTAAAATGAGCCATCAGACTGTAAACAAAAATAATCCTTACACAAAAGTATTAAGCGAGTTACACTACTGTATATACGTTACGTCATACATTAAGTCAGTACTCGGTTACAGGGGGAAAAAAACTGTTTCTGTCAACATTAATTATGTCTATACTTTCACAGCTTTCACATGTTTTGTAAATAAAAATTTGTTAAAAAAAAGTTTTGTTAATATTTTTTTCTATTAATGTAACATGTATGAAAGTAGTTTCCAAATCCAGTGTTTCATAAAACTCAGCGATACATTTGTAACTGTTTTGGATGTATTGCAAGAATAAAGAGGGGCTGAGGAGGGAACAACTGTTTATAGCTGCTATAATGTAAGTGACAACAGGAAATTACTAGTTTCATAGAAATTAAATGTGTACCCTTTAGCAGATTAAAAGTATATGCCATTTGGTGCTTCATTCATCTGACTACGCCCAAATTGGGAACACCAATTAAACTAATCTGCATGTCTTTGGACTGTGGGAGGAAACCGGAGTACCAGGAGGAAAACCCACCAATAGGACCTTCTCCGGTTTTCTCTCACAGTCCAAAGACATGCAGATTAGGCTGATAGACGTTCCTAAATTGCTCACAATTGTGTGTGTGTCCTATGATGTATTGGCACCCTATCAGGGTGTATCCCCGCCTCATGGCCTAAATCTCCCAGGAGAGGCTCCCCTGAATACAGGATAAAGTGGTATAGACAATTAGTGAGTGTGTTTTATTCCGTATTGCATCACTGCAGTATTAGAGTAGCTTTACAGTAACATTTGTTGTCTGAGTTTAATTATATAAGTATTTTTACATGAGACCTCACAGATGTTTAAAGTAGAAATGGCAGATATGAAATGGTAGACCGAGTATCACACAATGATGATGGACATAATATGATAAAATAGACAAATACTATATAAAGACTGCACACACACACACACACACACGTATAAATGGCGATTTTGATCCCTGATGGTCTTTAAATTGTCGAAGCACTGAAATTCATTTATTATTCATCGGTTTTCAGGAAGAAAGAGTGAACCTGAGTGAAGGGGTCGCTCTGAAGCTCCTAATCCATTTTATTGTATTTTTTGCTCCCTGGATTTGGAGTAAAACTAAAAGGAAACCTGAGGAGCTTCCTAGCTCACACTGTAATCAAAAATAACAGTGCTAAGTACATTCCACCTCCTACACACTCAGGTTTAGGATTCGCTGAACCTTCCCTCAAGCCGGGGTGAAGAGAGATGCTTTAAAAGTGGTGATGTAGAGACGAACGAGGGAGAGGAATGGAAACAAAAAAACGCTGCAGGTTTAGATCTCACTGCCCTTATTGCAGTTTGGTTGTCAGAAACGGGTCTCAGAGGAGCGCTCGCCAGATGTTTTCACACAGATGTTGTAGGATGTTGAAGAGACAGTGATACTGAGGGATCTCATGTGTGCCAGGCAGATGAGTTTGGCTGAGATTGTATTGTTGCGAATGCTGATGGCTTCAGCGGGTGGTGTGTTGTGATACTGTGGTGTGGAAGATTATTGCAAACACTCATCACATGGCTCCTGCAATAAACCCATGTCGGAAAAAGACAAGAAATCAAGTGTAGGCAATTTCCCCTCAACAGCCGTGACTTTAGTGTGAGGAGTCGACATTGCTGGATATCTGAGACATACTGCATTCCTCCTCACACTTTCATGACGGATTACATGATGTATTTTAGTAAAAATAACAGATGAAATGGTCAGGATATTCCATGAAATCAATCAAAATACCTGGTCATGGTTCCTTCATGACACATTACTGAGTCAGTGTGGTGTGGCATGGAGGCGATCAGCTGAGTCAATGTGGTGTGGCACTGCTGAGGTGTTACTGAAGACCAGATTGCTTTGATAGCAGCCTTCAGCTCGTCTGTATTGTTTGGTGTTGTTGTTTTTCCTCTTCCTCTTGACAATAGCTCATAGATTCTCTATAGGGTTCAGGGATCAGGTGAGTTATTTGGTCAATCAAGCACAGTGATATCATGATCAGCAAGCCAGTTAGTGGAAGTTTTGGCACTGTGGACTGCTGGAAAATGAAATCGCCATCTCCACAAAGCCTGCCAGGAGACAGAAGCATGCAATGCTCTAAAGTCTCCAGGTAGACGCTGTAGTGGACCAACAGTGGACTAACACCAGCACACGACATGGCACCCCACATCATCACCGACTCCTGTGAGTGTGAAAATTCACACTAGACTTCAAGCAACTTGGTTTCCTCTCTTCTTTCAGATTATGAAACTTTGATTTCCAAATGAAATGCAACATTTACTTTCATCTGGAAAGCAAAGGTCCAGTTCGTTTTATGTTTAGCCTTGATGTTGTCTCTCTTGATATCAGGAAGGCAACAGTTGTAGCACCTTTCCTGTAGACGTCTCTGCGTGGTGGCTCTTGATGATCTGACTCCAGCCTCTTCCAAGTTGAGTCAGTTTTGCTTGACGGTCTTCTTCAGACTGTGGTCATCTGTTGCTTGTGCTGCTTTCCCACTATTTCCCCTTAGAGTCAACTTTCCATGAATAAGTTTGGGATACAGCGCTCTGCGAACAGCCAGCACTTTCAGCAATGACCTTCTGTTGGTTATGCTCCGTGTGAAGAGTATTGATTCATCTTCTCGACAACTGTTAAGTCAGCAGTCTTCCTCATGCCTGTACTGAACTAGACAGAGAGATACTTAGTATTTCTACTGTACGAATAGTAATTCACTCAAACTCTAAATGAAATATTCTAATATTTTGAGATTTAATTTTCATTAGCAATAAGCCATAATCAAAAAAAAAAAAAAAAAAAAGGCTTTAAATATTTTGCTGTATGTAACTTTTCCATGATATTAAATTTTTTTGACATGCACTTTAGATACTATTGGCATTAATAAAAGTAACACACTATTGTAGGAAAATGATCAAGGACAGGGCGGTGTGATGATGTAGATGATGTTTTTTTCCACACCTGTTTTTTTTATGCACTTTCAATTATTTTACAGTAAAATATAAAGAAGAAAAAAAAACTCTTGCTCTTGTAGGAAAATAATAATAATCAATAATGTGAGGGAGTTGCTGTTGCCTCACTGTTCATTATTTGTAAGTGTTTTCCTGGCAAATGTGGACATTTTAATAATTAACTACAGGATAGGACATCATACCGTAAAGAAAACAATCTATTTACAGTTTTAACATTGTGGAACATCCATTTAGTTGTCATTTTGTTGTTTTCTGCTATCTTTGCCTTTTATGCAGAGTTAAATGAAAATCAGGCACGCAAAGTAATTATTTTATTCATTCTTCCAATAGAACATTTTACACACAACTTTACATAAACTCTTATAAATCCTTGACAGCTGTCATGGCTAATTGGCCAAATCTGCAGGAAATCTGAGAGACGTGTTTGAATTTTCATAGAATTGTTCAGTCAATGAACAGAGACTGAAACCGTCCAGAGGGAAAATATAATTAGGGTCTGATGTGGCAGCAGCGACGTCACTGAGGTCACGAAGATACACAGGATTTTTTACCTGGATAATTTAAAGGTGTGCGAGTGTGTGAGTGTGCGAGTGTGTGAGTGCATGCGAGTGTGTGAGTGTGTGCCCGTGTGTGCCGTCATGTAATCACATCATCTCAGCTTCAATTATTTTAATGAAGTCTGCTATGGTGGGAAATTGCGAGAAAATGCAATTTGCTTGATTGAGTGAGGATAAAATATCTTTATGAGATCTGTTGGAAGCTTACAGGATCATGTTTCTGAGATTCGAATAAAATAAATGTTGCGTACAGATTATAATTGGATCTCGGATACAGAGTTAATAATCCAGGCTGTTTTTTTAGAGATGTATTTATATTCAGAATGACGCGGATAGAAATAAGGACTGCTTGACGAACTCCATTAATGCTAGGGCGAGTGATGCTTTAGTGAATCTTCTCGTCAGCCTTTTTTCCAGCACATCAAATCTCGATTTTTTTTAATCTCTTCTTTTGTGATTCATCAAAGATCCACATAATCAGCTTTCATCAAAATCAAAGATCGTCCAATTAAAAAACCTGCGCAACAGACAGGACGGCGTGCAACAGACAGGGCAATTAGTGCTCTCGGAAAGGAGCGTTCAGACAACAGACGTGTCTCTTACTCCAAACGTTGTTTCGTTTCTGCCTCGTGAACAAGCAGACAGCGGTGGCTGACTCGGTTAATGAAGGGCCCGCTTGAGTCAGGAACAAACCTCAGCTAATTTCATGTTTTAAACTCACAAACGAAGAGGAACCTTATGCTCATTTACTTTAAAAAAAACCATCTGGAATTAAAGTTGAAGTCCTGATGGAGTAGAGTGAATTCAGGATGTTAAAAGAAGGAAGTTATTGACGTCTTTGTGGCGGCAATAAAACACCCGGCTGGAAACTGGATCACAAATCCATGGCTGTAAAATGCCATAAAAGAAACACCACTTACAACATGCTGTGTTCTAATGAGCACTTTTACTGAATGTTCACACTAGCAGGTGACTAGGTTTAGTAGGTTGTAGGTTCCAGTGAGAAAAGGTAATAGCTATACACATATATCTCACACATTTGTACTTTGATTAGAATTTGATTGAGTATTTTGATTAGAAAATACTTAAACTTTTTTTTAACTCCACTACATCCTACAGGAAATAGCTGCACTTTTACTTAACTACATTTCTGCGTGTTGTTGCGTTACGTAACCATAGGGGTGCGTGGTAAAATAAAAAAAAAAGTAGTTTTGTACTTTTACTCAAGCAGACATGTAAAAGGAGTCCAGAAATATAGTTTCAGTTGAAAGATGTCAGATTTGTGCTCCAGTGAACGGTTTTATAGACTGTTTTAGTGTGACTGGAGTGTGTTGTGGATATCAGTGAGGTCATGATGACTGACTGTAAACTGATGACCACCCACGAGGAAATCGCTGATGGTGTGTATCCCGCAAGATATTAACTAACTATATAGATAAACACAGCACACATACAGTACAGCACATACAATATATTTATATTCAACTTCATTCCCGCACAAAAAGTCCATAAATTCTATAACTCCATATTGTACAGCTGTTTCTTATTTTTCTATATATTTTTCTTATATTGTATAATTTGTACTTTACAGTTATGTTATTTTATTGTAATTTTATATTTAATTTTATTCTTTCTTAGTTAAATTTCCCTTCTGTTTTCATTTTCATATTTATTCCCTATTCATAGTCACGGGCAGTTGTCGTACTGTGTATGACTGTGTATGTGACAAATAAAATTTGAATTTGAGTATGTAACAGATTTTTTGTTTTAATATTTGCTATTGCAAACTTTAAGCAGGTTTGCAAAGTTAATTTGTTTATTTAAATACTCAATCAATCCGATACACCACTGCATAAAAAAGTTAAAATATCTCTGATCTAGTAAAATTGATTTACTAGCTATTAATATATGATTATAGAAAATAATTGATTATATTATATTGATTAAAATATTGATTATAAATGATTATAGTCATATTATAAATGACTTGTTCTATTATAAAATAATTTTGCAAATTTTTAAGCATTTATTTCTAGAAATAAGCAAATTGTATATATAAAAAAACGCGTATGTGAAGAATAAATGTGACCCTAAATGTGTCTCAAAAATGGCCGTTTTTCAGTATTATACTGTCTCGCTTCAAACAATAATAATTTAAAATAATGTAAAAATTGTATTGTTGCTTAAATAGTTTTTGGGTAAAAGCTTAAAAAGCAAAAAATCTGTAGTGTCCGTAACCATGTCTAATTCATGTTGCAATATCTACCACAATTTAGCATTTTAGAATACAGTAATACACTTTTTCAGGTTCATCCACTGGAAAATTTTTTTTTATGACAATTAAGATACTGTAATTGAAAGATTTGAATAAAAAAAAAGTTATGGACACAGCATGAAAAAGGCATGAAATTGTATTTAGCAAATTTGTTTCTTTTTATTTGATGAAAAATATAAATGTGTATACAGGTACATAATTACAAGAAACAACACACGGATCAGGAGTGTATGGAGCATTAAATACTGTATTATGAAAAATGGTGATCCTATCTGAAAATTCACCAAGGTGAGACTTTTTTAGCACCAATCTCATGCTCTGGCCAATAGTACTGTATGTCTAAACATTGGTTTATATACCTTATATTTGGTTTATTTCTCATTCATTATTCCATAACAATAATAACATACAGTACATCAGAAATATATTTTCGTATACTGTCGTTTTTGCAGTGGGAAAAAAATAAGATTAAGGTAAGATAAACTGATTTGGTATTGAGTTATTTAAAAAAAAAAGAACATATTCCATCACAGGGATCAAAACCCCTTTTTCTTATTAAGTGACTGAACGAGACAGGAAAAGATTTGAATCTTTAATGAGACGCAGTTGGTGTAACTGTCCACCACACTGATTTCTCCTGGGAGCCCTTAGCCTGCTTCGCTGTGTTAGCTAGCTGTTAGCGATGCTTACATGCTTGCAACAAAAGGACGTGCATGCAGAGGTTTATTCTCCGATTTATCTGCTTCTCCACCATCTCTCACTCTCTGAGACCTGATTTGACAGATAATTCACAGAGGTTTAATTAACAGCAGCCTTTTCTCTTTGTGCTGCAATTCTTCAAAATGGAGTTTATGGTGCTACAAATCAAACACGGCGCAGGCTGTAACCTGCGCTCCGCTGACCTTTTGTCGGCACAAGGCAAACAAAAGTACTACTAAAGTGCAGAGCGGATTTGACACCCACACGTTATCTTCCGCAGGCCGGCGTGGTCGCTTGCTTCGCACGTCATCGTGTTAATGGCCTTTATTTGAGTATTTGAGTTATTATTAGCAAAGCATGGATTAGCATAAAACTAGTCGTTAAAGCCTCTCTTGTTTAGCATATCTGAAGCACAGTGTCTGAAAATAGCTGACATCATCAGGGCTTTCTCGTCGAAATCACAAATGTATGGCTCCTAGTAACTGCAAAAAAACAAACAAACAAAAAATAGACGCACAAACCAAGAAACGTTTCATCCAAATCAGGAGCTACTGTATATCTTTTTGAAATGCGTTTAAAGTCAAAACCAGAAGTCTTTTTTCGCAGTTCATGAACGCTGATTTGTCGTGAGACGACGCGATAAGTCATTTATTTAAAATTTTCATTCTGGACCCGAAAGGCATAATTGATCCAAACCCCAGTGGGAACATTTGTAAAATGATTTTATAAAATGTCTTGGACAGTGGGAATAAACCAGGAGGAAACCCAATAAGCATGAGAATGGAATACATTTTATTTGTTGGGGAATATTCCGTATCTTTGAAGATATTAAAAAATTTCCGTTCCTTTTTTATATTTAATATTTTGGATTAAAGATCAGGGCTCATATTCACAAAGCTTCTTAGAATTCTCTCAGAGAGTTCCTATCTTAGCCTAAAAAGTCCTAGCTGGGAGTCTTATGGCGCTTTTCCACTGCATAGTACGGCACGACACGGTTCAGTTCAACTCACTTTTGGGGGGTTTTCCACTGGGAACAGTACCTGGTACCTGGTCCTTTTTTTTAGTACCACCTCAGCCGAGGTTCCAAGCGCGTCGAACCGTTACCAAAACGTGACGTATAAACTCTGCTGGTCACTGATTGGCCGGAGAAAATCGTCATTACTGCGTCACCGAACTTGCGACACGAGACACAACAGAACCGCTATATTTAGAAACAGCCTTTTTGTATTAACCAAAAATTTTCTTTGGCTGCCATCAGCCTCTTTTGAAACTCCTTCGTCTCGCTGTTAAAAACATCCACATGCCGAGAATGAAGAACACCATGCCGTCGATATGCTCCATTGTTGTGTGTTTGTTTGTGGCGCGTTTACGATGACGTCACGGCAGTAGAGGCGCCGCGACTAAAACGACACGTGAGTAATCCCGCCCACTCTGGAAGGAAGGAAGTAAAACAACAAGAAAACCAAACTGGACAGAAGAGCAGTGTTTACTTTTAGCTTTACGTTCAGTGTTTCTTCTTTCCACCATTTTGTCGTCTTCTACAGAAACTCTTAAGCCTCATAAAAGTCCTCCTCTCCACTCTTAACCATTTTTACCTTAGGAGTATGTTTTAGGTCTAAGATGTTTTGTGAATCATTTTTATCTTTACTAACATTCATTCATTCATTCATCTTCTATACCACTTTATCCTTCTTTACTAACATTTAGTCCTAAATTTAAGGGGAAATTTTAAGAAAGTGTCAGAATTCTATGAATTTTCTCAGAATTTCATCACTAGGAGCAACTTTTAGGCTTAAAAAGCTTTGTAAATATTGTACAGTAAATACTGTATTGGCCCTGATATTTACTTGTCACAACAACTAACAAAAAAAACTGTATATATAAAATAAAATAATATCTAATTATAAAATAATGTATATTCTACAGAGAAAGACATGGGTGTAAAGAAAGGCACATTATTCTCTATAGTTTGCTCCATGTAGTGTTGTGGGACATATGAAGACCCTGAACATGTGATTTCTTTTTTTTAATTATTACTGTGTGTATATCTGTGTATATCTGCATAAGTTTAGCAGCATGCCAGGCTTTGCATTTACCTGTAAATTGGCATATTGTTGATTTTCAGAACACAAAGACCTTCATCGCTTTATTGTAAAAGCCAATTTGTTTTTGCGGATGAAAGGGGAGCTGTGCGCACCATACTGTAATTTATTCCTACAAGATCAAAAAGTCCCTATTTTGTTACTTCATTAGTTTTGTAGAAAGGGCTGTAAAGGACTACTTACTGTATGTTGTCGCAGATATGCATAGTCCATCTTTTACCAGGATCTCTTTACCCCCACCACCCTTTTTTTTCAAGGTTAATAAGACAAAAACATCACGCTACTGAGAAACTGCAAATAAGCGTCCCTGTGAATGGGCTGTTATTATAGAAATGATAAAGTATCCGAGCGAGTGCATTAATCAAAGCCTTGAGTTCAGAGCTGTGGAGAATGTAAAACTATGTACTGTATGTGTTGACTTGAAGAAAACCCAAATGAAAATCGAGTAAGTTCTTCTCCTGCCACTTGAAGGCAGCCGGTTGAGAGCTTGCTTTGTTTTTAGACACAAGAAACATCTTTGGAAGCTGAAAGGTAAAGGTTGTCTTCTTCGGGACATTGTTCTGTCAAGGATGAAGTCTCGTGAACAAAGAATGAACGCCACTCAGAAGACAAATAAAATTTGCCGTGTTGAATATCAGAATAGCCGTACAGTACGTGGTTCATGCACCTGCACTGCTGTCGTGAATCGAAAAAGAAAAGAAAAACTGAATCACTCGAAGGCTTTACTGTGCTTCTCATTTATTGGAAATGTCCTTAATTGATCTTGTATGACCCTGACTGGAAACCTGAGGCTTGATTTCGTTTCAGACTCGGGCGTTTCTCATGTCTGCTCCTCTCTGTACAACACAACCTCACCACGGTCTTTGATTTATTGATCATTTTTAATGTATGGTCCTCTAGTGTACGTTTTCATATAATCAGCCATATAGCTCTCTGACATTTGTAGTCGCTGACCACTGAGTGAGTCGGGTAATACAGTATAGTACACAAACACACACACACACACACACACACACACACACACACACACACACACACACACACACACACACCACAGGTGAAACATCTATCAGGCATGCACTGTGAAAAGACTGCATAAGGAAACAAAATCACACTTACGTAGAAATGGGTATTAAAAAAAGCATAGTTTCCAAAATATTATATTGAAATAGTTTTGATTACCACTCAAGACTATACAGTATTAATACCAATAATATGTTGGTTGATTTTTATTTTATAATACATCAAATGCTTTGATTTTGTAGGGAGTCATGGGCATCAAACTGGCACAACAAAAAAGTGATGGGATTTGTTAAATACTACACTGTTGGTGGTTATAGGAAACATTATAATCAATAAATAAATTTCAGATTATCATCAGCAACTCTACTACCACTTAAGTAGTTGACAATAGCACCTACTCATGAAAGTAGAAGTCCATGACTGCTGGGGAAACTACCTTGACAGTAAAAGGCTTGCATTCAACATTCTCCAAAAATCATCAGGTGCATTTAGCTCATTTTAAAGAAGTTGCTACCCAGCTGGTAGTAAAAAAAAATCTTTTAGTATATTTATTCAGTGAAACCCATTTATACTGCATATTTGTATATATATATTTTTTTCATCTATCCAGCATGTCTTTATATTTAATAAATGAAAACATATTTATTAGCTTATAGGATTAACAGGATCAAATGTACAATAGATTCACCTACAGCAGGTGAATAGTTTCAGACTTTGTGATTTGGTTAAAATATTCAACATTTCATAGAAAGGTCCCTAAAAACTGAAGTTAGTCTAATTAGAAAACATTTTCCTCATAAATATGTATGAAAAATAAAGGGGGGAAACAGCAGTGGTTAAATTTTACATCAATTATAAAGATAAAGTGTTAAAGCTAACCTTTCATCCGTAAAGGTCATGGCTTTCTAAAGAACCGCTTCTTTACTTGACCTTTCCACTGACACAAGGTGTTGTTTTTCATTCTAACAGTTGCTGTATAGTTCTGCCTCGAATGGAAAATAATAAAGCATCATCTTAATGAAACAGAACGAAATGAGTTTACTTAAAATGCTGTGATGTGAAATGTGTTTTTGTATATTTGCGTGTAGTCATATTGGAAATAACATCTGTCCTGTTCATTTTAGATGTAAATATACTATGTGTATGCACTTAAAATTTTGCATTAGAGCAAAAATGCTAACTCATAGTTAAGCCACAGCATTGTGAAGACGTTCAGTGTCGTAATCTTGTTTTTTTTATGCTGTAAAAGGAACATGCATTTACGATCACATTGCAATCTACAGACCAAACAAGCAGATTTGCAATAGAGTATATAATAAAAAAAAGTTATTAGGATTTTATTTGTCACATACAGTCATACACAGTACGATATGCAGTGAAATGTTTATATGACTGGCCGTGACCTTAAAATCAAGATTGTCAATAAGAAAAGAAATAGAATAAGAATAAGAAAAAAAATAATAATAATAATTAACAAAATATAAAATGTAAAAAATATTTTTAAAAACTTAGCTGTACAAAATATAGACAATATGGCTGTACAAATATGGAAAATATGGAAACTGGTGTGGAAATTGATGAAGAATTTAAATATAAATGTCTGGGGAGTGTGCAAATATACATGAATGTGAGGATGTAATGACCATCAATGTGCAAAAGTGTGCAAAACGAAATTAAATAGAAATGTCCAGGGTGAGTGCAAATGTGAATAAATGTTCAAATGTCCATAAATGTCTTGTTATTCATTTCTAAAGTTAAGTCGAAATATTTTTTTAATATCAAAATGGGATCTTACAGAACCTAAAATAAAGCGTCACATTAAATCATAAGATGTTCTATTTGTCAACTTACCAACCAGTAAAGAACACCATAAAGAATAAATAACACTTTTGAGTCAAGAACACTTCCATTTTTTTTTAAGAAAACAAGACCACATTTTGAGATACTAAACTAAAACCTGCTGTACTAAATGAACATCAGACTCAGGTCTAAAGAGTCCAGCCAAAAATATTTTGAAAATAATATAATTTTCATTACTCATTCATTCCATTATTGATAAAACGGTTAAGTCTTGTAACATGCGGTTTTTAAATGATGCTAAACAGGCACTGATAAGCTTGATAAACATTTTGAGTGAAGAGGACTTTCATATTTTTCCATGATTATATGGTGACCATGTTTTAGCCTTCCGTTAGTATCACTCCCCAGTTCCTTTTAGTTCTTGACCTTTTTTGAAAACATGGAAAATCCTACAAGCTTACAAATGAGCCAAAATTTACAAATTAGTTTGAATATCTGTAAAAATCAAACGCAACACTCGGATCGTATTTGTTATTCCAGGTCGCCTCTAGAAATCAACAATGTTAATAATGTGTTCCTGGTGCGATGGCTCATTATTCAATGTGACAAATGAAGTAACAGAGGACTTCATTAACGCAGCGTGCACTCAGCGTCCGGCCCATTTACCGCTGCCTTCTCGTCAAATACATCAACACAGCGGTGTGTTCTTCAATCATTAGGCCAGAGTGATTTCCATCCTTATGCAACACTCTATTTTAGCAGTGTTCCTGTCACTGGTAAATCAAGATTAGGTCATTCTGTGATAAGCAAATGTTGTCCTTTACGGATAAACAGATGATTAAGCTGCAGAAGAAGAGCATTGCTGAAAATATTCTACAAAAACAGGAAGATGTATTGGAAGAAGTACTGTATTGCATCCACTGGATTGGAACTGGTGCCTTCTTTTTAGTAAGGTCATTCAATGGGCTGGTGACGTCCAAATAATTAGTCACTACAATAATAGCCAGCCAGTCCCTGGAACCACCCTATCACTTTTTTGGTCTTGGACCTTGGACGTGCCGTAATCACCACCGTTTTATTTCTTCCTCTTGAATTACAGTCTTCTTTGGGTTCAACTTGAGTCTCACTTGTTGCAAGAGTCTCAGGACAGCTTGGAGATGTTGTGGAGGACCATGTCCTTGATTTGTTGATATATGGCAGGAGCCACGAAAAACCTAAATGGAAGGGTGACAAACTGGTGTAAACTGTACGGGGTGGAAAAAGTCATTACTTCTCAGGTCCTGGGAGGCAAAAGAATCTGCCCATATCCCTTTGTGAGATCCTTCATCAACCGATCGAGCAGTTTCGTCAATTTGAGGGATTGTTTACACATCAAACTTTGACAATGCGTTGAATTTGAAAAAGTCTGCACAGATCCACAGTATCCCGTCTGCCTTGGGTACCAAAACACTGGGGTGCTCCAATCACTGTGCAAATCCTTGACCATTGCTATCCATGTTAAGGTTGGTCTGTACTTTGTCCTGAACCACATTTTGGGTGCTCAGACGTACAGTATGATGGTACCACCACATGGTGGATTCTCAGTGTGGTGTTCTATGAAATTAGCTTGCTTGGGCACATGGGAAAATACTTTTTGCAACCAAGCAACCTGAGCTCTATGTAAAAGGTGGTTTCCACAGGGGACTGGGACAAATTGGGAAGCACAATTAGGAAGACAGCGGTTTGGGACTGCATCCCTCTACAATCGTAAGAGATTGAGGTGGAAAACCTGAAGCAGCCCCATAGTCGACATAGTCAACTTCCATCTCCCACATGTTGAATTTCTAAAGGATATACAGTATTGTATTTCTAGGAGAGTGCAACATCTGATTGCATTTTGTTGCCCACTGATTTGATTTGCTACTTACTGTAGTAAAAGTATGCTTGAGGGTCTCTGTGTCCCCCCATGAAAGTCTCTCTCATGGGGATTTGATATTGACAGAGGTGGCAGCTCCTTCCCAGCCAATGCTGCACACCCTGGGTGAGGTGGGGGCTAAACACCACTTATATTTTAATGTTTTGGACCCAGACACAGAGAGGCACCAAAGGTACACACCGCACCTTGACTACGTTCTCCACCCAATCCCCTACCTTGAACCAGGCCTTAGTGGACAGAGCACTGATGCAGAGTAAAGGAAAAGGAAGCATTAGCTTTGCAGGTTATTTTTCATAATTGGGGTAGGGGCAGCAAGGGGGGAGTGAGAGAGGGAAAGGTGAAGAGAGAGAAAGGAGAGAGTGAGAGAAGTCAAAGAGCTGCCTGCATTACCTTTTAAATGGTTTTATTTCATTTAAATGCAATTTGTCTATCTCTCCAGGCCACATTCATTTGCTAAGGGAAAATGTGATTCTGGTAATCCAAGATGTCCGCCCTTTAACATTTCAACTCATCTTTGTGTCCTTCACTGATCCAGTGAAATTGTGCGGCACAGTCATCTGCATTCCGGAAAAAGAAAAAGCTAAATCAAATGACCCTTAAATAAAGTTTCCGCTGAGCGTAACAGCATGTCTTAAGCACATTTGCTCCAAGTAAAGGAGCGACAAATGAGACAAGTGTGGGAAATAAATTGAAAACGTGTTATTTAAAGGTCTAAAAAGCTTCGCCCTCTTCTCCCTCTCCTGTGCCACGGCCGTGACTGATGGCCCTACTGTCCACAATGAGGAAGCTTAATGATGCGATACAGAGGCATTCCTGGAAATTCTCTCATCTGTCTACACAAAATGAGGCGTGATTACGGAACACGTGGTGCAGAAGTGACTGCAGAACTGTCTCTAAATCAAAACAAATAAAATGTCTATCCTGCTCAGACCGTAGAGCTGTGAAGCTTTAATTATGATGTGGACATAAAAACATAACGATTTTACGATGAGGAACAAACGTATACCGCGTCAGCTTCAGTGAGTGCTGCCGTATATCATGAGAACTGTTGGTGATTCAGTGTCTGCATCGTTCTCTAACTGATCTGACAAGCTGCCTCGCAAGCGAATAACATCATATCTGATCCAATATTCTGCTTAGCAGTCTGTCTATCTGTCAGCCTGTCTATCTGTCTGCCTGTCTATCTGTTTGTCTGCATGTCTGTATGTCTGTCTATTTGTCTGCATGTCTGTCTATTTAGCTGTCTGCATGTTCATAAGTTTATCTGTATATCTGTCTGTCTCTGTGTCTGCATGTCTGTCTGTCCTTTAGATCTGCCTGTCTGTCAATTTGTCTGCATACCTGTCTGTCTGCTTTTCACCTGTCTATTTGTTCTATCTGTATGTCTGTCTATCTGTCTGCATATGAGATAAGATCTTGATATCTGTTTGGTTGTCTATCAGCCTCCCTGTCTATTTAACTGTCTGTCTGTCTGTCTGTCTGTCTATTTGTCTGCATACCTGTCTGTCTGTATGTTTCTCTATTTGTCCACCTGTCTATAAGTCTGAATAATATGAGCTGTTACTAAAACCTATTTATTCTGGTCGAGGAAGATAAAAAAAACAGTGAGTTATATGACGAAGAGGAAATAATATTATCAAGCCATTTGATGATATTAACCGTTACCCATATTATCAAAGTCATTTTATTCTTTATTCTCTATTTATAATAACTATAAATCTATAAAAAATATAACTATATTTATATATAAATAACTATAGTTTGTCTTTGACATGACGTATAAGACTACATTCCACATCTAGCACTCAGTTAACATTAGCATAAATCTGGATCCTTGTTATTGTAAGTAGAGTAATACTGTAGTGCTGCGTTACAGTAACTGGGCCTCATTCCTGTTCTCATGGTTTTTTAATAGACAAATTAAATGCGTATGAGTCATTTTGTATAATCTGCATGTTTCCGGTGTATTACTGTATTTTTCCTGAATATAATTTAAATTTTGTTCACTCTTATTGCCAGCAGGTAGCCTAACCATATTCAGGCTGCCACCTGCGTCCTGATGGTATTACGAACTCAAAATGAATGAACATCAACAAAATTACAACCGTAATTAAAAAGGTTTTGTGTGTAACAAAACTCATGCATGGTATTTCGTTGTAAAATCTGTTAACTGTTAATTTTTCAGCCAACTTTCTTCAGTTTTGATATGCACATTCTTTTAAATCCCAGGTTAACATCCAACTGAAAGATGATTTTTTCCCCCCATGTCTGTGCATGAAATATTTAATCTAATCCAGTTTGCAGTCTTGCTGATGTGTTATTTCTTATGTATGTCTTTGTCACATTTAGGTCATGATTTAATTTAAAAAAAAATGGATCAATTCAATCATTTTACCTTTTCAACCCCATTACTCTAAATTTCAACCCTGTTACCATATGATTCTATTAACATAATCAAAAGTAATGATTTTCCGAACTCAAGGCTATAACCTGCTGTCCTTTTAACAGTTTTAGTGATTATATATTTAGTGTATTTGAACCAATATTTAAAATAAAAATCTGACATTTTGTAAAAAATTTAAATAAAACAAAAATCTAAAATTGTGTGACACAAAAATATTGCAGAAGAAAATTGGATAAATTAATATAAGCCAAGTCTTATCTAAAATTCAATGAGTATTCAATGTTAAATTGACTTTTTTCATGAACATCTTCAAACAAATATATAAAAAAATATATATATATTTTGGTTCCTGCATTAGTAACACAGTTGCAAAACAAATTAAACATCTTATTAAAAATGTACATTTGATGCCTGAGCTGGATGTCTACAAAAATGGCAGCTGGAAGGAATTCTATTGGTTTATTTAATGTAAATTGATCTTGCATTATTGTACAGCTGTGTTTGTGGTATTTCATTTGGACCCCTTTCAAATATTCTATAGAACTGAAGCAGATTGTGAAATGCATCACTTGCATTTCATTATAAACTGAAAAATAAAATCATTCTTTTTTTTTTTTTTGTTCTCTATCAACATTTATGGAAGGAGCCTCCAGTGTTAGCGTTTTGTAAAAGTCAGACTGAAGCTTTAAGTTTTTCATCATATTATTAGATATTCATCTTGTGGTCCTCCCTCATGGCTGCCGCGTCGCTCGCTTTATAGGAGACGTGTGAGAAATGAAACGTTCCTGTGAGAAATGAGATGTGCTCGAGAAAAATGCGTCCCTTGCCCCATGCCATGGTAGCTCCAGCAGTTTGCTTCGTGGATTCTGTGGTTTATACAGTACAGTTTAACTGGAACCAGTGATAGGATTAAATGGAGTGTGAGTAAAAATAACAGGCAAAAAAAAAAAAAAACATCAATATGTGACTATATGCGGCATTATATTTCTCAAAAAATATTATTCTTACTTTAATAATTGTCTTACTTATAAAAACTTCTATCCCTACAAACCTTCTGTTTCTTTAGGATGAAAGAGATGAAATTTAACCAATCAGATTTTTTTCTCTGCTGTTGCTATGGGATTACTGAACACTGGAGACTTTCTCAGTTCCTGTCTGTCAGACCACAGCTGTCCATCCACATCACAATGCAGCATGGACATATTCTTTTGGAATATCTTATCTGGCTTCTGCGAGCATCTGCTATGATGTCATCACGTGCCGCATCCACGGCAGCCAGCTATTTTAGAGAACTGCTTTATCTTTTGTTGATCCAATGCTTTAAACATTTCCCCTCCGTTGGTATAAACCGAGATTCACCTAAAAGAAATTCATCACTTCAAGACAGAATTTACAGAAACAGGCTAAAAGGAATGTTTAGAAATCTGCTTTACATGATGATAACAATCAGATTAACCATTTCGCAGACTATTTATAACAGATGACATATGTCTCTTTAGTCTAGTTATGCAGTTTAGAATTTTCTATATACCACTATATACAGTATACACACAGCCATAACATTATGACCACCTGGGTCTCCCTTTTGCCACCATAACAGTGATGCACTGTGTGTTTTGACACCTCTCTACACACACAGCCAGATTGTGATGCCAAGAGGACTGGGTCAGACCAACTCCAAAACTGCGGCTTTTGTTGTATGTTCCCGGTCTGCAGTGGTCAGGACATACCAGAAGTGATCCCGGAAAGAGAAACAGTGAACTGGTGACAGGGTTATGGGTGGCCAAGGCTCACTGATGCACATGGGGAGTGAAGGCTGGGCCGTGTTGTCTGATCCAATAGAACGACTAGTGTAGCATAAATTGGTGAAAAGGTTGACAACTGGTTGTGATAGAAAGATGGTCAGAATGCACAGTGCTTCACTGTTTTGGTGTCAATCAAAAGGGGGACTTACTCAATATTAAGCAGGTGGTCATAATGGTATGGCTGATGTATAAAATTTTGTATTAGTATTTCCTGAAGTGTGTGTCTATATATATATATATATATATATATATATATATATATAGAGAGAGAGAGAGAGAGAGGGGGGGGGGGGAGCTGTGCAAACGTCTTAGGCATCATATTATATACTGTACTGTATTATATTTTGGGGCAAAGTTACATGAAGAACTCGTATTCTCCAACAAGTTCAGTAAAACCTAACAGCTGTTTCCTTATAAAACTGCACAAATCTGTGTCTAAAACTCCTGAATTAATGCAGTGAGTGTTCACTCCAAATATTGACTGTTTATTTTATTACTCTTTATTGCTCTTTATGGAAGTTTCTTTTATTCTCAAAAGCATATTTTGCTTATGCCATATTTTTTTTATGCGCCCCAAACTTTTGCACTGTACTATAAGATAAAATAGTTGTTAGGTTTTACTGAGCTTGCTGGAGAATATGAGTTCTTCTGGTAACTTTATCACACTTGCTCTTTACTATTTTTATGCAAATCCCAGGAGGGTACATTTGGTTTTTTGTTTCCATCTGAAAAACTGGTCTATATATATATATATAAACAGACCAGCCACTGGATGCAGTGCCGGTCCCATGCCCGGATAAAATGGGAGGGTTGCGTCATGAAGGGCATCTGGCGTAAAACCTGTTTCAAGTTGTAGTGTGGACTGGATATCCTGCTGTGGCGACCCCTTGTCTGGAGCAGCCGAACGACCAACATTAAACACTCGTTGCCCTATGCACCGATTGTCACCGATATATACACATACATATACAGTGCTGTGAAAAACTATTTGCCCCCATCCTGATTTCTTATTCTTTTGCATGTTTGTCACACAAAATGTTTCTGATCATCAAACACATTTAACTATTAGTCAAAGATAACACAAGTAAACACAAAATGCAGTTTTTAAATGAGGGGTTTTATTATTTAGGGAGAAAAAAAATCCAAACCTACATGGCCCTGTGTGAAAAAGTAATTGCCCCCTGAACCTAATAACTGGTTGGGCCACCCTTAGCAGCAATAACTGCAATCAAGCGTTTGCGATAACTTGCAACGAGTCTTTTACAGCGCTCTGGAGGAATTTTGGCCCACTCATCTTTGCAGAATTGTTGTAATTCAGCTTTATTTGAGGGTTTTCTAGCATGAACCGCCTTTTTAAGGTCATGCCACAACATCTCAATAGGATTCAGGTCAGGACTTTGACTAGGCCGCTCCAAAGTCTTCATTTTGTTTTTCTTCAGCCATTCAGAGGTGGATTTGCTGGTGTGTTTTGGGTCATTGTCCTGCTGCAGCACCCAAGATCACTTCAGCTTGAGTTGACGAACAGATGGCCGGACATTCTCCTTCAGGATTTTTTGGTAGACAGTAGAATTCATGGTTCCATCTATCACAGCAAGCCTTCCAGGTCCTGAAGCAGCAAAACAACCCCAGACCATCACACTACCACCACCATATTTTACTGTTGCTATGATGTTCTTTTTCTGAAATGCGTTACTTTTACGCCAGATGTAACGAGACACGCACCTTCCAAAAAGTTCAACTTTTGTCTCGTCGGTCCACAAGGTATTTTCCCAAAAGTCTTGGCAATCATTGAGATGTTTTTTTAGCAAAATTGAGACGAGCCTTAATGTTCTTTTTGCTTAAAAGTGGTTTGCGCCTTGGAAATCTGCCATGCAGGCCGTTTTTGCCCAGTCTCTTTCTTATGGTGGAGTCGTGAACACTGACCTTAATTGAGGCAAGTGAGGCCTGCAGTTCTTTAGATGTTGTCCTGGGGTCTTTTGTGGCCTCTCGGATGAGTCGTCTCTGCGCTCTTGGGGTAATTTTGGTTGGCCGGCCACTCCTGGGAAGGTCCACCACTGTTCCATGTTTTTGCCATTTGTGGATAATGGCTCTCACTGTGGTTCGCTGGAGTCCCAAAGCTTTAGAAATGGCTTTATAACCTTTACCAGACTGATAGATCTCAATTACTTTTGTTCTCATTTGTTCCTGAATTTCTTTGGATCTTGGCATGATGTCTAGCTTTTGAGGTGCTTTTGGTCTACTTCTCTGTGTCAGGTAGCTCCTATTTAAGTGATTTCTTGATTGAAACAGGTGTGGCAATAATCAGGCCTGGGGGTGACTACAGAAATTTAACTCAGGTGTGATAAACCACAGTTAAGTTATTTTTTAACAAGGGGGGCAATCACTTTTTCACACAGGGCCATGTAGGTTTGGAGTTTATTTTCTCCTTTAATAACATAAACCTTCATTTAAAAACTGCATTTTGTGTTCAATTATGTTATCTTTGACTAATAGTTAACGGTTTTTGATGAGCAGAAACATTTAAGTGTGACAAACATGCAAAAGAATAAGAAATCAGGAAGGGGGCAAATAGTTTTTCACACCACTGTACATGTATATACATGTATACATATATATACATATATTCATTCATTTTCTATACCGCTTAATCCTGTGTTCAGGGTCGCGGGGGACCTGGAGCCTATCCCAGGAGACTTCGGGCACTAGGCGGGGTACACCCTGGACAGGGTGCCAATCCATCGCAGGGCACACACACATCCCCCCAATCACACAATACGGGCAATTTTAGGGACGCCAATTAGCCTCACCTGCATATCTTTGGACTGTGGGAGGAAACCGGAGTACCCGGAGGAAACCCACCAAGCAGGTTCTCCCACCGGGGAGAACATGCAAACTCCATGCACACAGAGACGGGAATCGAGCCTGGCCGGGGAATCGAACCCGGACCCTGGAGGTGCAAGGCGACAGTGCTAACCACTACACCACCGCGCCGCCTATATACATATACAAACCGGATTCCAAAAAAGTTGGGACACTAAACAAATTGTGAATAAAAACTGAATGCAATGATGTGGAGATGGCAAATGTCAATATTTTATTCAGAATAGAACATAGATGACAGATCAAAAGTTTAATCCGAGAAAATGTATCATTTTAAAGGAAAAATATGTTGATTCCAAATTTCACGGTGTCAACAAATCCCAAAAATGTTGGGACAAGTAGCAATAAGAGGCTGGAAAAAGTCAATTTGAGCATAACGAAGAGCTGGAAGACCAATTAACAGTAATTAGGTTAATTGGCAACATGATTGGGTATAAAAAGAGCTTCTCAGAGTGGCAGTGTCTCTCAGAAGCCAAGATGGGTAGAGGATCACCAATTCCCACAATGTTGCGCAGAAAGATAGTGGAGCAATATCAGAAAGGTGTTACCCAGCGAAAAATTGCAAAGACTTTGCAGTTATCATCATCAACTGTGCATAATATCATCCGAAGATTCAGAGAATCTGGAACAATCTCTGTGCGTAAGGGTCAAGGGCGTAAAACCATACTGGATGCCCGTGATCTCCGGCCCCTTAAACGACACTGCACCACAAACAGGAATGCTACTGTAAAGGAAATCACAGAATGGGCTCAGGAATACTTCCAGAAACCATCGTCAGTGAACACAATCCACCGTGCCATCCGCCGTCGCCAGCTGAAACTCTACAGTGCAAAGAAGAAGCCATTTCTAAGCAAGATCCACAAGCACAGGCGTTTTCATTGCGCCAGGGATCATTTAAAATGGAGTGTGGCAAAATGGAAGACTGTTCTGTGGTCAGACGAGTCACGATTCGAAGTTCTTGTTGGAAATGTGGGACGCCATGTCATCCGGACCAAAGAGGACAAGGACAACCCAAGTTGTTATCACCGCTCAGTTCAGAAGCCTGCATCTCTGATGGTATGGGGTTGCATGAGTGCGTGTGGCATGGGCAGCTTGCATGTCTGGAAAGGCACCATCAATGCAGAACAATATATTCAGGTTCTAGAACAACATATGCTCCCATCCAGACGTCATCTCTTTCAGGGAAGACCCTGCATTTTTCAACAAGATAATGCCAGACCACATTCTGCATCAATCACAACATCATGGCTGCGTAGGAGAAGGATCCGGGTACTGAAATGGCCAGTCTGCAGTCCAGATCTTTCCCCTATAGAGAACATTTGGCGCATCATAAAGAGGAAGGTGCGACAAAGAAGGCCCAAGACGATTGAACAGTTAGAGGCCTGTATTAGACAAGAATGGGAGAGCATTCCTATTTCTAAACTTGAGAAACTGGTCTCCTCGGTCCCCAGACGTCTGTTGAGTGTTGTAAGAAGAAGGGGAGATGCCACACAGTGGTGAAAATGGCCTTGTCCCAACTTTTTTGGGATTTGTTGACACCATGACATTTTGATTCACCATATTTTTCCCTTAAAATGATACATTTTCTCAGTTTAAACTTTTGTTCTGTGATTTATGTTCTATTCTGAATAAAATATTGACATTTGCCATCTCCACATCATTGCATTCAGTTTTTATTCACAATTTGTTTAGTGTCCCAACTTTTTTGGAATCCGGTTTGTATATATATATATATATATATATATATAGAGAGAGAGAGAGAGAGAGAGAGAGAGAGTATTGTTTCAATGTTGCATTTAAAACTAAAGTACTTATTAAACACACAATAAATATCTCCATTTAGAGTGCAAAAAAACAAACAATATAATTCAATTCTATAAAAAATACGGATCTGGCAACCCCATCCTCAAGCGCTCGCTCGCTTAGCGATGACGTAACCGATATTTTTGCGGAAGTCGGCGTTGATTGGGTGTATATTTAAATGACCCGATCTGATTGGCTGTTCCGGATCGACGCTTTCTATTTGAAATATCCGGCGTGTGTGTGTTTGTGTCGCGGTGAAGGGAAGCGAGCCGGGTGAGTTCAGCACTTTGTTGCCGTTATATTACAAAAATACAGTTTGACGAATAAAGTTGACTGTTTAAACTTTTCCGAGTGAATATAGAAAAGCTATAAATGAGAAACGTTATTGGTTTAAACCCTCCTGGTGCTGAGTTTGGTAGATTTCTGTACACAATCAGATCTCTTTCATGGATTAATGATTTAACAAAAGACATTTATATAAATTTATCATAAAGCTACATTAATATTAATCGTTAATTTCTTATATTTGCATGGAGTTTTCTTTTTATTTGCTTTTTAAAAATAATGTAATAAAAAACTGTCCATATGGGCATCATGAACTCTGAAAAAGTTATAGCAAAAAATAAATAAATAAATAAAATGATCTAGAAATTTAACATTTAGATACATTTTTAATGTGCATTTTTACTTTGTTTAATTCATATATTAATATTTCGGAGAATACTCCAAGTCTTGTATATCTATGTCTTATGTTTAAACTGTATGCAATGTTAAACAATTAATTGTGCAATTAATTTAAAAAAAAATGCTTTCATTAAGGCAGTGTCACTTAAAAGGTTTAAGTTAAGACTATTGATGATTTTCAAGTATGTGGGTGTTTTGTGTGTTGAAGGAGAAAACCACATAAACTGTCAAATTCTGGTTTAATTAAGAAAAAGTTTGAATGTGAATATTAAAATAAGTGTCTGGAAATAAGGTGTTTTTTTTGACACCTTTCCATCAGGACCAGTATTAACCATTTCCGAATATATCCCATTAACGAGATATTAAAAATGTAGCTACTGTGATAAGAGCCAGACTGCGATGTCTGGACGACTGAGTGAACAGAGCAACTGACCTGAACGAAGGGGTTACGGGTGGCCAAGGCTCATTGATGGGGAGTGAAGCCTGGCCTGGCCTGTCTAGTCCAAACGCACAAATTGATAAAGTTAATGCTAGTTCGAATAGAAAGGTGTCGGAACATGTAGGTCATTAGAGTTTTGGTGGCGAAGGGGCGGACCTACTGATGATGTTACGGCTGATCCGTGTAGTTTTGTGTTTCGATGCAAATTATTATGTCTATTTTTCTATATCCAAAGTAAACTCCAGTTGACTTCTCCGTGTTGTTTGTCCAGGATGTTGCACCCGGAGGACGGTGTGAGACTGGAGTGCAGTGTGGCAGTGGAGCGCGTGAGCGGCGCAGCAGCAGGTCCTGCGGTACAGCGCCGGGTTCTCCGCCGTGCCGCGGTCACTCTGGGCCGGGACGAGTTCCGAGAGCTGGTACTGCGCGTTCAGGACCTCCGTGGTGGACCCCATGAGAGCTTCATGTTGCGTAGGGACTTTCGGCTCTTCACGCGGTTCGTCAAGGACGGCAAGTGCACGGTGAACTTCCCGCAGAACAACACGCAGCTCCTGATCTCTGACTGTCCACCTGACCGACTGAAAACCTTCCTGAAGACGCTGAGTATAAAGCATGAAGCCTTACAGGGCAACAACCCGGTCAGTGAAAGGGCCCGCATGCGGGCGGGCGTCCCGAGAAGCTTTGAAATCATCAGCCCTGTGCAGCAGAAAGACATCCTGAAAGCGAACGAGTTAAGGAGCAAAGTGAACGCTCCACTGCAGGTGAAGGTGCTGACGGAGAGAGACGTGAACAGGACAGACCGCCGACAGCCGGCCAAACGACCCCGAACAGACGGAGACTCCAGCTCGGTATGATCGTCACTGCTTTCGGTTAATGTCTTGGATGCACATCAGGCATTAATCACCCACTTATGGGGATGATCAAGGGATTAATCACATCCTCATGCGGTTTGAATAACAGTAATGAGTAATTGTACTGTAATGCGTATTTCATTCATTCACTTGATTTGATTTGGAGAGAATAGAATCCCAGTGATTAGTTCTGTTGGTCCAATTCCACAAGTAAAGCTAATCATGCCTGAATAGGGAGACGTCCACCTCATCACCTGGATCATGTTCAGGCTTTAGGCCACGCCCCCTACCTGGGTTTGGTGACGGTGTGTGAGAAACTTATGTCTATACCTATTTTTTTATCAATATTAATATAAGTCTAAGTGATTTGGGGGGGGGGGGTGCTGGAGTTTGCTAAGCTTGAAGTTTTAGCCATTTTAGCTTTTCATTTCCATTACAAAACTCACACACACTGAATAAATCTCACGAGTTTGGACTGAGGTTTTGCTGTCTGCGGCGACGGGAGACGGTTCCACATGACCGTGACGACGGCCTTGGACTCGCCTGGTTTCTCTGATGGCTTCCTGAGACTCCAATAATAATGAACTGGACTCCATATGAACTTCTCCACATCTCCTGTTATACTGAACTTCCAGCCTCCTAACACACAGTATGACTTCAGATCAATCCCTGCTGTCTGTTATCTGTCAGCCAGATGAGGATGGGTTCCCTGTTGAGTCTGGTTCCTCTCAAGGTTTCTTCTTATTGACGTCTCGGGGAGTTTTTCCTTCAGCACCGTCGCCCTCGGCTCGTTCATCAGGGACGATCTGATCATCTAATCTGATATTATTTATACACGTTACCTCACATTTCCATAATTTTCTTTTTGACTTTGTAAAGCTGCTTTGCAACAATACGAATTGTTTAAATGCTGTATGAATAAAGCTGAATTAAATTCTTTGTTTCAGGTTAAAGCTCTTCACCCTCACAAGAAGCCCATCCTCACGTTGCCAGTTGCACAAAAACTCAGCAAAGAACAGATGGCGGTTCTGAATGCAGTACTGAGTGGGAAGAATGTGTTTTTCACTGGAAGTGCTGGTATTTACACATTTAGCCTCGTCTTAAATTCTACATCTGTGTATTTTGCGCAGTGATGTATAAAAAAAAAAACTTTTTCAAAGTAGGAAGATATAATTAAACTTCAGCTTGATATGATGTAGACCATGCATCTTCAATGACGAGGTCTAAATACTATCTATATCTTAAAAAAAAAAAAAAAAAAAAAAAATATATATATATATATATTAATATTAGATTCTGCACCTGATTACCATTGGGATGTGATTTGGGACCGAGCTCTGCTTCTAGCACGCTGATGACATTCTGCACTGATTTGTGTTGAGGTACGGGGAAGTCCTTCCTGTTGAAAAGGATTGTGGGATCGCTGCCTCCTAAAAGCACGTACGCCACGGCCAGCACCGGTGTCGCTGCATGTCATATAGGAGGGACGACCTTACACAGTTTCGCAGGTCAGTGTGCACTGCTTCTGTACTGATGGATGGATGAAAGATGATGGGATGGAAGGATGGCATGTGATTGGAACGAGACGGATGAGTGGATGATTAGTTTAGGGCTTGGAGTGGATGGATAAATTGGAGGAAGATATTTGGGTTGGATGATGATGATAGTGATTATGAAAGGTTGATGATGAATTGGTGAATAGCTGGTTAGATAGTGACCGATTGATTGATGGGATGGATTATAGATTTGGGACTGGATTTGATTAGAGTGGGTGATTGAATGGGATTGATATTGATTGAAAAAGAGTTTGTAATTGTAAATATTTCATAAAACTATTATAATTCCATGAGTCCTGTGTCCTTCTCTTCGATTGGTCAGGTATCGGCTCGGGTTCGGCTCCTCTAGAACAGTGTTTGGAGCTCGCACAGCGGCCCGGAGTCCTGCAGCACTGGACCAGCTGCAAACACCTGATCATCGACGAGGTCTCCATGGTGGAGGCCGAGTTCTTTGACAAGCTCGAGTCTATCGCCAGGCATGTATATCGTTATATTGACAACCCAGTTATTTCTTTACCAATTAATTCTATTAAATTATATATTTTTTAAAACTAACTCTAGGGTACTAGTGATATCACTCTGCAATTGTATCACAGTATTGATGATATCATATTGCTAAGATCAGATCAATTCTTTTTTTTTTTTTTTTTTTTTTAAGTTATTATTTATTCTTAGGATTTTTCTTTTTATTTATATAAAATTTAATAAATGTTAATATTCAATTTGTGCATATGTTGTGCATTGGATATTTGTTTACACTTTAAATAGTCGTCACGTCCTGATCTTCATTTTGAAGGAAGGAATGTGTCCAAATACCGGCTTGCCAGGTGTTTGGTTGCAGATTCTGTAGTTAGAGCTGCTCCAGTGCTTAATGATGTTGGATGGGTCTTGAACCCATCTTGGATGGATTTGACCAAGCTGATCAAATGATGGCATGTGCTGGTGAGGCGCTAGATCTTGTTTGATGTTCCTGAAGTGTCCAGCTTGGCATGCAGCAAATCATACTACATGGTTTTCACCACCACTGCTTGCTTTGAGGGTCTTCATAAGGCCAGTAGTTCATGTCTTGTACTCCATCTTCTTCTTTGACGACCCTCTGCGCCTCTTCATTCCACCACCAAATTCGGTTGTCAATAAATCGTGTTCCAGGCTTCATCCAATTACATTACACGCTGTCTCCTGAATTCAAGCAACTACATATTTCATGAGAAGAACCGTCTAATGATGTTACTCCGTCTTCCATTTGCTCCCGGAATTTGTCCTCGACCTCTTCAGCGGCGGCTGTGGGGTGAAGCAGGAGATGACTCCAACCACTGACCTCTAAGAAGCAATTGATCACATACAGTATATAGAAATTGTAAAGGATCTTTCACGAAGCCTTCTGTTTATTACATAAAGCAGTAGTCGGTAATTTATGCAGAGTTTGTCCATTTACGCCGTCATATTTCTGTAACATAACTTTTGAGATGCTAAATTGTTTATGTTCGACTCTTCGTGACTTTCTTGGAAAGGATACTGGAGTGGGTTGCCTTTACCTTCTCCAGTGGAACATCTGCAGGCAATTTTGAAATGCCAATTAGCCTCACACATATTGTGTAGTTTGTACCCTTTGCGTTGTTGCCGCTTCAACCGGTGTAAAGACCCTCACCGCTGGTTGAGATCCAGTCGGCATGGAGGTGATGATGGGATGTTCAATCACATTCTAGCTGCTTCGTGGCCAGATTCGAGGAAGTTTATTACAAATAAATGGTCCTGAAAATCGCGCAAGCTGCAGCATTGGGAGAAAATTGTTTGTGTTGACATAATGAACCCTGCGCTTTTGGTGCTTGTAGGTCAATTAGAAGATCCACCGAGGCTTTCGGAGGGATTCAGCTGATCGTGTGCGGAGATTTTCTCCAGCTTCCTCCCGTCACTAAAGGAAAGGAGAAACCCAGCTTCTGCTTCCAGGTGAGAAACGCCAGAAACATGGCCCGACTCGGGTTTGAGCCATAACACAAATCTTGTTTCCAACGAGCTGAAAACCGCAACCTTCTAATTAGCAGCTGCAGAATTGAGGAGCTCGGTTTGTTCTGTTTAATTTCAGGGTTCGAAAAACATCACCAGAGGCTTGAAATGAAAAGATTAGCAAGATCAGGTGCACGAATATTAAGGCTAGACAGTATGATCTAATGTCACAGTGCAATGCACAGGTGGTTTGTTCTCTAGTTTTATATTTGTATGGGGTTCTATGGCTTACGGTTGTTGTAGTGATTGATTTTTGTTAGAATTTTATATGCAAACACACACGATGTTCAATTTTATTAACTTTTTCTCTTTCAGTACATTTATTGTATGATTACTTCATAATATATATGCAGAACTTATTTATTCTATTTTGATTAGACACTTTTTTTGGGGGGGAGGCCCCCCCCCTTTTTTTTTATTTTTTTTTTATTATTATTATTATTATAAATTTTTTTTTTTTTTTTTTTTTTTTTTGACTTTCCACATTATGCTATTTTATTTATTTGCTTTTTCATTTGCATAAAACACTTTGAACATCCTGCATTTTCTCCCCCCCCCCCCCGCCCCTCCCCTTGTGTTTCATGTTCCATCAGGATGAGATGAGGCTTATTAAAACCACTCTTACTGTTGATCTAATTATTCTTATGAAAGTGGGGGCGGGGACGAGGCTTAATAGAACCCTGTTCCAATACTGAAATGATTTTGAGGCTCGTTGTGTTTGAGTAAACACTCGCTCGACAGACTTCATGCACGTCCTTTCAGCTTTAATAGAAAATTGGGTGAATTCAAGGAATAAAAGATTCTGTCCCTGTGTCTCCGTCCCTTTCTAACCGTTTGTGCCCTTTTTAGTTTGTTGCTTGGCAACGTGAATTATTCACCTTTTTGTTTCGACCTTGCATTAATCACCGATCGATTTTTAGATGGTACGGTTAATCGCGCGCTCTCTGTCCCGCAGTCGAGGAGCTGGAGGAAGTGCATCCACGTGAACATGGAGCTGACGGAGGTGCGCCGGCAGACGGACCGCACCTTCATCTCGCTCCTGCAGGCCGTTCGACTTGGCAGGTAATGAAACCTTCTACTCCACAGATCGGTGTTCTTACTCCACCGCGCGCTTTAACGCTCCTGTGCTTCCTGTTTTTTGTTTTTCTTGTTTTTCCAGAGTCACTGAGGAAGTCACCGCCCGGCTCCTGAAGAGCTCCACTAACCCCATCGAGCGGGACGGTATCCTAGCTACCAGGCTGTGCACACACAAGGACGATGTGGAGCTCACTAACGAGAACAAACTCCAGCAGTTGCCAGGTTTGTTGATCGCCAGGATGTTTGGTTTGTAACAAATTGGTAAATCAATAAGTGTGATTCCGTACATGGTGTTCAGTGAACTTGACATGTTTCGTGCTCCGCTTTTAGGACCTCTGCGTGTGTTCGAGGCTCTGGACAGTGACCCGATGTTGGCGAAAACCATCGACGCACAGAGTCCAGTGGGTCAGACGTTACAGCTGAAAGTGGGAGCTCAGGTAAGAGCTACTGTAGCACCCGGTCACGTCTGGTAGTTTATGTTTAAACATCTGGATTATAACACAAATTGTTTGGTTTTGCTTTTGTCCTTTAGGTTATGCTGACCAAAAACCTGGACGTCCAGCGAGGGCTGGTGAACGGTGCGAGAGGCGTCGTGGTGGACTTCCTGCCGGGAAATCAGGGTACGAACCAAAGCGCCGTTAGATCTGATGGTTTATATTGACGTCTTCTGTCTAATGTAGTATTGATCAGGGTGACGGCGGCTCACTCGCGGGAACAGACATGCCGCGTTAAAATCAGTGATGTGATGATGATGTAAGTGATCACATGGACCAACACATGTTCATGGACCTTGTTTATCAAGATAAACACAAAGCGGTTTATTAGCGATAACACGAGGATATTGTACACATCAGGAGTGTAGACGGAGTGAGAGACGGCGAGACTTTGTAACAATAGCTGGTGTTTCATTTCACACTATTGATCTACAGTGGTGTGAAAACTATTTGCCCCCTTCCTGATTTCTTATTCTTTTGCATGTTTGTCACACTTAAATGTTTCTGCTCATCAAAAACCGTTAACTATTAGTCAAAGATAACATAATTGAACACAAAATGCAGTTTTTAAATGAAGGTTTACGCTATTAAGGGAGAACAAAACCTCCAAATCTACATGGCCCTGTGTGAAAAAGTGATTGCCCCCCTTGTTAAAAAATAACTTAACTGTGGTTTATCACACCTGAGTTCAATTTCTGTAGTCACCCCCAGGCCTGATTACTGCCACACCTGTTTCAATCAAGAAATCACTTAAATAGGAGCTACCTGACACAGAGAAGTAGACCAAAAGCACCTCAAAAGCTAGACATCATGCCAAGATCCAAAGAAATTCAGGAACAAATGAGAACAAAAGTAATTGAGATCTATCAGTCTGGTAAAGGTTATAAAGCCATTTCTAAAGCTTTGGGACTCCAGCGAACCACAGTGAGAGCCATTATCCACAAATGGCAAAAACATGGAACAGTGGTGAACCTTCCCAGGAGTGGCCGGCCGACCAAAATTACCCCAAGAGCGCAGAGACAACTCATCCGAGAGGCCACAAAAGACCCCAGGACAACATCTAAACAACTGCAGGCCTCACTTGCCTCAATTAAGGTCAGTGTTCACGACTCCACCATAAGAAAGAGACTGGGCAAAAATGGCCTGCATGGCAGATTTCCAAGGCGCAAACCACTTTTAAGCAAAAAGAACATTAAGGCTCGTCTCAATTTTGCTAAAAAAACATCTCAATGATTGCCAAGACTTTTGGGAAAATACCTTGTGGACCGACGAGACAAAAGTTGAACTTTTTGGAAGGTGCGTGTCCCGTTACATCTGGCGTAAAAGTAACACAGCATTTCAGAAAAAGAACATCATACCAACAGTAAAATATGGTGGTGGTAGTGTGATGGTCTGGGGTTGTTTTGCTGCTTCAGGACCTGGAAGGCTTGCTGTGATAGATGGAACCATGAATTCTACTGTCTACCAAAACATCCTGAAGGAGAATGTCCGGCCATCTGTTCGTCAACTCAAGCTGAAGCGATCTTGGGTGCTGCAGCAGGACAATGACCCAAAACACACCAGCAAATCCACCTCTGAATGGCTGAAGAAAAACAAAATGAAGACTTTGGAGTGGCCTAGTCAAAGTTCTGACCTGAATCCTATTGAGATGTTGTGGCATGACCTTAAAAAGGCGGTTCATGCTAGAAAACCCTCAAATAAAGCTGAATTACAACAATTCTGCAAAGATGAGTGGGCCAAAATTCCTCCAGAGCGCTGTAAAAGACTCGTTGCAAGTTATCACAAACGCTTGATTGCAGTTATTGCTGCTAAGGGTGGCTCAACCAGTTATTAGGTTCAGGGGGCAATTACTTTTTCACACAGGGCCATGTAGGTTTGGATTTTTTTTTTTCTCCCTAAATAATAAAAGCCCTCATTTAAAAACTGCATTTTGTGTTTACTTGTGTTATCTTTGACTAATAGTTAAATGTGTTTGATCAGAAACATCTCGTGTGACAAACATGCAAAAGAATAAGAAATCAGGAGGGGGGGCAAATAGTTTTTCACACCACTGTATGTGCTTCAAAAGAATCTCTTAATACTTCTTTCCTTTTTTTTTGGCTAATGTTTCTCTTCAGAGAGACCAAGTGAGTCAGAATCCGGGATGATCAGGCATTAATGATGTCAGACTCGAACTCATTCCTGCAGCAAGTTTATATAATGAGAATCTCCCCCCCCCCCCCCTCCATTAAAATTCTTGTAAACCTTTAATATTTCAAATACTCACTTATAAACCAACCTTGTTTTATGGTAAACTGGAGCTGTACGAGTAACCTTGTAGCTTCACTCAGTATTTATGGTTTTGAGAAATTAGTGTTTTTGTATCTCTGCTTATTATACTGTAAAGATAATCATGCACATAACTTTATTGCCTTATTATTTTTTTCCCCTTCTACAGCCGTCCTTGGACTAATCTCATGATTTAATAATCTAATCCTCTGCATGTCCTGTGTCTGGCTCCGTCCATCAGGCCTCCCGCGAGTGCGCTTCCTGTGCGGCGCTGTAGAAGTGATGAAGCGCGAGCGCTGGACGTTTAAGGCGGCGGGAGGACTGTACCTGAGCCGACAGCAGCTCCCGCTCAAGCTAGCCTGGGCCATCTCCATCCACAAGAGTCAAGTGAGGGCGTCTCTGACTCAGAACTGAAATTGCCTTAAGCCACTGATTCATACCTGATTCACCGTATCTCTTTCCACACACACACACACACACACACACACACACACTTTGCTGACGTCTGAGCCACGTTTATCTGTTTTATGAAAAATAAGACGTAGTGCCTTGTTTATTGGTAGCGATGTTCTAGCATTAGTGTAGATTGCAGATGCACGTTTCTCTCGTTCTCGCAGCAGTGCGTCAGTCGCGTTAGCCGCTGCCTCCAGGCCGCGAGCCACCGGCACTAATGGCTTTCAATTAGCCGGAGCTGGCTGTGGATGGAACTCGGGGTAATTAGGTTCATTAGCTACAGATGGAAGTGTATCATGGCTGCTTTTGGTCCTGTTTTAATGAGCCGCTGAGACTCGTATGACCTCGGGGCCCATGATGCGACTCTCAAATCCAAAACATGCACCTTTTGGTTTCTTGTCCATAGTCGACCAATATAATGTCTGATCCCTGAGCATCATCACCGGGACCTGTGGTCAGAAGTGGGCGGAGTTTCAGGTTAATATTCAAGGAGCTTCCTGTTTAGAGCAACAAAATTCGAGTTTTGTGTCCATCTGTGGAAATGCATGTGGAACATTTAAGTCCTTGGTTATAGGTGAGACCATGCCCATATATGGAAATGTAGGGAGAACTTGCTTCGAAAATCATGGAGGTGGGATAGCCAGGTGTAGCTCAGTGGTTAAGGCATTGGACTACGGTTCGGAAGATCCCAGGTTCAAATCCCACAACCACCAAGTTGCCACTGTTGGACCCTTGAGCCTCAACTTAACCCTCAACTGCTCAGATGTGTAATGAGATAAAAATGCAAGTCGTTCTGGATAAGAGCATCTGCTAAATGCTGTAATGTAAATAGTCAGGGGTGTACAAAGTTTTGCCCATCTAGTGTAGTATACATATCTTTTGTAATAAAATGAGAGACAAGTTTAAGAATAATTTAAACTTGCTTCCATCTTGGCCTGAAGATAAATATTCACTGAGTGTTTATTTATTTATTTTTAGTAAATGTTCATTAAAGTTTTATTTATTAACATAATGCATCATCGAACAATAAGTACTATTAAAATAAATTAGTTTTGGTTTGTTTTTCCCCTAAAGTGTAAGCGAATATAAACCAGGCTGGATTTCACCGGCTGCTAGACGATGATTAGCATAAAATGTCACGTCATAGAGACGCGTAATTTGGCACCTTGGTTGTTCCGACCCCTAATTAACATCTCGTTATGGAGTAATTAACACTAACTGCACTCTGCTCTGCTGTCCCTGCTGGCTGTGTTTCAGGGCATGACGCTGGACTGCGTGGAGATCTCTCTGGCCCGGGTGTTCGAGAGCGGCCAGGCTTACGTAGCGCTATCCCGAGCCCGCAGTCTGGAGGGGCTCCGGGTCATGGACTTCGACCCGCGAGTGGTCCAGGCCAACTCTGACGTTCTGATGTTCTACAAGAGGCTGAAGAAGGAGCGACTCCTCCTGCAGGTCGGTGCCGCCTCGCTTCATCATTCTGTCCGCTGCTCCTCACCGGTCCAGACTGAATATGAAGGGGGATGATGATAAATGTGGCACCATGAAAAAATGAATTATCCAGGCAGCTTTTTATCTCCGTCAGTTTTACTCTTCTAACAGGGTGAGCTGGATCGTCTGTGGCAGGCGGCTTCATTCTGCATTCAGAGCCGCCCGTTATACCGGCACGGAACTTTATGTTCCAGCACGTCCACCTCCCTGAAGAGCAAATGTCAGCTTTTCTGGATGAAAAGACGTGAATAAAGATGGTCATGATTTTTAGGATACACGTTGGGTGAAGTTTGTTGGCTCTGTGCTTTTGGTATTTGAACTTTCTCTTCTTCAGTAAAGCACAGAGACGTAACCATCATGTCACCGTTATCTGCAGTGTCCAGAGCATTTAAGATGCCCGGGTGACTGTGGAGCCCTGGGGGGCGGGGCCCTGGGGGGTGGGCCCGGGTGACTGAGGAGGCGAACCCAAGTTGTAAACAACCTTGCTTGAAGTTTGGGGGAAATTTGTGGGCGTGGCTAGTTGCAGGATTCCATAGAACTAAGTGGATAAGATGGATGAATGGGTGGAGCTAAGTGGTGTTGATGGACAGAGGGGGTGGGGCCTTAAGAAGTGGTCCTCAGAACTATGTGAACAGGATGACCGCAAATGTCTTACGATCAATAATATTTATGACGTGAGCCAAAAAATGTTATGGTTGATTTTGTACAGATGTGATTCTGCTATAATTTTTTATTTTATTTTAAAGAATGATGTGTTTTGTAAAACGTCTCGTTGGTTTCTGATAAATCTAATCTAAAATTCTATTGCTTAGGCGTCTCGCATCCTTCGTGACACTAATCTAACTGTGTGTGTGTGTGTTACAGTCCTCCATGAATGACTTTGTTGGGAAAAGCAACAAGGAGAATGAAGCTTGGTGAGATGTCTCCATCACGCCCCTGTGCACTGTGTGTATGCCCGGACTCGCCTGATCTCCCTCTCTTTATTTATCCATCATGATTTACATTTCTGACGTTCTCATGGTGCTGCTGTAAAATGTTAAACACCTGGAATAAGTGTGTGCATTTAGGTTTTTACCCCTTATTTTGTTTTAATAAATTTATGTTTTTATATTTGTGAGTTTTCGGTGAAGCCTTAGTTTTTGTTTTTTAAGCAGAATAAATAACCTTGGTTTATTGTAAGGTGTTTCTGTAAAAGATTTATTAAGACAGTTATTTTTTTTTTAACCCTTTGAGGTGGAACAGCTCCTAAACTTTTTCCATTAAATCTTTTAGATCTAATCAATAAAATGTCACAAATAAGAAAAGCAGCATACAGAAGTGAGCTCATTCATGAAAACCTTGACTTTTCTGCCACCTTGTGGCGCCTTTGTGGAACTGCAACGGAGTTGAGTGAAATCTGAAACCCAAAGTAATGAAACTTTTTAATTTTTTTTTGTAATCTATGAAGATCTAAACGGTGTTGGAGTTCTACTTTTTATAAATAAATAAAAAAATTCAGACAAGTTTGAAAGATGCTAAACAATGGGAAATGCAATAAAAATATGAAAATTAAATTTATATTTCTACTGATGAGCAAAAGATGCCTTAATTGAGGAATATTACTAAGGTCAGCTCATTCAATGTACTGAAAAGCTTGTGTGCAACTTGGAAAAACAGCAGAGAAGTATTATGAATGATTATAATAATTTAACACTTTATAAATGCAGATAATTTCCTGCTATCTGTTTCACCCAGATGAGGATGGGTTCCCTGTTCAGTCTGGTTCCTCTCAAGGTTTCTTCCTATTACCATCTCAGGGAGTTTTTCCTTGCCACTGTCGCCCTCGGGCTTGCTCACCAGGGACTATCTGACCATACTGATTCATACACATTCACATTCCATACAAACTTAAATAATTCTTTTGATTGTGTAAAGCTGTTTTGAGACAATGTCAATTGTTAAAAGCGCTATACAAATAAAACTGAATTGAATTATAATCGAGTGCTTATTTTTGGTTATTGGAAAGCGTTAGGAGTTGAAACGGTTTGGAGTAATGATCAACAACAAGGAAAAGAAGCTGAACACTCGTATAATTCTGGACTTGTAGTGTTATTGATGTGAAATGCACTTACACTGTGATGTCAGTAAACGCAGGAAGTCAAACAGCTCCTCTGTGCACACACACACACACACACACACACACTCAACCCAACACCCCTAGTCACATGACAGCATCCAAGCACAACTGTACATGCACACACACACATTTTTTTTTTTTTTGGATCATGCTTAGCACTGTCGCCTTGCACCTCCAGGGTGTGGGTTCGATTCCCGTCTCTGTGTGCATGGAGTTTGCATGTTCTCCCCGTGATTGGTGGGTTTCCTCTGGGTACTCCGGTTTCCTCCCACAGTCCAAAGACCTGTAGGTTAGTTCCCAAATCTTGAGTGTGTGTGTGTGATGGATTGGCACCCAGTCCAGGGTCGTACCTCGTGCAGTAAGGCCCCTGGGATAGGCTCCAGGCCCCCCGCGACCCTGAACACAGGATAAAGCGGTGTAGATGGTGAGTGAGTGAGTGTAATATAATGAAGTAAACATTTAAAATAACTGTTTTAATCATCATGTTATAAAACACCTTTGTACATGAACTATAAACAAAGATTTCGAAAAATTCACTAAACTAAACAAATTACAACTTTATGATTTTCGTGACGTTTAATTGATAAATGGTAATTATCTTTTAAAAAAAACATTTTAAAAGTAATAAAATGTTTTTATTTTCATACGCGCTGTTTTTTTGTTGTTGTTGTTGTTGTTTTGATGTTCGCGTGGTGTGACGGAAAACTTCCGGAACCAATCAGTCCTGTTTCTCTGTGAGTCGCGGACACTTTTAGATGTGACACACAAAAATGGCGGCGCGCACGAGCGCGCACTAAACTAAACAAATTACAACTTTATGATTCGTGATGTTTAATTGATAAATGGTAATTATCTTTTTAAAAAACATTTTAAAAGTAATCAAATGTTTTTATTTTCACACGCGCTGTTTTTTTTTTTGTTGTTGTTGTTTTGATGTTCGCGTGGTGTGACGGAAAACTTCCGGAACCAATAAGTCCTGTTTCTCTGTGAGTCGCGGACACTTTTAGATGTGACACACAAAAATGGCGGCGCGCACGAGCCCGAGATTTTTGATAAACGAGTTGAAAGAGTCGGTTTGTTTTATTCAGCGACGGAATCGCGTTAAAACCAAATGGGTGTGAAAATTTAATTAATGTCAAATTATGTAAAACATGAATTTACTGCTTTACTTAATACCACTAGTAGTAGTAATTTCACAAGATTTATACATAATGTGCAGCACAAAAGTCTTTAAATGATAAACATTACTAAAAAAATCTATTAAATAGAACAGAATTATAAATAGAAACGAAAATAAAAGGATAAAATGCAGGAAATATTTTTTTCACCTGTTTAATAAGTGTTCACCTCACAAGTGTTTATTTTAAATATCATTAAATATTTGTTAAATATTAAAAGTGCAAGTCATCTACAGTTTTAGAGACTTTTATGACACTTGAGATAAATAAATGAATTGACTTGAGGTTGTATTTGTTCCTCGACCAGGCGAGCACCAGAGCCAAACTCCCCGCCTCCACCCTGGCCCTGCAGCACTTCGACGCCACCTATAAGAACCACTTCGGCGAGCTGTGGCCCTCGGTCCGCGTCGGCATGCTGTCCGAGCAGAAATACGGAGCCCTGATCAACAACTTGGCCTCAAACGCAGACGTGATCTCGACGTTACGCTCGGGAGGCTGCAGGGATTTCGTCAGACAACCAGACACGCACGAGTCTTTAGATCAATCTCAACAAAATGATGATCCTTGTACAGAACCGCTGCGTATTCACTCAGACATCCAGTGTTTTGTCTTCCCCAGAGGGGACATCTCTCGATTTAAACCCGCCAGGTAGGACACGATTTCTTCCTCCGTTGTCTTTATCTGACTGTCGCATGAATTACTCCGTATGTCTCGTTTCTCTCAGACCAGACAGCGCCGGATTGCTGAGTTATTATCTCCTGGATGCAGCTTCCGTGCTGCCCGTGCTGGCGCTGGACGTCCAGCCGGGTCACGCGGTTCTGGACCTCTGCGCCGGCCCCGGAGGGAAGACGCTCGCTATTTTGCAGACGCAATCTGTCCGTATGTAAAGATGTTTGTTGGTTTGTCATGTTTGTTGGTTTGTCACTCTTTTCTTGCGCACCTGACGTTTAACGTGCTTGCAGGATTTCTGTGGGCCAACGATTTGTCTGGGTCTCGCGTGACCCGGCTACAGAGGACGCTCCAGAGCTACGTGCCCAAGGAGCTGAGACACGAGGACAAGATCCGGGTCACGTCTCTTGATGGACGCAAATGGAGGAATATGAAAGACCTTGAATTTGACAGAGTCAGTATGGGTCACTTTGATCATGTTTTAGGTGTTCTCTGTCATTTAGCGTTTGCCTTCTGACCCGCTGCATCCTGCATGGATCTCACTCACTTACTCTCTACTTCTATACCTAACCTACCTCTTAGCCTAACCCGCATATCTTTGAACAGTGGGAGGTAACCCACCAAGCATGGGGAGAACATAGAGATGGGAATCGAGCCTGGCCGAGAATTGAACCCGGACCCTGGAGGTGTAAGGCGACAGTGCTAACCACTACACCGCCGTGCCGCTGCGTGGATCTGACTTATTTAAATAAGCTGTATTTGTGTCCATGCTAATCTCTCTCTGTGTGTCTCTCTCTGTCTCCTGTGTCAGGTGTTGGTGGACGTCCCCTGTACCGCAGACAGACAGTCCCTAATGGAGGATGAGAACAACATCTTCAAAAAGTTCAGGACTAAAGAGAGACAGACGCTTCCTTTACTGCAGATTGAACTTCTGCTGTGAGCTATTATTTGTTTTTAATAATCTCTAACAATATAAAAAAATAAAAAATAATTATCCATCTCGTCATTAGGTAAAGTTACCATAAATCCCACTTGAAGAAGTTGGAAGATTGATAAATAAATGGAGAAAAAGGGACCCAAAAGAAGGGGGTGATAAAAATAATAATAATAAAAGCAAAACTGAATTTCCTCATTTGTTTGGAATAGAGAATTATAAATTAATGATTTATAAAATAATTATATATTTTTTAAATAATTTATTTATAATTACCATATATATCTCTTAATTTATAAGTATAAAATAAATTATTGCTTTATTATTCAGTGTTGTAGTTAAAAAGGTGTAGATAACTAAAAAACAGATTATTAAGTGTATCATTGGACACTTTCTTGTTTAATTTCAGGTTTTTATTTTTTATAAAGAAGCAAAATGATCAAGCAATTTTTTAATGCGATTTGATAATTTGCTATTCTCTCTATATTTTTTTAATTTATTTTAATGGTGAAAATGTATTTATTATAATAACTGTTAATTGAATTCCAAAAAAAACCCAAGTGATTTATGAATAAATAAATAAAAAACAGCTAAGGCTGTGCCCCAAGAAAGTCAAAGTGTGCAACATTTTAAATAATAAATATAATAAAAATAATAATAAGTTAGATCATCTTTAAAAATATAGCCCAGGCTTTAAACAATCTAAGTGACGATATCAGTTCAGCTGAGAGTCTGTGAAATAAGCGGCTCCTGGTTCGAGACTGACTCGTCATCGCCCCCGTGTTTGCTCTCAGGTCGGGACTCCAGGCGACTCGTCCGGGCGGACAGCTGCTCTACTCCACCTGCTCTCTGTCTCAGCTGCAGAACGAGTGTGTGGTGGAGCGGGCGGTCAGTCTCGCTCAGCAGGAGATGGACATCACGGTGCAAGTGCAGGACCTCAGCAGCTTCGCTCGACGCTTCTCAGACACGTTCCACTTCGCCCCTCAGCCTGCGGTTGGGGAACTCGTCCTCCCGCACTTGTGCGCAAACTTCGGGCCGATTTATTTATGCAAACTGCAGCGTGTCCGCTGAAGAGGACCCGGTTCATGCAACTTCACTACTTCAGCTTCTGAATGCAACACCTAATTAAAATGTGTTTTCTAATAACTAAAGACTGGTGATATTTAGGTCAGATATAGGACGGTTTTTGAATGATCAGGGTTGTGCCTCAATCAGCCTGATATCTTCTTATAATATTTAATTGATTATTTAAAATACAATTCTCTTTATTTCATAATAATGTATGTCTGATTGTCACATTGATTCATTTCAGTCGTTGCCTTTTTTAATAAAATAAATCGATCCAGATTGTCAGATCGTTACACCGCACTGTGGCAAATGTATTTATTCACCGCAATTCATCCTTCCACATCATTAGTTTATTTATTACATTATTAGTCTGTGCAAAATAGTAAAAATAAAAATTTTAATGGGAACAAATCATTATAATAAACATAATGGAGTTATTGTCTCTCAATGAGATTCTCATATATTAGATTTTTTTTTTTTTAAACCCAACACACTGACTCATGCTTTTTGTGAACTTCCCATTCTTAAAGTTGTCTTTAAGACACAGTCTATGACTCCAAGTGCAGATGTTTCTCATATATATAAATAAATACATACATACATATATACATACAGTGGGGCAAAAAAGTATTTATTCAGCCACCAATTGTGCAAGTTCTCCCACTTAAAAGGATGAGAGAGGCCTGTCATTTTCATCATAGGTATACCTCAACTATGAGAGACAAAATAAGAAAAATAAAAAATAAAAAAAATCTCATTGTAGGATTTTTAAAGAATTTATTTGCAAATTATGGTGGAAAATAAGTATTTGGTCGCCTACAAACAAGCAAGATTTCTGGCTCTCACAGACCTGTAACGTCTTCTTCAAGAGGCTCCTCTGTCCTCCACACGTCACCTGTATTAATGGCATCTGTTTTACTCATTATCAGTATAAAAGTCACGTGTCCACAACCTCAAACAGTCACAGTCCAAACTCCACTATGGCCAAGACCAAGGAGCTGTCAAAGGACACCAGAAACAAACCTGTAGACCTGCACCAGGCTGGGAAGACTGAATCTGCAGTAGGTAAGCAGCTTGGTGTGAAGAAATCAACTGTGGAAGCAATTATTAGAAAATGCAAGACCACTGATAATCTCTCTCCATCTGGGGCTCCCGCAAGATCTCACCCTGTGGGGTCAAAATGATCATAAGAACTGTGAGCAAAAATCCCAGAACCACAAAGGGGGGCGGGGCTAGTGAATGACCTGCAGAGAGCTGCGGCCAAAGTAACAAAGGATACCATCAGTAACTCAAATCCTGCAGTGCCAGATGTGACCTCCTGCTTAAGCCAGTCAATGTCCAGGCTAATCTGAAGTTTGCTAGAGAGCATTTGGATGATCCAGAAGAGGATTGGGAGAACGTCATATGGTCAGATGAAACCAAAATAGAAGTTTGTGTTTGGAGGAGAAAGAATGCTGAGTTGCATCCACCATAACTACTGTGAAGCATGGGGGTGGAAACATCATGCTTTGGGGCTGTTTTTCTGCAAAGGAACCAGGACGACTGATCCGTGTAAAGGAAAGAATGAATGGGGCCATCGTGAGTGAGTGAAAACCTCCTTCCATCAGCGAAGGCATTGAAGATGGGTCTTTCAGCATGATAATGATCCCAAACACACGGCCCGGGTAACGAAAGAGTGGCTTTATTAAGAAGCATTTCAGGGTCCTGGAGTGGCCAAGCCAGTCTCCTGATCTCAACCCCATAGAAAATCTTAGGAGGGAGTTGAAAGTCCGTGTTGGAGGAACGGACCAAAATACCAGCAACAGTGAGTGAAAACCTTGAGAAAACATTTGACCTCTCATTGCCAACAAAGGGTATATAACAAAGTATTGAGATGAAATTTTGTTATTGACCAAATATTTATTTTTCCACCATAATGTGCAAATAAATTCTTTAAAAATGTGATTTTCTGGGTTTTTATTTTCTTATTTTGTCTCTAATAGTTGAGGTTCACCTATGATGATACTGTAATTACAGGTTTCTCTCATCTTTTTAAGTGGGAGAACTTGCACAATTGGTGACTGACTAAATACTTTTTTGCCCCACTGTATGTACTGTATATACTATATACATAAACTCTATATTCCATGATTTCTGATTGCGCCAGAACTGTTTTTTGTAATCATTTTTACAGTTATAAAGTACAGTACGATGTTGACTTTCATCCTCCCCTTTTGTGTTAAAGAAATCATGACATATAATTCAGTCTTGAAGATACCAAAAAAAAAGAGACACCATCACACTTTTGTGTGTGTGTGTGTGTGTGTGTGTGTGTGTGTGTGTGTGAGAAGAAAGGCACTTTTCCCCTGTCATGTATATTACTTCTCTAAATGTGGAACATTAAGAAAAAAATAACATTGTGGTCAAGTAGGTCTAGACTAAGCAAAGATATTCATTCATTCATTCATCTTCTATACCGCTTAATCCTGTGTTCAGGGTCGCGGGGGACCTGGAGCCTATCCCAGGAGACTTCGGGCACTAGGCGGGGTACACCCTGGACAGGGTGCCAATCCATCGCAGGGCAAACATACACACACACACTCACACACCCAATCACACACTACGGGCAATTTAGGAACACCAATTAGCCTAACCTGCATATCTTTGGACTGTGGGAGGAAACCGGAGTACCCGGAGGAAACCCACCAAGCACGGGGAGAACATGCAAACTCCATGCACACAGAGACGGGAATCGAACCCAGACCCTGGAGGTCCAAGGCGACAGTGCTAACCACTACACCACCGCGCCGCAATAAAGTTGACAATGGTTCAGGATTAATTTATTATAAATAAAAAAACAATTATGGCTATGTTTGCATAATTGTGAACAATGTGTGTCAAAATAATAATGCATCACGAGCCAGTGCAATTAAAAGAAATGTGTGTTATTCTTTTGGCTGGTCCTGTTGAGGGGTCGCCACAGCAGACCCTGCGAACCACACATGCGGTTTCACGCCGGATTCTTTACCATGAAACTTACCATGTCTGAAAGAAATACTAATATCAGTTTTTCTACAAATTCAATCTTTTTTAATCTTCAAATTATCAGTAATTCTCTCTCTAACCTGTAGATGGCGACATCAGACAGTTTTTTTTAAATTTCTTAAATCTATTTACTTTGCTCTTTCCAAAGAGCTGTACAACACTAATAACAGTTTAATTTCTTCACTTGGAGTCAATGAAAACTTTCCCCCGTGCTTTAAAGACATAAAATAGTTGAATTACATTTACATTATAGTGATTAAATTAACTGGTTTGGGTGTGGCACACGCTGGCTTAGTGTTTAGCTCTGTCGACTTGCACCAACCAGAGTCCGGGTTCGATTCCCACCTCTGGTCTGTGTGCATGGAGTTTGCATGTTCTCCCCGTGCTTAGTGGGTTTCCTCCGGGTACTCCAGTTTCCTCCCACAGTCCAAAGACCTGCACATTAGTCTTATTGGCGTTTCCAAATTGCCCGTATTGTGTGAATGAGTGTTCTGTATGTGTGTGTGTCCCTCGATGGATTGGCACCCTGGTCCAGGGTCTACCTCACCTCATTCCCTAAGCCTCCTGGGATAGGCTCCAGGCCCCTCGCGACCCTGTATATTATATTATATATTGATATTTTTATGAACACGAGTCCTTGTTTACTTATTTTGCATCAGATTTTTGCGCATCACTTACTTTCATCTATAAAATTATTTCCAATTTTGTTACAATTAGTTTTTCAAGATTGATTTAATTTCATGATTTATCCCCCCCCCCCCCATGATTTATAGGTTCTTCCTTTTTTTATTAGGAAAAAGCTTTTTATAATTGTATAATCACAATTGTATAACTCTTCTACCAAAAGAAAGCTTGAAAAATCTAATAGAGAACAAGAGAAAATAACATAATATAATTTTTCCATATACAGTATAACAGCAAAATCAAATATATACACGGCAGTAAATTGACATAAAAGGAAATAACCGATTAAATTAAAACAAATGATAAACAAGGAATAAAAAGAAAATGGGAAATAAATAAAAAAAGGAAATGTAAAAGGAAAAACTAAAGAAAAGGTTTAGTCAGAGTGTAGACGCTGCGAAGAGTTGAAGTACACGAGAAATGGCCGCCATCTATTGGCAAATTTTCTAAGATGAAAAACGTACTCTGGGGGAAAAAAAACTTTAAATCTGTTTTAAAAAAGAGTAAACCGAGCACATGTTGCATTTGAATGAATTCTATCTATATATTTTTTCCCTCCACACTTGTGTAAACACCATTCCCAATCTGTCCCCCCGGATTACTTAATTTCCATCAGTTGTGCAGTTTAAACATAGGTTTTTGCTATTAAAGATTTCTGTTGTAAGTTTAAAAGTAGCTTCCCCCCCCCCCCCCCAAGTTTTCTCCGAATGTAGTACTTGAAAACAATAATAAGTTATTAATAATTTATTTATTCACTCCTTCATACACTTCACTCATTAATGCATTGCTTGTTTTAAACTAATGTATGTGTATGTGTGTGTGTGTATTTTTGAATACTAATATAATTAGTAAGTAGCATTTGCAACCATCTCGGTGAATGAAAAAGTTTCGAAGAGAAATCATCACAGATCCTGTTATACTGTACAGTATATGACTTAGCGACGGTCATGATGCACATGTCTTGAAAGTGGGATTTCAGCAACTAATAATAATACGTGACTGGAGATATAAGTCGCCTTCATCCACTGCCATTATTTGCTGATAGCCAAGGATCATGAGTCTGAAAACTAAATGGTTGGAGTCGGATCGCAAAAAAAATAATCTCAGTGTGACCTTTTGATTAAATCATGCAGCCCTGGTTCACGTTCAATTCCAGAGCACGTCCTCAACATGTGATCAGATACGATTTGCACGATCTCATGCATAACATATGCGAGGATATAAATCCACGTTAAGTTGGCCGTTGTCCCGCGTGTTGAGTCGCTGTTTCAGCACGACGTAGCAGCTCCCCCATGGCCGACCCCGCGGCTCTGAGAGGTTTGTTTTTGTTTTCCAAGAGCGTACAAGCTTCAATTTCCCTCCTCGGTTCGTCTGTCGCCCCCCCCCCCCCCATACCACCCCCCCCCTCCCCCCGCCAACCTGCCTCTCATTTGGGCCAATGTAGCATGAAAAGGTGTGCGCACTTTAAGAACGGCATTGGCGAAGGCCATCGACTTCCCGCTGTCATTAAGCTGCTCGAAAACAGTGTTCCATCGGCGCGGGGATCGAGATTGGCCGCGCTGTCGTTTAGGTGCCGGGCTTCTGGCTGAACATTAAGGACGCAAGAGGATCCCAAAATGGGATGTTTGGCCCTGGTTTTCCCATTCGCCTCTGATTCCACAGATGAGTGCAGATAATTTTCTGTGCGATTGTGAGTGATTACTGTATTACCGCCGTAATATAGGGTTATTTGGGAATGCAAAGAGAATTAATGATACATAAAAAACTATTTTGCGCGTGGGCTGCGTCTCGCGGCCCGCTCTAGTTCTCCATGCCTGCATCTTGTGATTACCTAAACGTATTGTAAATATGTCTTTCCATATGGGCTTTTACATAAATTTACATTTTTTAACACTCAGGAAACAGGGATCATTAGGGACGAGTTATTTTCACACTGATGCCGCATCGAGTTGCATCTTATGCCACAAATGTGTGTGTGTCTGTGTGTATGTGTGTGTCTGGGTGTGAATCTTTTCGAATTTGGATTATTTGATAGCACCTGGAGCCTTCGTGACCTGCGAGGTAAGGTCAGACCGTGTCTGCTGCACCGCAGGGACGCGTCGATACGGTCCTGAGTACCGGGATTTCACCGATGCAGGACCCTGATTGATTTCATAATTGATTTACTAATTTTTTTTGACATGTGACATTTTGTATTGATTGAAATTTTTTCTTCTTTTATGCCAAGTCAGGAAGCTCACTTATGATCATTATTTTCATGTTAAGCACATCATTAGCTAGAAGATAATAATGTCAAATGGAGCATCTCATGCGTGCACACACACAGACGCACACACTCACGCGCGCACGGTGCTATTAAGAGCTTATAGCTGTACGGAGATTGTTTAGAAAGGAATCTCTGAGCCGATTACTCCTGAAAGATGTAAAAGATGCCTAATTTATACTGTATAATCTAGTGTTTAGTTTTCTTTACATGCTGCATTTATGAAAGAACTAAAAGACAAATTAACTGCACCTGGCTTCTCTAAGAGGACTATTTACTGTATATCTGTAATTAAAGGCATTTATGTGTCTCAAGCAGTTTCTGTATACATACACTATATCTTGTTAAAACCAAAGCCATTATGATTTGTTATGACACAGTGTGTGGTTTTGGGGTGATGTCGACTTGGACCTCCACAATCTCAAACATTGTCAGAGCTGCTGTTCCAGGATGCTAAAGTCACATTTTTCCAATTTTCTCTGCACTTCTGTATTTGGGCGGAGCTGATGTTGTGATGTCATAAAACACACCTTCAAACTATTTTTTATATGCTAATCAAGCTAATACCTGAAATCTTTAGCTGCAGAATTCATAGTTCCTTGCTATGTTGCTACTGTAGGTAACATAACAAATGTTGTTGAGGTGGATAAAAAAAAAAAAATAGTTTTCAGCTCGTCCAATACTCTCTGGTTCAGATCTGGCAACCTTCTAAGACTCATTCAAAAAATCTTTTCCTGATAATGATGAAGGACAATCTTAATGCTTCACCATCTTGGACAATTCAATATCAATTTCAAATTTTATTTGTCACATACACAGTACGAAATGCAGTGACATGCTTATACGACCGCCAGTGACCTTAAAAATAAAATAAAACTTGTACGCAAGGAATAAATAATGAATAAAAAGAAATACAAAAAAAAAAGAAAGACTGTACAAATAAGGGCATGATAAAAATATTACAAAATATAGAAATATATATATATATATATAAATAAATAAAAAGTATATTATATAAAATTTGAAAGTGGCAGTGGTTGTACAAATATGCATAAAAAGTGACTTATTAAAGTGTCTTGTGCAATGGTCCAGGTATATAAATATGTAGTAATATTCTACACTTCCAACGTTGTGGCAAGAGTTTGTTGAAGGCCCCATTCTTTTCCAACATGACTGAGCCCCAGTGCACAAAGCAACGACTATAAATATATTATACATTTTTATTTATAAGGACTATAAATGGTTTGATGAGTTCGGTGTGGAAGAAGTTGACCGGCCCGAACTCGGAGCCCTGACTTCAACCCCATCGAGCACCTTTGGGATAAACTAGAACGGAGATTGCGAGCCAGGCCTTCTCGTCCAACATCGGTGCCTGACCTCATAAACATTTTAAAGAACGAATGGACACGAATTCACACAAACACTCCAACATCTTGTGAACACCCTTGTGTGTACTTGCAATGTCACTGCAAGTTTGGACAAATACTTTTGTTTATATAACGTAGCTAGCCAGTTAGCTTAGGGTTTTTGGAGTTGTTTAGAAGTTGTTAAATGCTTGACCTTAAATTATTAATATACTTAAAACACTTCTACAATATACTTTTAAAACTACAGCCTTTTTTTGTTTAAATCTGTGGAGTGTGTATATACTGTAGGTGAAGTTGAGTTGGATATGCAGTGGATCTACAGTCAGATAAAGTACATCAGAGTTTGCCTCGACTGTGATCTACCCGGACACACTTCGGCACGGACCTCTGCGCAGACATACTCAGACAGATTTATGTCAGTTGAAGAAGAAATGAAGTGTTTCTCATGGCAGAGTAACAACAAACACAAAGCAGCTCCAACCACTGCACTTTATTTTATCGTCCTTTATGTTTTAGCGAAGATCTTAAACCCGTTCCAGATTTCGTCGAGTTCGCTTAACTACGCCGAGTGAGGGTTTAAGCCGCGGAGAGTACACGCTGCATTCACTGAGAGGCCTGGCCTCCTTCCACTTTACGCACAATGCCCTGTGGCCTTTTAAAAGCGATGTGTAGCGCGGCATTGATGCGTAATTATGTGTGACTGGAACAGCACCTCGGTGACAGGCGCTGGAGTGCCGCCGCCGCCGCACCTCCTCCCCCCCCCCCCCCCCCCTGCCCTCGAAAAAAAAAAAAGAGCTTCTCCTCGGCTTTAAGAGGATTAAGTGGGTTTGCGATAACAGAGGGATAAAAAGGGAAAAGAACTGAATCAGAAAAGGGCCGCTGGGACTAAAGAGGGCGACCTCTCGCAACCGAGTTCAATCACCTGTTGTCACAACCCACAACCCCCCCCCCCCCCCCACCACTCACTTTCTCTTAGGTTCATTTGTTTTTTTTCTGCTGCATGGGTATTTATCAGGAATGCTAATTCTTCCAGTCTGGAGCTTAAAGACATCTTAAAATCTTCCTGATTTTCCAGAAAGTCACTAATTTTGACCACCGTCCTGTTGAATTCTTGCATCTGATTGGTCAGCATTCATTTTAGAACCACAGTGCAGTTACAGGTCACAGGTTTATATTAGTTTCTAAAGTAACAGCTTGTTCACAGGGATTTGTTCTATGGACACATAACATGAATAGATTAAAAACATAAGCGTTATTAATAGAGTGAAGTTTTATTTCTATATATCTATAAAATGAATGGAAGGAGTCTCTAGTGTCAGTGCTTTGTACTGTAACTACCATCAGAGCTGAAATGAACAACAGCAAAAGCAATGAAAACAAATAACAGAGAAATATTTTAATTATCATCATTTCATGATAGAAATTAGCTGAACCTCTATTAGCTAAACGCTTCCATGACTATTCTTTCTGAATCTGTTTCAGCAGTGCTGATAGTGAATCTCGCAGTTTATCATAAACGTTATCACCTTCGTCTAAAAAGTGGTCCGTATGTTGTTGTTGACTGTAGAGGCTAATTTCTGCGCCTGGTTTGGCGTCGGGGCGCGAGGGCCTCTCCGTGTTGGTTTCCATGAGCACTTTGATGTGTATCTGGGCAATGTGCTATTAGAGGGATTTAGCCCAGTTCACAGGCTGGAGAGTATGCGGCGAAATTGCAATGCCAGCAGGCTAAGAGAATGCTGAGAACAGGATTAGGATCATATTCTGGCAGTGCCTGTCACTTCTTCAATGGACCGGGGTTCCTTACGCTGGCAGCTTTCATTCTCCATGCACCTAAAACCTTTAGCAGCTCCAAAAGAGGGGGGAGTAAGTGAAAGGGAGGGAGTGATTGAATGGTACACTGTGATTTTTGTGCTGGGCATGCTCGAGGGCCATTGTGTGTGTGTGTGTGTGTGTGTGTGTGTGTGTGTGTACTCAGAGTTTGTATGACGAAATAAAGATCTGTTAGACCTTGTCAGACACTTGGACAAGGATGGTTGTTTATTCATTAATTAATTTTCTTGCCATGAGGTTATTGCCATGTGTCTCTTTACATGACATGGTGTGTCTGTTGCCATGTTCTTATAATCTTTGGAGGACCAAACGTCCCCATAAGAATAGGAACAACAGACAGTTCTGACTTTCGGGGAACCTGTTTAACTGTTTAAACTACTACCTGTTTAATTGTATTAACTGCAAACTATAAACTGTGATGTATTGTTTTACAAAACTAATTGTTTTAACTAAAAATTTTATTTACAAAAAAAAAATGTTGCATAAGATTGATTAGTGATTAATTTAACATTATAAATTACATCAGTGATTCAAAAGATTTTTACCAGGAAAAACGGTGTCATAAGACAAAAACTTCACTTATTTATTTATTTATTTATTTATTTATTTATTTATGTATTCAATGTTGAAAATCAATTAGATTGTTGCTGTGTGGACATATTGCATCCCATTAAGAAAAAAAAAATCAATCACCTTTAGTTTTAGTTTTGATTGAAGCACACAATTTGTGAAAATGATTCCTTTTGCTCCCAGAATCTCTAGTCTTGAAATATGGCCGTACCATCAGGGAAGGAAAACGTCTCCATAGATGTGATAATCTGGTGATTCAGTACATTCAGGTCGTCAGCTGCCTTCATTTTATTGCCCCATAACGTTGCTGAGTCTCGACCTGAGTAACTGATCAACCCCAGATCATAACACTGTCTCCAGAGGACGTGTACAGTGGACACTATACATGATGGAGCATCGCTTCATGTCCTTCACTTCTTACCCTGACACGCCCATCACTCTGGTATAGGCTCAATCTGGTCTTATCAGGTCACATGACCTTTTTCCCATCACCCCAAAGTCCAGTCTTTATGCTCCCTAGCAAACTGAAGCCTTTTTTCCAGATGAGTTTCACTAACAAGTGGTTTTCTTATAGACACACAGCTGTTTAGTCCCAATCCTGTGAGTTCCATGAGAACTCATAGAAATGCTCTTACTTTCACTATTCAATGTGGCTCTAATGTCTGCTGGCCATTTTTTTTATCCATGCAACTTCACTTAGCATTCAAGTCATCCCTCATCACACTCATTTTGACCTTTCATTCATGAAGATGAAGGTTCAACTCTATCCTTTCAGGTTTTAATAATGTATTAGACAGTTCTTAACCCAACTGCAATCATTTCAGCGTAATTTTATTTTTTTTGCCAGTGTACAGTAATTAGCCTAATGTATATAATTTTGTGGTTTTATGGTGGATAATAATTCTCTTGAGCTTTCTTTAGGTGACATCAGAATTTGCATACTCATACCTCATAACATCATCCACATGTCCTTGATTTAAAAAAATAATAATAAGCAGAAAAAAATGATTGAGAAAAATAATTTAGGTTCAGATTTTATCTTGCTGTAATTATCATATATCTTTCCATTTTTCACTGTCTCCCAGATTTGAATTAATATGGTTGAATGTTGAATTTGGTTTGTTAACATGTAAAGTTCCTGTCACGTTCTAAATAAAAAATTAAGCCTCAATTAGCGTCATAAACCAACACAACCTTCTTACCTAGCCTACTCTACTAGCACAATTTTATTACTATTTCCTCTCCCGAGCACCGGAACAGTAACGAGACAGCACTGACCTTGACCTTTACTACCATATTACAATCTGTAACACACATCCCCGGGCATCTGGTGTGTTCTCAAGTGTTTATCCGCGCAGCCGGCGCTGTTGAAGCATGTACGTGTGAATAACCGATCCTGGAATTGTATGAATATTTAGCGCCTTTAGTCATATGGATGATGACATTTCACCTCTTCGCAAATTGACTGAATATTTTACGTCCTGTTTAAATCTGCTGTATTTAAAGCGGCGGTTAGCGACCGTGGCAAGGGCATCATGGAAGCTGCATCGAGCCTCTGGTAAAATAAACACCAAAGGGAGAACCTCTTTATGGGGAGCAAAGGGCTTATGCATTTTGACAAACCACGCTGTTTAAGATATAATAGCGGCATAATCACGGCCCCGGGCTGTCATTCTTCAGCATAATGGCCTGCTTATTCATCAGGGGATGGCTTATGCCCCCAAACTGATTTTATTTCACGAGATTACCTTGTTCCGCTTCTCCTCCAACACTGTCTTTCACGTGTTCTCGAACCATTCTGACACTTGTTCTTCTAGACAAATATGAGGAGTATACTGTATAATCCGTACTAACAATGTATAATATACAGTACAGTATATGGAGGATTTGCAAATACATGGGATGTGTGTTACATGTAGTGAGCTTTCAGTATGTGTCCCTAAATGTCCCATTCATCTTATGGAACTTTCTAGGCTAGCAGAAATGGTGTTCTATTTTAAATACAATAAAAAAAGTTGTAACATCTCAAATAGGTCCCAGCTAGCTAACTTTTTAATTAATTTATTTATTTGTTTATTTATTTTTTTAGGGAAATAAATGACAAATAACTAAAATCTGCATTTTATGGATGGATTTTAATAGCTTCCATTTGGCGAGCTAATTAACACAGCATTCCTTTTTTTTTTTTTACAACATGCTGACTCATCCGCTAACAACACCACTGACAAATTGTCTATTTTTTAAACCCTAACCAATATATTAGTGCTATTAGTCCTGGTAAAATAAATTGGTAATTGGTCTTTTATATTGTTAGGCAGATGTAGGCTTAAAAGTTGAGTTTGCTAACAAGAAAAAAAAGAATCCTGATCTTGCTAGTTAGCAACCTAATATTAATATTAGATTTAACCACTGCAAGCCATATTAATATTAGATAGAGACAAGAACTATTCACAACTAGCTGATCTTCATGGAGATAAAGAGTTAGATGTGGGTTTTTGTTGATGATCTGTTGTTTTAGAGTTATCAATCTGGGAAAAGGAGATAAACTCTTTGTAGCATGCTAGTTAACAAACCGATGTTTATCTGATCTCATAAGGGAATAGTTATGAGGTTAAGTAAAAAGTTAATTCACTTTTTAATATATTATCAAAGCATTAGTGTATTGTTTCCCTTCAGTTTAATTATTTTATACATTTCTTTGAGTTTTTTTATTTAGCATGGTAGTTTGTAATTTAATAAGATATATGTGGGGAAAGAATATACCTGAAATGCAGAATGGTCTGAATTAGCTACAGTAGCTAGCAGGAATACTGACTGTAGAACTTGGGCCTAAATTAATATCCATGGTATGCTATTTTGTATAGGCTAAGAACAACATTTCTCATTTTTATCTGTAAATCAGCATGTACAGGACAAACTGATCGATCTTGAAGAGTATCTAAGATAATTGTAGGTTTTAAATGTTCTTGAGCGAGCATGTGAGTTAGTCAGCAAACTGATAGAGATACTGTCCATCAGTTTTAATGTGAAAACATACAATCCGTGATCTTTTTAAGGATTAAAAGACACTTTTGGAGTTTTTAACCATTTACACAACATTAACATATGATTTTGATCTTTAAAAATATGAGTAGTTTATAGAATATATTTAGCAATGCTAGTTAACAACCTGAGATTCATGCTAGCACCCACAGCATTCCTTTTTTTTTTAACAATTATAGATAAATAAGTAGAATTCATGATTGTTTGTTTGCATTTGCCAATAATCAGGGTAACTCACAAAACTAGCATTAACTTGCAAACTAGCAAGTAAACTCAACCAAGAAGTCTTAATAATAATGATCAACTGTGCATAAAGGGAGATTTGCATTAGTTGCTTTTTCATTTAACTGCAAATTTTAATGATTTCTAAAATAAATAAACAAATAAATAAATAAATAAATAAATAAAAAAAGTGCATAGTGACAAATCTAGTGGTTTTTGAACACACATTAGTGGCTGAATGTCTTTAGAATATCTTCCTGCTCCATGTAACATGTTTTGATATGTAAATAATCATGATGAAGCCGCAAAAATGTAAATCTATTGTATGACATCATCTGGTGACCTCTAGCGAAGTGTTCATAGAATTTCAGATCACATTTAATTGAGCAAATGATTTCTTACGAATCTTACAGAGGTTTGGATTGCAGAGCATTTGAACATCCCAAATAAAATGTATACTGTAGGAACCTTCACACACACAACAAAGAAAGAAAGGAACCTGGCTTGTGTTAATATCTTCAAGCAATGTTTTATTGATGACCTATTTTACAAGTTCTCAAGCCTACAGTTGCAATAGAGAAAAACGTATAAGGGATATATTTGCTCTTACCCGGCACCAGTGTACACTACGAGTTCACCACTTAACTGTGATGGAAACACTGCGAGCGAGTTCAACTTTATTACCACAGCAACAATGAAAACCAACTGGAGGAGTTACATAGATAGATATATATATATACGACCAGACTGTTAAAGGTTAAATATCTGACGCAGGACGAGCGTCCACCTCGTACAAATCTCAACAACGGACAGCTACGAGAATCATCACGGGAGGCGGGACGCGTCCGTCTCCATCTAAAACATAAAACTTTTTACATTATACCTTACCAGTAAACATTTATAGATAAAAGACTTTGTGTAATTTACAAAGCAGAATGCTTTAGGAGGAAGTGCTGTCCATGTGGACTTCCTGTATGTGGAAGTGCTACCTTTTTAAAAAAAAAATTCGCCAAATGAAAATTTGAATAAAAATTACACAAAATAACACAAAAATTCCGTGTATCAACATGTGTTCCTTTAGCACAAAGTTACTCTGAGCATGGTTTAAATTCTTTACTTTATATCTCCATTGTCTTGACTAATTGTGCGAACATCGCTAACATGCACTGGAAATAAAGAAGCAGGAATTTTCTGTCAGTCGCAATTATTATTTCCCCCCTCAGAGCGTTAGATATACAGCGACGAAATGATATGCATGGCCTGTAATTGCATTCCTTCCTCCGCCCCAGGCTAAATGTAATTAAAAGCTTTGCATATGGAGTCAGTGATATTATTTTCTAATTATCCGGCCATTTGCAATTTAACGCGGTTTAAACGCTGCCCATAAAACAGGTGAATTAGACAGGTTTAATTAAACAATCCCGTGTTACAAGGCAGGGATTTCCCTGTTACGTACAGAATTATGTAATGTGTAATTTGAGCGCTTGGACTAATTGAATTTAAATGGCCTCAGTGCATTGAGTGCATGACGCTTTCCTGGAAAAAAAAGTGCTACAATTAAGCAAGTTTACAGTAATGTGTATGTGTAAGAATGGAAAGAAACGTATGTGTGTTTTAAAACAGTAATTAGCATTGGCATAAATTTTCGGCGGGACATTCGCAGCCCGCGCACACTGATCGTCTTTCATTTTCTTAATGTGTTCAATAAAGCCGGCTGAAAATCAATCACATTTACCGTTTTTTCAGGACTATTAGGTGTTTTCATTTTTTGTTAATATTAACATGCATGTTGGAATTTTGCTATTAGGCTGATAAATTATTCGATAAAATTGTATCGTAAAAAAATTGTAATTGGGGCGTGTCTTATACCAAGGTGCACCTTCAAGTCCAGGAAATTGAATAATCAAAAAGTTTCACTGATAAAACAAATGTAATAAAACATAAATACAAAAATAAAAGTTTAACCTAAACAAGTGAGGGGGAAAAATACTGGCTCAGAAATTACACCATTTTTCTTTTGTACATAGATTTTGCTAAGTGTCTTTGAGGATCCAGGTGGTAGCCGGGGGATTCGTTCGGCCGAGCGAGTCCTGTGTTGTTGTAGTGTTTAGTTTGGCATGGTGTCGAGGCCGAGTGAGGCGGCGTGCTGCTTGGCACGGAGCCGCAGGTTCTCGATGCTGCTCGTCTTGCTGTTGTGGCCGGGCAGCGCGGCGGAGGCCTGCAGCAGAGGGCCGCTCCACACCTGCTGCGCGTGCTGAGACAGGGACTGGTAATACGACTGGCAGGGCAGCGAACCCAGTGGTGCTGGGACGCTCACGTTCATACCCAGGTAGGGTAATGAGGACGGGGCGGCCATGTCGAACGACGGGTAATGCACCAAGCTGTTAGTAGCGGCCATGTGCTGGCGGAACTGCTCCTGTAGACGGAAGAGGCTCAGTGGCGACGACGAGTACGAATGACTCTGAGGGATGCCTCCCGTCACGCTGTTCGCCCCGGACGTGATCGCTGGCGAGCAGAGAGGGGAATCTGATGGGAAAAACAAAGAGACAGTATAAATGTGGAGTGGATTAAACAGAAATGGGAAGCGCTTGATTAACTGGAGGGGAATGGACATGAGCCTTGGAAAACAAGTGGACATGATTGTGTGTTTTTTTTTGAGGGGGTAATCAAAAAATGGAGGAGCCATCAATTATAAATTAGAAAAATCACACTTGATTTTGTCTGGCTGTTTCCTTGATGCGTAGTGTTGTTTAAAGAGGCAGATGAAGTATGATGGACCACAACATAAACATGTGCTTCAAAGGGTTTATGTGGCAAAATTTTTATCCATAACCTTAATCCAAAACGACCCACTACATCATTAAATGCAAGATGATGGTAAATACCAACCTTGAATACCAAGCTTCAGTTACAGTACACACAAAAATTCCACCATGTTGTTTAACAGTACCAGAATCTTATTATAAACAGTGTATGAAGGTGTTATTTTAACCATATTATTGTATTATAACATGATACAGTATTATGGTAAAAAATGAAAAATGTCCTCTTTAGCCCTGGTCCTTACCTGGTTTGGGGCTGAGGCGTTTACACGGAGGTGAAAGACTTCCAGACTTGTCCGCCTTCATGTCGTCTTGGTGAAGCTTTAGCTCCTCTTCCCTGTCGGTCGTGTTGTCCTCGGTGGCCGACTCGCTCCCTGACTGCTCCGCCGAGGTCACGTTGAGCTCCACGCTCAGCTCTGACGGCCCCTCAGCCTCGATGGAGGAGGAAGAAGATGTGGATGAAGGAGGAACGGGATTCTCCAGGTTTACGCTCGAGGGAGGATCGGGCTTATCACTCGCTCCTAATGTTCCTTCAGGTGAGGCGTCCTTCTGTTTCTGGAGCTGCTCCTTCTGCAGGCTGCGCTGCTTCTTACGAAACTTTGCACGCCGGTTCTTAAACCAGACCTAATTTCAAAAAGAAATGCATTCATATTAATGCGGATACTAAAACCTTGGTTCTTTCTTAATGTGTGTTTCTTGCATGGGATGACATGTTTGAATGACGTCTTACTTGAACTCGTGCCTCGGGCAGGTTGGTGCACATGGCCAGGCGTTCACGCATCACCACGTCCGGGTAGTGTGTCTTCTGAAAGGTTTTCTCCAGAGCCTCGAGCTGCTGCGCGGTGAAGGCCGTGCGACTCCGTCGCTGCTTACGGTGCTGAGAGCCGTAACGAGCCTCGAGTATAATGTCTTGAAATGCGCAGCCGTTTTTTGAAGAGAGAAAAAAGAAGGATATTTAATCAATCGAACAAGGAGATGTTTGTATATGTGTCGTGAGCAATGACCCATTTCCAGGGTAGCAGAAAGCAAATCCAAAGCTTTTAGCACCATTTTGCTGGACATTGTTCTGTATGATCTTGGCGAATTTTTGTAATTCATGAAAAATTGCAATCATGTATAAATTATTTGATAAGTATTATCAATGAATAATTAAATATCAGAGTAGTTAAACTTTGGTCATGTGTTTGAGTGTTTCCTGTTAGTTCATCATTAATTCCTTATTAGGCTACAATTTGGATGTTTAAATAAAAAACGGAAACTTAGAACACAACTAATCTAGCCTTGATTTAATATAGCATTAATGTCCAGATGAGCGCATGTTATTACTAGGTCACAGTGAGCCTCTCACTCACCAGCCAGCCTCTCAGCGAGCGTGAGCGCGTGTACGGACGGCCGGTAGTCGGGTGCGTGCTGGGCCTGTTGAGCCGCCTGCTGATGGAGGTTGTACATGGCGCTCAGTGAGTTCATGGCGTGGAGGGAATAGCCGTTAACGCCGTAGTGCTGCATGGCATGTGATATCTGCAAATAAAACACTGTGAGTCTTAACGCAACGTTTTATTTACATCAACAAGGAATTAGTGAAAAAACATCACACATTAGATACAAACATCCCTTTTAACAATTTTTTTCATAGATCCTTTGGTTCACATTGTCACAGATTCACATAATTTCTGCTTGGTTTTAAAATAGTATGAATGAACGAAAACTCTTTTCATTGAACAAATCAGCCGTTTATACTTATAGAAAACCAATAATTGATAGAACATAATAATGAGTCTCTGCAATGCCAGTTAAATTCACAGTAACTTCACACTTCCTAAATGTTACGCAAAACACATTTCTATACAATAGAATGTCTGTGTGGAAAAGAGAACATATCTTTTATTTACACTTTATTGATTCTAAATTGAATTGAGAGCCAACAGAGTGAAGTGCACACACCTAATAAACTTATCAACACACTCCATGAGGTTTCAGTGTGTGTGTGTGTGTGTCTTGAGTGATGAGATGAGATGAGATGAGATGAGCAGAAACATCGCTGCTCTCCCTGTTGGCCTGATTGGTAATAAAACTGACGTCTCTCTAAGGGCACGTTACGATTTCCTTCCACTTTGCATGAATTTAAAAACGTTGGACTTATAATTAAAACTGTAATTAGAATCATCCGTTTAGGAACTTGTCAGAAAGATGCATCGAAAAACGAGCCACGTCATCAACCTGTGTTAGGCTAATTAATGACTTAATGGATTAATTAATGCACCAGTCTCATCAGTGCTTTAATTAATGAGTCGGTTTTAATGTCATAAGCAGCATTAATATTAGCATTTGGTTTGCTTTGCAAAGCATTTTGGGAAGAAGGGTTTGCTCATTAATATCACATTACGCCTCGTTAGGGTCGATTAGTCGTGTAAAAGAACCTAATTGCTGCAATTAGCACTTGTTTAGCTAATGGAATGTGACTTTATGCTTTCAGCTAAATTACTGTAACTAATCCGAGAGGTTCGGGTTTTCTACAGAGATCTGATTTAGCTGGAAATAAATGACGAGTTTATGCAAAGTAGTACTGTAAGATAAATTATTTTTAATATTGGTCATTTTAGTAACAACATTATTTTAATTATAATTAAATACTTAATTTTTATTTTTTTTATTTAAATAAGAGGATTATTTAATATTTTGAGACATTTTAAAAAATTATGTAAATAAAAAAAAACAATAGTGTTTTCTCTATTCTCTACAGTATATCTATTCTTAAATTTGGATGAGTGTACTCTGTACCTCTATGGTTCATGATGTCATATGAGAATCTACAATTTTTTTAAGTAGGGGACATATCTATCTATCTATCTATCTATCTATCTATCTATCTATTATTATTATTATTATTATTATTATTGTTGTTGTCAATATTAATTAACTGGTACTTTGATCTAACAAGTTTAAAATGAAAATTAATTTCAGTAACTAATATGTTTACTTAAATCTGACAGCAATTTTAATAAAACTCAAACATTACTTACATTTTCTTTTTTAAAGATTGTTACACTGTACAACTATAAATACAACATAAATAAAACCCTCTAAAATACCTGTACAGAAATAGGATGGTCCATAGTGCATGTGTATAAATTACGCCCTTAAAATGGATTTTGTGCTGCAGTTATTCCTCAGTAGAAATTTTTGAACACTTTACTTTTTATTGTTTATTTTTTATAAACTAAGAATGTAAAATGTTCTAAAAATTTAAAATCACTGTGCAGTGAGAAAACGTGGAAAGAAGCGAAATAATCAAAAATTTCTAGTATAGAACTATATGATCTATATGGATTACATCCCTAAAATAAATCTGTGCTGCAGTCAGAAATGGTTCGGTGGAGATATTTTCTCTCTCAAAAGGCTTTCAAGCTGGGCAAAAAAAAAGTTTGTGACCCCCCCTGCTATAGTGTGTGATTTCCACTATCACGGCAGGTTTAAGATGAAACCCTGGAGGAACGATTAGATATGTATTAGATATGTATTAGATATGTATTAGCATGCAGACGCGGGACGGAGTGGCGTATCTCACGGCACTGTGCATTAGTCAGGAGGAAAAACGAAATCTCCACCTGCTGGTGTTAAAAGCCGTGAGGCTGCTGCTTTGTCCCCAGACACTTAACACGATGAGGTGCGGATTTAGGCGACTTTTCCCTCGCTAATGCACAGGGATGTATTTCAGAGTCGGTTATCAGATTAAAATAGCTGGTTCCTCGAGGCGTCTGATTCATCAGGATGCTGACAACGAGGGCGGAAACGTTCGGGTTCATATTCATAATAAGGTAATGCAGGTGCTTTAATTGATGATAATTCATTCTGCACATTCTTCTTATTTTTGTTTATGTAAAGAAGAAGGCACTGGCATGGCTGACGTCAGGGACTCGAGCTTGGCTTTCTGGGAGTTTCAGGATTGAACTTACAACCTGCTGGTCATAGGACAGAATTTAAACTGCTGTCTATTATTACATGCTGCACTAAATTACACTAAATTAAATTTATTCATAAAAATAATATGAAAACGTACCACTACTGCTGCTACTAATAATAATTTTTTGATTCCCAAGAAAATCTGATTTAATATTTCAATCTTTTGTGGTTTATATTTATTAGTATTTATTCTATATTTCATTAGTATACAAAATAGCAAAGTATTTCCCCCCCTAATTTGACATTTTTGTATTCGCTTACATTAAAGTTTCTCCTTTTCATTATTTTTACTCCACTACCACAAACTGTTGTCCTGATCACAAAATCTAAAAAGAAAAACATCTGTGCTATTATTTCATCTGAAACTTTATTTCTGTTCATTTCTTAGTCTTTATTCTAGGCTTTTGATCTCTGTCTTTGTTTAATTAACAATACATTTAAAAAAAATTGTTTATTTAATAAATAAGTAGCTTATAGATTTTACTTCAGACCACAAAACATTCTTCTGAAATCCTTAATATTTCTAAATGCACCTCTATATGAGGTTCTCAGTTTTTTTGTTACATTTATCCCGTAATTTAATTATGTACATTTAATAAAGTAGTTTAATTAATGAAAAATGTATTTAACTAGTTTAATGTAACTTGTGCTAATTAAATGCTCATAATTACACACTGAGGTTCTGCTGCAGATTTCTTAAACTTCGGATTGTAATAATGAAGTGAAAAAATAAGATTTTTTAAAATATAAATTTTGGCCTTTTTACTTTCTATTATTATTATTATTATTATTATTATTATTATTATGCATTTTCTAAATGCATTATGCACTGGGATGTTCCTTTCTGCCTTATGTTTTATTTTTTATTTTAGTATTACATATTTTGCTCTTTAACAGGACTATTATTTTTATTATTTTTATTATTATTATTATTATTATTTTTTTTTTTTTTATGCTGAAGAAAAATGTGACAAGAATTAAGAATTAAAGTTAGCTGCACAAACACACAAACACACACACACACACACACGCAGGCAGACCCACAGCGTTGCCGGTACACGCCTCTTTGCGGGGGTGGGAAACACATTAAATGCATTAAGCAGACATTTTGGCTATTAAATATTATTAAACAGACATTAGGCGCTGTTGTTGAACGCGCCCTCCCTCCCTGTGCAGCCTATTAAGAAGGCTTGATCAGGGGGCCAAGTGGGAATTGGTTTAATTCTCTCGGACAGAAGGTGCTTTGCTAAACATTTACTTTTCTCCCTGCAGTGTTTTTGGGGAAGTGAATGGACTCGCTTTCCCCGCACGCCCTTTATCCCGGGGCGGCGTTTTGGCTGAGATGGATGGATGGAGGGATGTGGGGATGGAGGGATGAGTGGGCGGAGGGATGGGGAAAGGGGGGGTCGCTTTTTGACTCCTTCACGGCTATAAAATATGCACACTGATCCCCATTTGGCTTCCTCCGTCCTTAATGGAAGTGCAAATAGGTTTCGACTGCGGAGGCCTTCATCTATCATCAGCACTGACACGGCCGGACGTACACACACATACACACATGTACACACACACACTTAACCATGTAAACTCCCTTCTTGCATAAATCTAATTTGTTTTAGCAAATTTGTTTAAATTGTGATTTATTCCACAAAATTTGTGAGCCTTCAATATTAACTTGTTATAACTTTCTACTTCTTTTCTTCTTGAAATGTTCATGTGTGAATTAACTACTTACTTCCCTGTGCACTCTACAACTCCTCAAAAAAGCCCACATTTGTTCCAGATATAAAATAATATCAAAATACCTATATTATCGGTCTTCTTTGACAATACATACCAGGTCCTGATAATTAGTTAATGAACTCTCAGATATAAAGTTACCAAGGTGTACTTTTCCATGTTTCCACTGTGGTACCATAAGATAAGTATTTTTGGTGCGTACTGTAGCTTTGACCTTTCTCAAAGTTCCACCAGTGTTTCCTATTTTTTTATTTTTTTCATTTTTTTTTTTATTTTTTTTTTAGAATTTTGGTTTTTAAAGTACTAACAGTTTAAAGCAGTGATGGACAGAGGTGTTTTTTTTATTTTGCATTTAATTGCCAAACGATTTAATAAAATAATCATGTAATATTTTAATGGATCAACAATTTATGTGTGTATATTAGGTTTTGTGTTTAAAAAGCCATTCTTGATAAACTTAGAGTACATTCACATTTATATTCAAACCGTTATAAACAATTATAAATGGCCAAACTGGGAGTTTGTCTTTAACACAGCTAAGACAGGTTTTCTTTTTTGGCCTCAGGGTAAATGCTAGGCCTATTTAGCACAAAGCCCAGCTTATATTAATAGAGTGTTTTGCAGCCATTGTTGTTCTATTCCTCTGCCACTTCTTGCTGGAGGCTGTGTGTGTGTGTGTGTGTGTGTGTGTGTGTGTGTGTGTGTGTGTGTGTGTGTGTGTGTGTGTGTGTGTGTGTGTGTGTTCAGGAGGGGTGGTGGTAACAGCACTCTACGGTTACATTATTAAAACATCATTATGTAAATTGCCGTGTACAGTCTCAGCTTTTGATCGGACAACATTTGAAAACACACACACACACACACAAAAACACACACACTGTCCGCTTTCTGAAAGGCCTCCAGCGACTCTTCTGTCTTTGCACTGACAGATATTTATTTTGTCGATCATATTTCTTTAGTGCAAGCTGTTCAATGATCTCAGAACAGAGAGAGAGAGAGAGAGAGAGAGAGAGAGAGATGCATTTAGGGAAAACTTTTAAAAAGTGATTGAAAATGTTTTTTTGTTTTTTGTTCATTGACTATTTTACAGTGTTACAAAAGATAAATTATGTCCAATAGGAATGACACAATTTTCATTCAGTAAACGAGTAAAAATTTTACATTTTTGGATTTTAAATGTCATCCTTAAGGTTTTACTGAATCAAACTAAATAATATTTAATTCTATATTTAAGCTTAAAGGTTGATTATTTGAACAGCATAGTTTACATAGATGTGTTTTGGTTTATTACAATTCTACCTGTTTTTAATCCAATTGAGGTCTGCATTTACAATACTTATTAAATTTTTTTAAGAAAACCAATCCCTCATCTATATCATTTCAACTGAATTATTATATACACTCAGATTATGTTGAATTAAATCACAATTTAGCCCAAAAGGGCACAACGTCCAAAAATGTAAGCAATACACACGTTCGGCTATAGATTATAGTATCATTAATGTATTTCGAAACTTCTGCTAGACATCCCCAGTGACTTCAAGGTTACCAAAATGTATTTCAAATAAAAGAATAAAATCATTAATTAATGTACACTTTTAAAAATGTGGAATAAAATGAATTAAATAAAGATCAGAAACATAAATTGGGACATGAGGGTTGAATAGATTAATTTACTTATGAAATAATTACACTATAATAAAGTGGTTTAGAGTTAAAATCTAGTTTGTATAACTGAAACATACTTCTCATATAATACTATATAATATATAATATAATATAAAACTCTAATCATCTAACAATAATTTGTCTAACTGAAGAATAATTTATTGCAGGATGTTATACAGCTATACGCTTTAATTTAACATTGAACCAGGTATTGTTTTGCTGTGCATTATATCATGATATTTAACACCTACCATGTTGCACACACACACACACACACACACACACACACACACACACACACACAAACTTATATTAAGATAATAAATCTGGGTCAAAAATATTTAAGTCAATCCTGCTAGGCCTAAAATTTTCAGTGCATAGAAATTCTAATTTATCATACAATCATGGGTTGGGGTTTGTTTTAGGATTTTCAAGGATTCATTATTTTCCTTGTATTTTATTTATAGGAAAAAAACCTTAGACAAGATGAAAAAAATACATGTCAATTCATTGGATGGAACAAAAACATCAACTCCAGTCCTAATCCTCATTTTCTGCCAAACCTCCCTAATCTTCATAAACTGGTTTAAAAAATCTAATTTAATTGATCAATTGTGGTGTATATTAGAGAGAGAGAGAGAGAGAGAGAGAGAGAGAGAGAGAGAGAGAATTGCCCAACTTTGAAGAAGTACATTAAACAGCATTATAGAGTCTAAATGTGAGTGTGAAGTGTATTATTAGCGCATGCGTAATAACGCGTCATAAACAATGATAACAATGTTATAGACACACACACACACACACACACACTATAACTGTAATGTACTGGGTGAGCACAAAGTTCTTCTCCATTATGTAGAATCATATGTTAAAATGTATACTAGATAGAAACACAAAATTTGTATTATTGTATAGACAAATTAGCAGATTAATCCTATTATTTAGAATTTTTGTGAAGAATGTGGTATAAATCAAGGAACGTCTTCATGCTCACCATGCAGAATTTTAAATCTAGCAATGAAACAAGTGTTTGCATGATTATAAAGGTTGAATATCAGGTGTAGGAGTTACAGAGTCGCACTGCTGCTGCTTACCTTCGGGTCGATTCTTAACCGAGAAGCTTCTAAAGCGCACAAAGTATCCTGGAAACTTCAGAAGTCAAACCTCTGGGAATAGTTTCTCTTGCTTGTTCTCGTCTCCTGCAAGCTTTCTCAGTCCATCCAAAGTGTCTCGGTGCGTGTGAGTGTGTGTGTGTGTGTGTTTGCGCTCTTGCGGGCGCGCAGCGGTGCCATCTACGAGCTCCGGGTTCGGGGAGGGATTTTAAAGAGCGCATGCTGACAGCAGCGCGGGCTCCTATTGGTGCTTTTAGCTGTCAATCAAACTGATGATGTTTCTGCGCTTTTTCCCGGACCCCATGTGAGGGGTTTTATACTGGATTTCTTATTCAGGCACATACAGAGCAAGGATTGCCAAATCGAGTGTTAATAAATAGATAAATAAAGAGTTAATAATTAAAAATATATCTAAATATAAAAGAAAAAAATAGGATTTGCATAGATGTTTTAAATATTTATAGAATTGCTTAGATTGAACAGACGTTTTATGTTTATTTTACGTAGAATTATTTAAATAATCATGACTTTGTGGATGCGTGATTTTTTTTATTTATTTATAATATAATATAATATAATATAATATAATATAATATAATATCTATTCGATTTCTTCTCCAAAATGCGTATGTATATCCATGGACATAGTTCCTTGAAGTAAAAAAAAAAAAAGCACACACACACACACACACCTGGTGTAGAGTTTTTCAGCAGGTGTGATTAACAATATTTTATTAAGTGATATGATTTATGATTTATTAGTGATATAATTTATTTTATTTTATTTTATTTTTTACATTTTTACATATTAATAATACTTTAATATTATCTAAAAATTTTATACTTTCTTATTATTATACTCTACACCTGGGTCAAACGTCCCTTATATATGAAAGAGAGAGAGAGGGAAATTATTTTTAAGCAGATAATTCACTTCAGACCTTTTTTTTATAGCAAATGATCCACCTCGGACCTTCCTCCCTATTTTTTCCCTTTAATGAACACTTTGTGCTAAGCAGAAGCATCACCTCCTGCCTTGTCTGTGTTTGTCCCCCAGCTCTGCCATGCCATCGCAGCACTAATAAACGCTCCAGCCTCTCCAGGCCTGCAAAATCTGTGAACTGTTTCAGTCTCAAACTGACTGCCGGTAAGAGGATTAAAACAATAATGCCCTTCTCTTCTTGAAGGGTTTTTTTTTTAAAGAAAAGATTTCTTCTCCCGGAGCAAAAGCGTTTAGGTCGGAATTAAGGGCAGCAAAAAAACTAAAGCCGCATAATGTGTCGGAGAAAAAAAGGAGTGAAATCCTGAGAGTTTGGTTCTCATCTGGAGCCATTTATTATTTATTTCAATCCAGGGGAGAGAAAGAGAGAGAGACAGATCCAAAATTTTACTTTAAATATTGCTATAATAGTTGTAAATTATTTGTGGTTATGTAAAAAAAAAAAATCTATCTATGTATGTAATGTAAGTGTGTATAGGTGTGTGTGTGTGTGTGTGTGTGTGTGTGCCCGCGCGCTTCAAACTGTGTTAAAGTTTATTTTACACAAATCATTCTATAAAAAACATACTTTCAAAGTAAATGTTTTATATATATATATATATATATATATATATATATATATATATATATATATATATATATATATTTATTTATTTTTTAAATAAATGAATGTCGCATATATATAATAATAATAATAATTATTATTATTATTTTTAAATATCTATATACTTAAATAGAGAAAGAACTTTTCCTCACTGTTATTATGGACTTTTAAAAAACACAACAAACAATATTAAATAAATAAGTTAATAATCATCAATTAAACACGACTATTAGGCTTTCAAGCACGAGCTGTTTTTTTATTATTATTATTATTATTATTATTATTAAACCTAAACCAGTGTGTCCTCTCCCATTTTCCCATCCTTTTCTTATCTCTTCTTCTGAGAAAGAAAGCGGATTAACTTGTGAGCCGATGGAAATAAAGCCCTTAACCGCGAGCTGTAAAGCCGCCCAGTCGCTTAGTGAGGAGCCTTTCTAAAGCAATTAAAGGCAGAAAAAAAGCGTTGCTCTTTCCTTAAAGCTGCTTTACTCAATCCCACACAGCTCCCTATTGGACACTGCTGAATGCCTAGTGCACTGCATGGAGTGCACACTAGTTAGGGAGCAGGGAGCACGGGTGGAGATGGCACACAGCATGATGGAGTAGAGCTGGCATTATAAATATGAAAACACGTGGATGAAGAAAACAACAACAGGATAGAGTGTAGTCCAACAACACCAACATCAACAACACCAAAAAGTCCTACATTTGTAAATTTATTGAGAACATTTTTGCCCAAAATTGACATATTGCAGATTTCACTAACTGCTTCTGACAAGCTTTTACCTCTTTCATATTGACAAAGAAAACCTCAATATTGTGAAGTGTACAGTAGAATCAAGTATAGTGAAATTAATAGTAATAATTTGCCGTTTATATCTAGATAAATTTAACAAAGCATATCAAATCATGTGAAAAGCATTACAGGGGAAGAATTTTATATGCTCTGTACATATAAACCTATATATACTGTATATAACATATACTGTACCTGTTTATACAACTTTGTTTTTTAAAGTTAATGTTTATGCTCAGAAACACTTTACATTCACTTTCATACACCTTTAATGCATTATCCACTCAGATTAGAATTTTTTTTTCTCAAAATTGCCCAAAATACACATACTGTATAGTTTTAAATGATTAGGTAGTAACAGATACTAATACTGTGCTTCTATGCTTTCACATTTCTGTGACATCCCTGTCACATTTATAAAATAGCATAAAATGTAAATAACCGTTTCATTCTTCTTCTTATTGTTGTTCTTTTTATTTGTCTGTTTTGTTTAAGCTAATTTAATATCAAAGCTACAGTCTTCCAGCTTTGTGCAGCTCAGATAGGCTTTTAAAGGTTTCCTTGGAAATTAATTTTGTCTCTGATTACTAGAATAGAACGTGTAAAATTCTACAAGTACTGTATGTTGTCTTTTTGTATAGTACTTAGCTAATTTTGTTCATTTATGTTGTATGTAGCACCCTGGCCCTGGAGTAACGTTGATCGTTTCCCTGAGAACTCAACTGTTTATAGTTGAAATGACAATAAAAGTCTACTTTCTGACTTAAAGAAACCTGTTAACGTAAAATTCTCAAAGTGTATGCATGTTAAAATTATAATTAATGTTTTTAAAAATCTTACTAAATTGTACATTATACCCTACATATGATTGTATACACTGTTGCTTATGGGTGCTCCATAGCTATGGCACCTGCTTAGCCATGCTTTTGACAATAAACTAACCAGTGCATAAATTTCAGGAATATAGTCATTTGGGACACTGCCACAGATTTCCTGATTCATGAGGTTTTTCAAAGTTGCAAGAGAAATGTTCAAAATATCCGACTTACCAAAGAGGAAATATAACAAATGGCACAAATATTAATTAATATAATAATTTAAAGTATAAAGTTATGGTACTTTAATTAAGAAGTCATTTCATTTCATTCATTCATCTTCTATACCGCTTAATCCTGTATTCAGGGTCGCTGGGGACCTGGAGCCTATCCCAGGAGACTTCGGGCACTAGACGGGGTACACCCTGGACAGGGTGCCAATCCATCACAGGGCACACACACATACACACACTCACACAGCCATTCACACACTACGGGCAATTTGGGAACGCCAATTAGCCTAACCTGCATATCTTTGGACTGTGGGAGGAAACCGGAGTACCCGGAGGAAACCCACCAATCACGGGGTGAACATGCAAACTCCAAGAAGTCATTTGAAGTTATTAAATGAAATGCTATCCAAAGCTTCCTACAAGTTTATTTTTCGCAACTTCAAACTTTTTCTTTTAGGCAAAAACAAAGACAAGTAGAACTTAAGATGAACTTAAGCTCACCCCAGACAATAATTATATAGATATATAGTCTATATTAAAAAGAAAACAAAATCTTTCCCAATCTTTAAACAGGGCTGAGTGCAAATGAGCAGATTATATAATCATACTATAATCCCTTATTTTATTTACATCTGAAAGAATTGAGATAGCACTTTTTATAGCTTTGGGAAGGAAATAATTAAACAAAGGCTTTTGGTGCCTTGCACCGTGAGGTTTGGCTGTTAATAGCTAATTAATAGCCCTAATGATGTTTCTGCAAACTCCATGAATACATTAGGTTTGCAGTGTGCAGAGCTTTAGCCTCTCAGGCTCCATTCAAGGGTATTTCAGCATCTGTTCTTCCCAGCGCAATTAATCATTTTGATGTATGGTTTAAAATCGACTGCTTCCAGGAGACCTTTTTTTGACAAGAATAACAAAGCAATTTGCCAGAAGCCATCTCTTAGACACGTTATTAGTAGCACCTTCATCTTAAACCCATTTTTTCCTTCCTTTTCTTTAAATTAGATACCTGTATTAAAGGGGCAGTGCTTTTTTTCTTTTCCTCTTCTTGATTCCTGGAGAAATCTCATTATTCACGACAAGATCCCAGGATCTTCAGAACAAATCCCCATGCTAGAAGTTTTCTGACCTGCCAATTTCTCCAAATCAATCCTTTACTGTCTTTTCTCTATCTCTCTCTGCTTCTTTCTTTCTCTTTTTCTCTTTTCTTCCCTTTTTCTCCCTCTGTCTACTTCGCTCACTTTGGCCCGGATCCCCCTCTGCACAAGGGAACCTATTGTATCGCCTTAATCCAGAAGCAACACAGCTTAAGCGACATGGCGGGATAAAAGGCCCATCAAGCCCACAACTTTATGGGGGCAAATCTTCACCTAATCCCTCGCTTTATCTAAACAAAAGTCCCTCTGCCTTAATCCACCTTCGCTTCGAAAATAAAAAAGAAAAGGAGGAAGGAAAAAAAGCCAAGAGGGGCTAAGAAACCAAATCTCACACACTCGGGTTGTGAGGTAAGAAGCAGATTTCACTAACTGCTTCTGACAAGCTTTTACCTCTCTGATATTGACAACAAAAACTCAAAATTGTGAAGTGAAGAATCAAGCATGAATAGATTCACAAACTTTTTTCTTCTTCATTTGCTGTACACATCTAGAGAAATTTAGTCAAGCATATCAAAAACATCAGATAATCACTTCAGGGAAAAGATCATACATCCCCTGTATCTAATATATACATTGACTTAATACATCAATGTCAATGTTTATGCTCAGAAACATTTAAGTTTCCTTTAATGCACCGTTAATGCATTAGACATTCAGACCTTTGGTTGGTTCCACTTCAAAGCGTCCATTTTAAAATAACTGACAAATCTTCCTGATCATTCGCTAATCATTATATCTGTCTGTCACTAATAATTATATCTTCCCTAATCATCTTATCTGGACATCTGCATAGCTCTGTATACTCAAATCTATATAATTAGCATTATTTTGCATATTATCTTAACCCAACACCCTGAAACAAATCCTTTATAAATCCTGACTGTAATTGAACAAGTGTAATCTAAAATTTTCATTTCTTTTATTCAGATGATGTTATACAATCTGCTTGATTTTTCTGTTGGTTACGTCAAACCAGGAACCTAAATATCACACAGGGACCTGAATCACAAAGTGAAGAGCTGCGCCGCGCCATAAAGCTTTTACTAATATTATAAGAAATTTCATCTAATAATAAACTGATTCATAAATAATCACAATTTGTGATGGTTAAACCATAAACGATGCACCCACTTTCACATATTTTAATCATTGTTATAAGATGTTGCTTAAATTAATGATAACTAATCAGATCATGTTACTTAATTAACAGTTGATTAATTTTCTGAAGATATTATCAAGATAAATAAGAGACACAAGTAAATAATCGGGCATGTTATTATTAAAGAGAATCATGTTTTCTGAATGATGTGTGAATTATGAGTGTGTGTGTGTGTGTGTGTGTGTGTGGGTGTGTGTACTGTAAGGAGGGGGGTCTATTAGCTGTAATTGGGTAATTAACCGGGTAAAGAGACTCTTTACTCCTTTAAGTGGCCGGCTGCCTATCGAGTGGTTTTCTGTATTAAACAGGAAACACTGCGGCGCTGATGCCTTATTGGAGATTGATTTCTGATTTCTGCCCTGAGCTGAGTTTCAGCTATTCACACATTTACAGCTGAAGGATTAGGATAGAAAGAAATGTTGGGGCTTTATTTTATTTTCAAACACATAAGAGTGATTTAATGTTCTAATGTCACTTAGACACTTTCATACGATTAGTAACAGATCATAAGTGAATAATTGTAACACATTTAATACAGTATGTCCAGTACTTTGTTTAAGCTGTTGAAGATTGTGATGGATGTGTACAGTACATTTGGATCTGCTGTCCACACAAGCTCCTGTTTTGAGTCTCAGTTCTAGAGATTTATTTAAGAGCACTGTAGTAATATCATTCTTTTACTTTTAGATTAATTTCAGACTCAAACTCTTTTTGGAAAGATGTCTGAAAAGTTTAATAAATTAGGAATTTTTTTAAAAGCAGTGCTGTTCTAGAATAGTGTGGTGAAGCGTAGTTATGATTATTTTTCCAATAACAGCATGACCTGAAGTGTTTTATTCCTCTTGTACCACACATGTTAACGAATTACTGTTTATTTGCATTTAACGTTTATGAAACAAGTTTGTTCCTGTTCTCACTCTCACTATAGCAGCCATAAATTGTCGTTCTCTCATCCACCTCTTTTCTGAGTTTAATAAGTCTTGTGAATCTTTTTTGTGACTACATGTCCCCGTTCATGAGCTGTTACTATGAAATTGTTATAACGAGCACATTAATATAAATATATAGCTAAAACCTTGCTGCACTACCAGTCAAAAGTTTTGGACAAACCTTCTATTTCGGTTGTTTTTTTTTTACACTTTAAAACAATGCTGAAGGCATCTGTAATATGTAATAACCTTTAAACAATTGATATTCAGATGTATATCTGCTACGTCTGCTCTGTAAAACTTCATAACGGCTCTAATCTGAGGTGCTGTTTATTAATTGGTGATTTCTGAGGCTGGTAACTTTAAATGAACTTCTCCTCTGCAGCAGAGGTCAGTCGTGCTTTCCTTGGAAGGTCTTCATGAGACAAAGTTCCATCATGGTGCTTGATGGGTTTTGTAAATGCATTCGACAATACAGTTCTTGCAAGACCTGTTCCAGAACAGCTGACCTTCATGTATTAAAATAACAACTGTTGATGTTGTTATTTCATATTTAAAAAAAAAATCCAGTATTGTTCTAGAATGTAGAAGATAAATCATTCACATAAAAAATACTATTAAAAGGTACGTACTGGTACGAAGACGGTCCGGCCCTCGACTGATGCAGACCGCTGGCAGACACTGCAGCCATTCAATAGTTCAGGACTGGAAAGTCTACCTGAACCTCCAATAATGAACTGGACTCCATATTACCTGAAACACATCATCTGTTATATTGAACTTCCAGCCTCCTAACACAGTATGACTGCAAAACAATTCCTCCTATCCGTTATCACCCAGATGAGGATGGGTTCACTGTTGAGTCTGGTTCCTCTCAAGGTTTCTTCCTATTGCCACATCAGGGAGTTTTTCCCTCAGCACCGTCACCCTCGACTTGTTCATTAGGGACAAACTGACGATTCAGATTTATACATATTTTCTCACATTTCATATACATTTCCATAATTTTCTTTTGATTCTGTAAAACTGCTTTGTGACAATGGGCATTGTTAAAAGCATTACACAAATAAAATTTAATTGAATTTAATTAGAAATACTGTATATGTTATACAAGATACAAAAACGTTATTTTTGGATTTGATGATTATCACTGTGTGATTATTTTTATTCTCTTCCTAATGATGTTACATTTTAAACCATGTTTTAAACCAAGGCTCAGGTAAGTTCACAATGGAGCTCTGTCTAGGCCTTTAAGGTTGACTTCCGCACCTTAATACAGCTAATTCCCCTTAACAGCACAAACAAAAGAACAATAGACTCATTAGAGAGTCACCTAAGCCAATCCCTCTCAATCCTTCAGAAATCCTGAGGTCTCTTCAAGTATTAGCGGCACTTACAAAAGCCTTGATTTGAACCTGCATGCTGTTTTCATCTGTCTGTGTTTTTTCCTTTTTTTGAAGCACCTCCACAGGATTACCTGGCCTCACTGTAAAATATTGTTGCAGTGTGACTGCCTGATGCTCAGCTTCCTACGATAACTATAAATCCTCTTCATCGAGCAAGAATTAAAGGAATAAACATGACGGATTGTGTGATTGTTGAGCTCTAATCTGGTTTAAACTCCTTGTTTTACAAAAGCCTGTTTTCAGAAAGCTCTTGGCATCGCAAAAAAAACAGTCTCTTAGAGCAACCTGTCACTGTCTAAGAGCATTATAACACTGGGGTCATGAGTATCAAGAGGATATACTGTAAGGAAAAACATATTTCCTATGAGTTATTTCTATTTTAAAAATCTAGTTTAGAGGCGCTTTACATGAACAATTTCTGATAACTGTATCCTGTGTATGTAAATTTTATAGCCGTGTTTAATGCTAAATTATTCTTTTCTTAAAGTCCTAATAAGTTAGCATTACCAATATAAATGCTTTAGAATACTCTCAAACACAGCAAATATTAGGAACGTTTATCTATTTGTCGTCAAGACGTTTTGAGCAGTTAGCTAGATACAGTACCATCACGGAGGAGTTTCTAAATGAACGTTTACTAGTAGCTACTAGCTAGCATTAGCGAAGGTTCTGAAATTTACAAAGAAAAAAAATTAAAGAAAATTTATTTTCTGTTTGATCCCAGCTATGATCAGCTAACAGTTCTAAGTTAGTCATTGATTTAATTTGTCAAAAGTGTACATTTTGTTAAATGAGTAAGAAAAAATAAGTAAGACACATAACATATCTGAATGTACCGTTAATTGGAAAGGCATTTACGTTCCCATGTATAGTTTGTAATTTAATACAGTCCGGATGTCCTAACCTGAATTATCTAAGAATTTCCATGAATGATGTCAACGCAATTTATATTCAGTATATTTAATGTATATTTACTAATTGTTTTGTGAAAGCATGCTATTCCTTTGTACTACTAGAAAACAAAACCTCTGCATCCTTGATAGTATCTAAAGTCTATAAAGCCACATTCCTATCTAATTTTAGTGTCTAATTGTATTTAGACATCTATTAAAACGGTAACCATTCTTTCCTCTGAGGCATATTGACTCCCTTCCAGAGTGATTTAGCAGTAATCAAGATGTTTTGAGAGTCTGTCAGAGGGAATCATGCATCCGAGGCCCTTTTCATTAAAAGTAATTAGCATTGTCGGTTAAACGGGGCAACATTTAGGCCCATGATGGCGTGATATCGGAGAGGCTAAAGGCTTTTGCAAGGATGATCAATGGATATAAGAGCTGATTTAAGGTGCTTATTTCAGAGCTTAATTGTTCTTCCGTCATGATCTGCACTAGCTGTTCATGTGTGACAGCTGTGAGAGCCTCTCAGCAGGATAGTTTCTGACATATCAGTTAGTTTTGACATGTAAACGAGCTTCCTGTTTACAGTAGACGAGTCTGTTTGCGTTTGATGGATGAGTTATAGATTGTGCCACAGCTGTACCAGATGCTGCTGGTGTGTCGCTGAAACCAATAGTTGCTAAGCAGCAGTGATCAGTTATCAGACTTTAAGACTAAAAATCTGCCTTCCTTTTCACTAATGGAACAATATATATAATTTTTTTTAATGTATACAATACATTTTATGAGACTTATCAGAAATTCTGCTCAAAGCCAATCAACAACAAAAAAAACTTTCAATTAAAATCTGCACATTTTTAGAAACAAAAAAATAATGATTGACCGATGCCAGTTTTAACGTTCACTCCTTTTTGCTAACGTTGTTAATGTTCTCATTGTTCACAAGAATTACATTGAATTAACTACTGCATATTTTCTACCTGCTGCAATCTCATTGGTTTATCTGTGTCATATGAGTAAGAAAAACAGGAAGTAAGACTGCAGTTAATGTAACTTGCTAAGAAAACTGGCTAGCAATGAAAACTGGCAATACCCAGAATGCATCACAATGTTGTCAACGCAAGACAACAATGGATACAAAGATGCCTGTAAGTTTTATTTTTATTTTAGCTTAACAGTGGATCATGTAAAAGCAAAAGTACAGACATAACTTCATGTGTTCATTTTGTCAGCTAGTATCTTCATGTGAGATTTTAGTTAGCTAAAAGAAACTCCTCTGGTAATAGTCACTGGGGTTGTAATTGTAATTGCAACTTTTGTGGTATGTTTAGTTAACAATAATCAAATGTGGTAATTTTAGTTAGCTAGAATTAGCCTCCCATGGTAAGTTTAACTAGTTAGCAATAATTTCCTGAGGTAATTTTAGCCAGCTAGCAATGACCTCAAGAGATACCCATAGTGTGATGAAAGCCTTCTGTGATAATTTTATTTCGTTAATCAAATGTTGTGACTTTTTATCTAGCTAGCAACCATTTTCTGTGGTAACTTTAGCTACTGTATGTATCAGTAACCTCCAGTGGTCATTTTCGGTACAGTACAGTAGCTAGCAATAACCTGTGGTAACTGTCCTTTGGTGGTGTTAATCTTCTGTGGACATTTTATTTTAGTAATAGTATGTTGTGACTTAACTTAGCTAACAGTCACCACCTTTGGTAACTTTAGCTAACTAGCAATAACATTATGTGCAAAGTGTAGTTAGCTACTTCCTAAGGTAACTTTGGCTAGAGATCAGTGATCTCTGGTTGTAATTTAGGTACTGTAGCTAGCAATAAACTGTAGCCTGGGGCCAATCACAAGTGGTGATTGTAGTTTGGCCATTTGTAGTCATTTTATTTCGGTCCTCATATGTTGTGACTTGCTGGCTAGCAATAGCCTCCTAAGTCAACTTACTACCTACTAGCAAGACTTTTTTTTTTCTTTCTGTGGTAACTTTAACTAGCTAGCAGTTACCTCCTGAGGTAACATTAAGTTTAGCTGACTAGCAATAACCATCTGTGGTAACTAAGAAAACCCTTCTCTTTAACTAGCAGTAACTTTAGCTGGCTAGTAATCATATATTGCGGTAAATGGGTAGCTTTGCTACTAGCAGGGAAAAAGCTGATGTAGTTTTAGCTACAGTATCTTAGTGATTTTTCATATTCAGACTTCATATAATACTATAATTAACCCAAACCTGGTAGCATTTAAACATAATTTTTTATTTATTGTTTTTACAAAGTGACTTGGCAGGAACACACAGCCCTCAGATCCTGCTCTCATGTGAATATGGGAGTTTATTCTGACTTTTAAATAGACTTTTTAATTTCTGCATAAACTAAATTAGCTGGATTATCATAACCTCCTGTGGTAATAGTAGCTAGATATAAGAGTTAGTCTCAGAAAACGTCTCAATTGTACATCCAAGTCCATATACGAAGAAGCACCCGAAGCAATCTCTTTATATACCTGTAGTTATTTGTGAAAGAAAAAAGATAGACTGGAGTAAAATAGATGAACCAGATGTCTTGTGTGATCTGGATCAGCCGCCTAGATTGAATGAGTCTCTTGCTGTCTGTGCGTGTGTGTGTCTGTCTGTCTGTCTGTCTTCCTTTCTCTCCATCTGTCTGTCTCTCTGTTTCTCGTTCGTTTCTCTTCATCTCCTCAGCCCATGTTGGTGAAAGGAGTCTTGCTGAGCTCAACTATCCGTGTAAAGAGGAGGGTTGGACTGTCTCAGTGGGAGACAAGGAAAGAATGAAGTCAGTCCTCTGTCTGTTTGTCCAAAATGTAATGATTGATTGATTGATTAAACTTTATATACATTTGGTTTTGCAGTCTGTTTACATTTTTCTTTTTTGGGTTTATTTGAACAGATTCTTTTTAAACGCATACAGAAATGTGCGTGCACAAACTTTTACACACACATTAATTTGATAATTAATAATGCTGTGTCTAAAAAGCGTAAATATGCATTTTTATCTTTGCACTTTTTATTGAATTTTTAGAGATTTACTTCTCTCTCTCTCTCTCTCTCTCTCTCTCTGTATAAGTAAATTGATGTATTATTTACTTACAATTTACTTATGTTTAGTCGACTTTCATAAAATTGTTATTTTCATCCACCTTCTATTTACTGGTGTGACATGCATGTAAATTTATTTTGTATTTGTTCTTGTGTTTGTATTTCATCAGCTTTTGTTTCCTCCTCTCTCTCTCTCTCTCTCTCTCTCTCTCTCTCTCTCTCTCTCTCTCTCTCTCTCTCTCTCGCTCACACACTCTCGCTCTGTACTTGTGGTTGGGTGATTTGTGATCGCCGTCTCAGCAGTCGGGAGGCAGAGGAGCAGGAGAGCGGTCAGAATTAATGCACATGTTTGTTTACCTATTTGTCCTTGACATGATCAATTGATCTGCGTCCTAATTCACTGCTACCGTGGGGTCATTAAATTTCCATCTAAATTGCACATGGATTTCTCGCCGTCCGCCCCCAGAACTCGTCTTTCACGTCCTTGCTGTCGTTCTGTCTCATCTCTTCTCTTTCTTGCTCTCTCTAACCTTTCTCTCACGCACTTGTTAAATATTTGAGTATTTGTGTGTAAAAGCAGAACAGCAGCTTTTCACTAACAATAATATCATCTTGCAAACACAACATGGACAATATAAAGAAAAATGTGTGTGTAGGCCTGGGCAATGTGATGATATAATATCATCTGTATTGCTGTAATATTTTCTTTCTTTAAAAAAAAAAAAAAAAAAAAATATATATATATATATATATATATATATATATATATATCTATATATATATATATATATATATATATATATATATATATATATATATATACAATCTGTCTGAAAACAGCCAATTTGATGTTTTTACCTAATCTTTTTTTTACTTTAAATACAATTTTTTAAAAATATTTAAAATAAAGAAAATCAAAATAATTGTTTAGAGTATTTAAATATATATATTTTACATAACACTACTAAGTGCACACACATGTTCCATAGAAATATCTTTGAGTTATTTCGTCCGTGTGTGTGTGTGTGTGTGTGTGTGTGTGTGTGTGTGTGTGTACATGCACACGCATTTGTCCGCACACTTATATACACTTATTACACTTACTAATGTCAATTTCTCCATGGAGATGAATAAAGTGTCTGGCTGGCAGGCAGGCAGCCGGTGTGTATTACATCATCTTTGTGTAACCCCACATCCCTCAGGAGGCACCCGGTGTACAGGCCTCCTCAACTCATTTGAGAACATCAGCGGTGATAATTACCCGTATCATGAAGATGTCAGTCATTCAAATGGCAGTTCATTAGCTTTTCATGCTCTCCCCTCCTCCCTTACAACCCTCTCTCTCTCTCTCTCTCTCTCTCTCTCTCTCTCTCTCGTTTGTAGTCCATTGAGAGGAAAATGAGCTGATACCAAGAAAAGCTGAGTGATTAAACAGCACTTTAGAGATTACAGTAAATGATTACAGATCTGAAATTTTAAAGGGCCTTCAGTCCTGAGAGTGACAGAATGTGAATGAAGATTATCATATTAGACAGAACAGATTAATTCAAATTATCATTATTATTATTAGCGGTGGTAGTAGTATTATAGGGCCTTCTTAACATTAAAGGGATAACTGTTTGTTCCTTACAGTCTAGTTAGAAGAGTAAAACACCACCCAGGATCATTTTAAAATAGAAAAAAACATATTATTTTTGGTAATTATTTGGTAATGGTTATTTATTTATTTATAGTACAAACATGACGGACATGGCATGTATATAAAAATGAAATGTGTGTAAATTATTCAATTGTTTTATTTTTATTTAAGCTTAACATGCATTAAGAATTACATTCTTTAATATTGACATTTTATTGTAGTTAAAAAGCCAAAAGGACAAACATGGACATGGTTTAAATCATATTATTAATATAAGGATTAAAGATACAAAGGGTACAAAGGGTAAGTTCTTTTATGCATTTAATGACAACATTTGAGCTTATATTGATACATAGCTCCTAATCTCCATATTTGAGTAAGTGCATAAATATAAATCTGGGATGTGCGGCAGCACTACTTTCAGACCTGCTTATAGAAAACTAATCAACACCTGATTATTGACTACAGTAATTCTTTCACTGCGTACAGTACATGTTAAGCTCAGTGACAGTATTGTTGGCTCCTGTTTGCTGATGTTACCCCATTGTTAGCATTTTCTTACCTATATTTGCAATGAAAGATGCACGTTTTGCTCTTTTTTTTTTTCACCCATTAGCCCTCGTTAACCTTTATTATCATTCCCCTGGGAAAGTTCCAGCGTCATAGCACTATCACTTCCTCTTTCTCTCTCTTTCTCTGTGATGCTTTGACACTCGTTGGCCCCAAGTCTGATAAAGCCTGTTCTTGTTCCTGCTGATCTGATAACCCTGCCTCAAGCCCCTCTCTGATAACCCTTCACTTGCGCACAGTGACTGGATCGATGAATGAGAACGTGATCTCCATCATTCCCCTGCCCCCACTTTTCCCTCGGCCCCTGAACTCCAGAGCCCTTCCACTCCTCCCATTAGTCAAGGACCCCGTTGAACTCTGACCTCTTTCACTTGGCTCTGTTATTGATTTCTTTTCTTTCCACTTTTATTTTTTGCCACCTCATCGTACCACCACAATCCGGATGAAAGAGGCAAAAGGGAGCATTAGCGAGACGGACAGGGGGAGTACAGACACCAGGATCGATGAAGGGGGAATTCGAGCTTACAGTAGCAGAAAAAAAAATGTAGACAGGTAAAACAGCTTGAGGCCCGAGAGATAAAGTAATGGAGAAAGCAGCGGTTCAGCCATCAAACCCATTGACAAGCCACAGAGGTCTTTATCAGTGCCAAAAGAACAATCTGATCTTTCAACTTCAAAGGAAGATTTGCAATTTGGCTCTTTTTTTTCCGCATAAATATACTCCAGGAAATAAATTCATACAAATTTAGCTTTTGCTCAGTGTTTCACAGAAACAATAACGTTAATGTTAATGGTTCAAATTAGCTAAAAAGTAATACCACTGGATTACTTGGAAGATGTGAGACCGGACCATGCGACCCTGAGATATTTAATAAAAGGTTCTTCTCAAGAGCTTGAAAGAACCAATGAGGAAAGTGTCATAAAAGAATAAGATAAACCTTAGATGGATATTATAATATCATGTCAAATTTAAGTTAACCGCATTTTAGCTCTGAGTAAAAATCATCCTGGAAACCGCACAACGATCGACGAAGATCCCGCTACCAAAAATAGTGGATGGTCTTGTAATTGATTAATACTATTATGCATGTCATCATCATCCAAAATTGTGTAAAATTTGAACCAGAAACGGAGCTCTGAGGTGTCTGAGGCATGGCGGAGACATTAATGTCCCCAAATCTCTGACCAATTTCACGTATAAGGACGCTCAATGCATCTTTTCTTCAGTTTGTCCAATAAACCGCGTATTGCACTTCCTCGATAATCCCAACTAGTGCCGGGATTCTGCAATCTCACCCACCCAGAGCTGTGGATTATCGCCGCCCTGGATTTACTTGCACCCTACAGACGAGGTGCTTGCACCACTGGCACTTTTGTACTACCTTGATATCAGGCTGGTCCCAATCCAATTGGCCTTCATTAGGTTGATCCAGGATGGAATGGCACCGTTAGGGGGGAAATCCCTCAAGCCATGAATGTTCAAGCCAAGCCTATTGCACTGATCGTAACCAACCTTCCCCGAGCCGCTATCAGGCGCAGCCCAATGCCGATCACAATCCTCTTAACTGTCTGCTTTATTAACCAGTCGTCCCGTTAGACATGAAAGAGGAGACCAGCAGTGAAGCTAAATCCATCCCCCCCCCAAAGAAAATCACCTCAATGCTATTTCCCCTCCTGCTTCACCCCATCACTCTACACACATTTGGGGTTTTACGGCCTTATGATAAGTGTGTTGGTCAGGCAATAATTGTTTTAAGACATTTGACACTAATGAGTCAAGACTTAATCATGTCTAAATCTGATTTTTAAATAGATTTTTAATTCTTCCATGTGGTTTAAACTGGTTTTCAGGCCCTAATTAAATGGTTTATTTATTCTTTTCAGTCATGTTAACACTGAGGGCTGTAATAATTGCTTTCAGGGTTGTAAAGCCGTAGTCAAATCAGTCACTACTGGGGAAGGACCTTACAAATAAAAAGTGGCAGCTGATTGTTTTAAATGACACGTCGTCTCCGCCCATCGTCCTCCCAATGCCTTTCCCCTCTCCTCCCTCGTTCCCTCCCTTTTCCCACCCCAGTTGTTCCCCTCGTACCCTCGCTGCCTCTCAGGGGGCAGATTAGCCTCCGTTCCTCTCTTTAATTGATATTTATGTAATGCATGCCGGCCCCGGTCTGGTTTCCACCCTTTCCCTCTGAGAGCCGAGTGCTCTCTGCGGTGTTGTGGTATTCCAGTGATATAGGATTCAAATGGATATTAGGTTTGCAATTATACAACACCCTGTGTCCACTTAGGAAGCATGCAAAGCGGACGTAATGCTGAAAGCAGACGATGTGATTTTTTTCGTTGCAGACTGATCTGGGGAGATCGACATGGTAGCCAAGCGTTAGCTTCTCTACAACAAGGGGTGAAAACCACAACGGATAGCAGCCAATTAGAAAATGAGGGGAAATCAGATTCTACAACAGATCCCTGAGTCCAATTTAACATTCACCTTGATACCAAACTACTTGGCTTGTTACTGTATTGTGCAAAAGTCTTGACCCCCTCCTCCTCCCTCATTTCTCCATAGTTTGCTGCAAAAGAACCAGACTTTCTTGTAATTGTAATGGAGTCTTAAGGAATAGTTCTCTAAAACTTTTTTGTCTCAGAGGAATGTTTTTTGTTTGTTAAACCACACAGTGTCTCTGAATCATACAAGCATTAAAACCAGCATGAACCAGTGAGAACAGATGATTATGCTGCTGATTAGTATACCGCTGATGCTAAAAGCAGGTTGGGGCAACAGACGAGATTGGAAATGAGGTCGCTGCCGCGGTTGTTACATAAGCAACCAATTTTTTATTTGTATCCTTAGCCACTTTGCAGCCTGTCGCAGTAAAACATTTGTTGCTGTTTCCTTAATCTCGATTGATCATTTCAGTAATAATGCTATTAATGTTTAGTCCTTTGAAATATATATTTATTTTTTTTTTTGCTACATGCAGGATAAAGTCGGTCCTCATTTGGGACGAAGCTCAACTCATGTCTTCCACCGACCCAAAAGTCACAGATATTTTCTTAATTACACTTGCTTATCTTTTTTTTTTTTCTTTTTTTTTTTTTGTTCTTGGAGGAGGCATAAGGTATAGTACAAAGACACCAAAGCCTTTTTTAAAGTACATAGACAGAAATGACGTTTTTTTTGTTTTTTTGCTGTTCCTAACAGTACAAGAGTTGAGCTTCGTCCCACATGAGGACCGACTTTATCCATATATATATATATATATATGTATGTGTTTTATTTTTAACTTTAAAAAAAAAAAGAATTTCAGGGCCTAAACATTAATAGCATTATTACCGAAATGATCTATCGCCTCCAATTTCTTATTTTAAAGTTAAACTCCTATTTAAATGTTATTTAAATGTGCAGCTTTGATTTGAGCTCATTTGGAACTAAATGCTATTAGCTTCCCGCGGTTGTGGTGCAGAAACAGCTTTACCGCCTGCAGTGAATTTGAGTCAAGCGCTGACTCCCTCAGGACAAATAGGAGCCGCTCGGATCGCCGCTTGGTCGCCTTGTAGCTGTAATAATCCTCACAAGTACCCATAAATCTGGGTGTTAATGATAATGCCCAAATCCTGCTTTTACCTGAGCATCTAGCAGCCTCAGAGCAAAAACAGTAACAGCTTTGATTTGTGTTTATCTGATTCTAAACTAAAACTGTAGATTAAAAACGGTAAATTATTATTTTCTTACAGTGCTGCTTAATTCCTGATTTCGGTTGGTGTTGATTAAATTTCTCAGACAGAAGTGCAGCTAGGTAAAAAAAAAAATCACAGGTTTACTGTATATTAACGCAATCATTCTATATTATGACAGGATGTTATGATTTCTATAGTAAACCAGCTCATTCATAAAGGAACTTGGACAGTATACAAAGAATTGATTAGAAATATCTTGTCAATATGATGAAGCTTTGCCTTACTCAACATAGTACAGTAGTAGAAGGTTCGAGTCTCCAGTATCAGCTCCTGGTACAGAGACAGGAGTTTATACTGATGGGGTCCCTGCTAACATAATGAGCATTAAGAGGTTTGGGGAGAGAGGTAAGGAAATGATTATAACGCAAGTATGAACAGGAACTAAACTCTATCACGGACATTCATAGTCCGTGCACACTTACTGCAGCATTTGTCACAAGTCAAGGTTGAATTGGTGAGGATGGTGTCAGGGAGAGCATCTGGCTTAACACGTGCAAAAATCAAATATGCAGACTGAGTGACTTGCGGTCATGATCCTGAATGGAAGCAGCCAAAAAGGAAAGAGGTACAAATGCAAACATGTATAGCATTCTTTAATAAATACAAATTGTAATTTGGTTCATTGGTGTGAAGAAACTCCACTTTATCATGTCACAGCGCCGTATAACATACAACTATTTATTTTTATTATTATTTTTTCCCCAAATTGTTCTCAGTCGACTGGTTTTGCACTGCTGGAATGGTGGCTTAATGGTTAGTCCTGTCTCCTCACACCTCCGGGGAGGATGAGGGTTAAAATCTCATGCTTGGAGTTTTCATGTTCTCCCTGTACTTGGCGGGTTTCCTCCAGGTTCTCTGGTTTCCTCCTACAATTTCCCACAATGTATGATTGAGTGTGTGTGTCAATGGGAAAAGCTCCATCCCCATGTGGACCCTACAGTACACAGCTTAAGTGGTGTAGATGTTGGAGGAATGGTTTTGCACTTTTTGCCTACATTCGATGACTTTCAATACACATTAGAAATACCAAACGTACTTTCTTTGGCGTGATCTGGTTTCATGCTGGCACAGAAAAACGAAAGTTGTTTGCTTAAGAACATGGAAAGGGGCAAGACTTTGCTCCTACTATGTAAAATTACTAAATCCAAATCTTCCACAGGCCACCAATAAATCCTGCTCTGCTGCTGAAGGGTGTTGAAATGCAGTGTGGATTCTCAGAGTTTTCCTTTAAGGTGTCCTGGGGAGTTAAAAACACCAGCGCACTCGACAAACTGTCAAAGTCAACAGGATGAGGAGAGAAGATGGAGACGGGAGAAGAGTCCGACTGAGACTAAGATTTGGTTGTGTACAAGCTTGAGATATGAGATCTATAAACGCAGGATCGATTAGTTTGTCAAAGTGTTCTATTTAGGAATGACAGAAAAGTTTAAGAAAAGAAGCAAACCAGGAGGAAAAGTCTAATAAATCAATGTGGTGCGATGAAAGGAAGCATCGTGGTCGTGTCCTGTCGTCTGCCAACCTCGGTAAATTCCTCATATACATCCTTTCAGCTCTAAACGGAGGTAATGTGTGTTGACTCTATTATCGTGACCGTGTTTAAATTTTACACCTTCGCTTTAAATATCTGCGATGAACTTCACTTTCTTCCTCGTTCTTTTCTTTTTTGCTCTCTGGCGCTCACAGTCTGTCATACAGACACTAAAACAGTGCAAAGAACATTAAAGGACTCAGTGGAAATCGTGGAAGATTTCACGACCCTTCGAAACATTCCTCTGACCTCTGATCAGTAGTGTACAGTAAGTGGAATGACATGCTGTATAGACTTCTGAGAGAATAAAAAGTTGAGAGACGCTGAAATGTTCATGTGTTGTTTTGTAATAATCATGTAAACCTCATCTAATCAGACTTGAAAGAATTGTTTTGTACATAAAGAAGAAACTTGGGTTTTTCCCCCCTGTTATCTGAACAAAAATATTTTAGCTTGAGTAGTATTTATAGATATTTATTACTGTAATAACATTTTTTTATTATTATACAACAACAGTGTTCTGGATGGATGGAAGGCGGCGCGGTGGTGTAGTGGTTAGCACTGTCGCCTTGCACCTCCAGGGTCTGAGTTCGATTCCCCGGCCAGGCTCGATTCCCGTCTCTGTGTGCATGGAGTTTGCATGTTCTCCCCGTGCTTGGTGGGTTTCCTCCGGGTACTCCGGTTTCCTCCCACAGTCCAAAGATATGCAGGTTAGGCTAATTGGTGTTCCCAAATTGACCGTAGTGTGTGAATGAGTATGTGAATGTGCGTACGAGTGTGTGCCCTGCGATGGATTGGCACCCTGTCCAGGGTGTACCCCGCCTTGTGCCCTAAGCCTCCTGGGATAGGCTCCAGGTCCCCCGCGACCCTGAATAGAGGATAAAGCGGTATAGAAGATGAATGAATATATATATATATATATATATATATATATATATATATATATATATATATATATACACACTACCGTTCAAAAGTTTGGGGTCACTTGCAAATTTCTTTGTTTTTGTTTAGTGATATATTTTCTACATTCTACAACAATACTGTGGATTTCATGACCATAAAATAACACATATGGAATTAGGTAATTATGTAACAACAAGAAAAACACCAGTTAGTTGTTATTGTAAGACACAGAGGTCGGCCTTTCTGTAATAGTTCCTGCAAGAACAGTATTGTGTCAAGTGCATTCGCAAAATCCGTCCAGCACCATAATGAAACTGTCTCTCATGAAGGCCGTCCCAGGAGGACGAGACCAAAACCTCCCTCTGCTGCAGACGAGAAGTTCATTTAGAGTTATCAGCCTGAAAAATGACCAATTAACAGCAGCTCAGATTAGAGGCGTTATGAAGTCTTTACAGAGCAGAAGTAGCAGAAACATCTCAATATCAACTGTTCAAAGGAGATTCATGCAGTTTTTGGACGCCTTCAGCAAAACTTTACAATGTAGAAAGAAATAAACATCAGGAACCATCATGGAGTTAGAAAGTGTTCTAAAACTTTTGAATCGTAGTGTGTATGTATATATACATACTTTTTTTTTTGTCTTGATAAATAAGAGAGACTGTTGAGGGAACTAATGTTTATAGCTGCTATAATGTACAGTTAATGAGAGCATTATGTTGATCTATAACCAAAACTGTGATTGTTTGCAAATTGATGTGGTGTGTGAACAATTATACATCTCTTTACACTGGAAATAATTAACCTTGCAGTTGTATTAGTAACTTCTCTATTTTATTCCCGTTTTTACAGCTTGACACTTAAAAGTTTCACTGCTTACTTCTGGTCGACGTTGAGGTTAAACTTGGGTCAGTCATCGCTTGGAAACTCTGCAGTCTGTTAAGTCGTTGTAGAAGAATTTTCATGGACGTGCGATTGTGTGTAGAGTCGGTGTAAAAGGGCTCGCTGCGCTGCTCCTTGAGGATTGTCGGGAGGTGTTGAGGGAGCATGTCATCCAGCATGTCATGCTGAGCACAGGAGGGAAGTTTCTTTTCTTGACTCAACTCTGCTTTACTTTTGTCTGTGATTGAGCGAGCGAGCGATCGAAGGAGGGTGAGATTTCACAGCATGGTGTCGGGGTTAATATTTACCTCCACCGAACAGCCTGGAGACTCTCCCTCGTGTCTGTTTATTCCTGCGCTTCTCATATTTTCACCCATTTTAGATTTGGCATTTCATCACCTGGCAGATCTAAAGCAGAGCGGGCACGACTGACGGTTTGCGAAGAGAGTGCGATCTTGAATCTTCAGAAAAAGTCTGTAGGCTTAGTGGTTAATAATCTGTCTTGGTGCTTTTCCACCAAATGTCATGGGACGGTAGAGTACACTTATACTGATTTTATAAAAAAAGACTTTAACTATGTTAAGTATGGAATGTACTCTGAAAGCACGTACTGCCCCTTGGGAATCCAGTAAGTTTCACATTTGGACCAATGCACTTAAAATACTTTAATGTGCAAAAGTTTCCATGTTTTTTATTTAGGTTTATTTATTATTGTGTTAATGCAAAAAAACATTCCTGTATTTACTACATTAGTATTCCAATACTAAATTTAATGTTACAGAAAAATATTTGTATGCCAAAAATAAGAGCAGCACATTATTGGGTTCCCTGTTGAGTCTGGTTCCTCTCAAGGTTTGTTCCTAATGCATTCTCAGGGAGTTTTTCCTTGCCGCTGTCGCCGTCACCCTTGGCTTCCTCATCAGAGATATTTCATTCATCATCCATTCATCTCATTATTACCTATACACATTTTTCTCACACATTCACACTTCCAAATATTTTCTTTTCTAAAAAAAAAATTTTTTAAAGCGCTATATAAATAAAATTCAATTGAATTGAATTCAATTATTGAATACAAATGAAACTTCTTCAGAGAAAAAAAGAAAGCTGCTGGGTTTTGCATCCCGGAAAGAAGCGGGTGCGACAGTCAAAGTCCTCAGAAGAACTGTGTGTGTGGTCCAGCAGTAAAACCTGGAAGCTAATAACCTTATAAAAATTGTACCTGACGTTAAAGTGTCTTCAAAGCATCGTTACATCAAATAGTGTTTCATTACGTACCGTTTACTGTTTGTTTATTGTTGTTGTTGTTGTTGTTGTTTTTTTAAGGGCATACTTGCTTTATAAAACTTTTGGACATTACTGTATATTTTTTACAAAAATCTTAAAATTTTTATTTAAAATTGATTTAGGATCATGATTTTATTTATTTGTGTTTTGTTCTTGTTTTTTTACTTTCTCAAAACTCTCAAAACATGTAATGACAAATGATAGGTTTTTAGGGAAAAAAAGAATGGCAAAAAATTTACATTAATTAAATGCACCACTGGTGACTTTAATTAATTCTGCTCTATAAGCAGAATTATATATGCTATAATATAATATAATATAATATAATATAATATAATATAATATAATATAATATAATATAATAATATAATTAATTATATTATATATTTTATATTATATTATATTATATTATATTATATTATATTATATTATATTATATTATATTATATTATATTATAATATAATATAATATAATATATTATAATATATTATGTAGACAACTTAAATAGAATATATAAAATAAACCTTTTGTTGGCTTCTGCCTTAATCATATATGAACATGGAAATTAGACATTTTATAATTTAATAAAAGGGTGTGTAAGAAATAAATCGCTCTGTGTTCACAGTCTGCCTAAAACAACGATGACTTGCTCGAAGTGAAAATTAACTTCTTGGCTCAGCTCTAACTTCTAAGTGCTTAGAAGTAAAAGAAAAAAAGATCCTTATCTAGTCGATTCAAAAGGCCGCTCTCTCTGTGAGGGGGATTTCATCCTGCGCTCGGGGAATATCAGCGGCTGCCAATTGCCATAATGGCCTCTAATTCCAAATTAATTCAGTCTAAATGAACTGTCAGGAGAAGATTGATCTGTTGTATGGGAGACTTTGATGAGGGGCGTCTTGGGACGGGCTGATTAGGCGCCGAGGCCTGAGCCAGCTCACCCTAAACACCGCCCCGGGGCCACGAGCCTTTGGAGGACTAAAGCGTGGGCGCTGGAGAAGCAGGTGGACACCGGGGTGTTAGTTAAAAGCAACATGGATAAGTGGGGACGTGTTTAAGGGGACACTTAGACTCTCTCTATTTTATTTTCCTGACAGAAATTTGTATAATGAAGAAAGGAAGAAATTTGAATGATGGCCATTAGAGATGGTTGCGATGCTGAGCGTCTGCAGCATATTGATGTGTAATGTGTATCTGCTGTTGGTTTGCAGTAAATAGAATAAAGAGGGTGATGAAATAACGGTGACACACTTAGAAATAGCACAAGATACTTAACTCTGGGTTTTGTTTTCTATGTCAGGATCTTTGATGATTTGGAACCCGGTCCAGTGCCGTGAGTTCCCCTGGATAGGCCCCCTAGCCCCTAGCCCTAACCCTAACCCCACCCTACACAGGATAATCAGGATAGACACTGGATGAATGGATGGATTTCTTTCCAAACCTTTAAGCAATATTTATATTTCATCAGCATGTTTAAGAAATTCAGCATTTATATTTGGAGAACATTTAAAGTTTATCTCACTGCCTCACGGTTGCAAAAGATCAGTGGCCTTTGATTAATAGTCTGCATTCAAGGACAACTTGCAGTAGAAATGCACAATGCCATGCATAAGTATTTACCCCCTTGATCCTCTCCACATTTTGTTTTGATATTAATGAAGTATATATTCCTGATTGCGATTATTTGTTTGTGTGAACAAATTTACACACAAGGCCATAATATTGACGTTTACGGGGGGAAATCTATATAGTATGCACAACCTACTGTATATGTAAAAGTATTCACCCCTGTTGCTTCGAATCCTATAAATCACAAGCAGAAGTCAATAGTTATTTGATCTCAATATCTCTGTGTTATTGCACATGTTGACTTTGTGTCAGTTTCTCTTATCTCCTCCTAGCCACTGAGTTTTGAGTTCATACAGGAATTCTGTCAGCCGGTTTATCTTTCTGGAGAATATCTGAGACGTTGCACTTTGTGTCATTTTCCTTTTGGATCACCTTTGGACCTTCTTACCCCGCAGAATAATATTTCGCCCATTCGAGGGCCAGTCTTGAACCGGTCGACGTGAATAAGATGGCCAAGCCTCATCAGTTCAGAGCATGCGTTTCCACCACGCGCTGATGATGAATATCATCCGAGTCGTGCCGTGACCTCACCTTTTGATTCCGGTGTTTATGGAAATGCGAGCTCGTTCCGGCCTTCATGAAAGGAAAAGGCCGCCACAGTCATCACAGCACAGTCAGAGAGTTTGCAATTCATTCGACAGTCTTGCTTACTGAAATATCATTTACTTTCTTCATGGATGGATGGCTAATAAGATGCCGTCTAATAGACTTTCAGCCTTTCACTGGGATGCGAACAGGTTATCTATCAGTCAAAAGTAATTATCATTATCACAGAACGATGATGACTTTTTTTTTTTTTTTTTTTTTTTCATCCACAATGAATGTTTATTTCAATCTCTGGGACGTTATTTAATAAATAAGCCTCGTTTAGAGATCATCAGTCGTTCATGGTGAGGCTGGCGCCAACCTTACGCTTCCTACACGCCACTTCTGCGCATAATTACATCAATCCGAGGAGCAGGTTGAAGCTCCCGAACTGTCAGCAGAACTTTCAAAACCCAAAAGCATGAAAGAAGGCGGCCTATTGGGTAGTGTTTGATGTTCAAATCAATCTCTTTCCAAGTCTCCATTAACGCTCTGCTTTAAAAGTATTGGACACACTCCAAAGTACAGCAATGGCATTAGATCTGCTGTCATTAATTTGGCCTGGAAAAATATTGCAAGCCTCCTCCTCCTTCTTCTTCTTCTTCTTCTTCTTCTTCTTCTCCTCTCTCTCTCTAGCTTTCTCAAAAGCCAAAATAGTTAACCTCATTACTGCAGCTATTTATTTCTATATTTTGGTTTGTTTATATATTTCCAGGTTGAGGGAGAAATTGTATGCTTTGTGTATGTGAATTATTATGGAAATAGTTTCAGCCTTGATCTTTATGCTAAAGCAGTTTTAGCATGTGGAGAGGAGAACCAATAGGAAAGTGTAAATCTTTGAATAAAAAGACTTTTAGGAATATCGAGAATGTGACGGCTTGGAAAAAATTTACTTTTAAAACACAAACCCTAAGATTTTTTTTTTGCACTTTTGTTTCAAATTTCAAATTTTTGTTGTAAATAAAGATTTATTTTAAACCTTAAATTGATTTTAGTTTTAAACTATAATCTCCATCTGATATCAATAAATAAAATATTTTCATGGTCAGTTTCCTAGAACAAACGGCATTCATCTTAAAGTAGTGAGGTTACTTCCACCTTAATTAATTACATCTTGATGTGATGGGATTTGTTTTATTTGTTTGCCTTATTTAATTTTATTTAATTTTATTTGTTCCTAAGTCCACCCCAAAATCTTTCCAGTTCTCAGACACTGTGTCACTTCCTGTCCTTTACAAACATCAACAAAACTTCACCGTAACTGAATTTTTTTTTTTTTTCCGAATTCTGATGATGCACCCAGAAATGATAGAAACTTTTGCTGTTGCAAGAAAAGACATAACGTTATCACATGACCATCAGTGGGACACTTGGCATGCATGCACATTTTTTGAGAACATGTATGTTGCATTGCAGTAATTGTATTTTTTTGTGTTTAACCGGGGTCAGAGAGGATACAGCACTACTAGAGCAGACAGGGTTAAGGGCCGTGCTCATGGGTGCAACATTGGTGGTGCTGGGGCTCGAACTCCTCCAACCTTCCAGTCAATAACCCCAGACCCTTTGAGCCGTTTGAGCCAACACTTCCCACCACCATTGGTTGTCATGAATTGGCATCGCCACACACACATGACTATTTTGTAAAGACCGGCATGGGGTGATATAACCCTAATCATAAAGCCATGTTGGCCAGTCAAAGTCTTGGAAGAAGTATGATATGATATAAAGTATGTCACACTCTGATGTCAAACTGTGGGCAAAAGGGCCAAAATGCGCACAAATCCCCTCATAAAAAAAAAATTACTTGTAGATGTCAGTTTGTTGTTCCTTTGATAATTCTCGATTCATTGTGACTCGGACCAGGATAAGGTACTCACAGTAAAATAAATATTAATCTCTTATTTGCATCAATGATGCAGCTCTGGACATCAAACATTGTCTTGACTGATCTACTGAAATTGGATGGATGATCATAAACAATGTTTTAAACATGTTCAATATGATTTGGTTTTAGTTTTCCACATTCATTAACATGTAGTTCATTAGTTATTAGTGCACCGTGGTCGTGCGCACTCGCGGAGCCCTGCACATCCTGAGAGGATCTGCTCCATCCCGCCGGTTAATCTGGCTGCCCGGCTGACTGTGAAGTAACTCAGGATGGCCGACGGACCTCAGGACATACGGCGTCCAGTGTCTCATTTCCCTGATGGAGCTCCATGCTGTTTGACATCGCAGAGATTTGACGTCGATGAGATCATTAGCAACTTTACTCTTCCGCTGGCCCGGGGCTACGGCCAGATAGACGGCGCAATCTCCATGGACTCCCCTTCATTTCACCCTCGTCCTTCTTCCCTCCCTTACTCGCTTTCTCTCTTATTCTCTCTTGCTCTCTCACTCTTCTCCCTCTCACTTCTTTTCCATCAGGAGGGGGGAAAGAAAAAATCTTATTTGGGTCTCGCTGTGTCCTGACCTATATGCGTTTCGATCAATCCTGGGCAAGAGGAACGGATTTCGTGGCTCACCTGATTAGCTTAGCATATCAGCTTGTAAATACCGTTCGTGACCTTTTAATAGTCTTGCATTATTTAGAAATGCTCTGGTCAAGCTGATTATTAGGACCCAGGCTATTCATAATTTAGAAGTGATTCTCAGTTTCTTTTTTTTCTTTCTTTCTTTAAAATAATCCATGCTAACCAAACAGCATTACTTTTTAAATCTAATGTCATAATATTCAGAATCCTAAAACATTCGCTCTAATGTGCCTCTTAATGTTTAATATTTCTAATTTCTCAGACTTGTTATCAGAATTATTATTATTATTATTATTAAACAACGCGTTAAAATGAGCCGTGACTTTGCCAGTCGTCGACTCAGGACCCAATTTCATTTCTAATCAGCAGAAGTAGTTTTACTGGAGGTTTTTTCCCCCATTTAACTCCATTTCTACCTCTTGATTAATAACTTCCTTTTATTTATAAATATGAAATGTTAATCACTGTTAATGCATTTTTATTTGGTTACAAAATTATGCTGTAAGCTGTAAAATTGTTATATTTAAATCCTAAATGAGAGAAAAGGATCGATGCTCCAAAGGTGATGAATTAAAAACATAATAAGCTGTTTTCTTGTTTATAAGAACTTAACCAGTTTTTACTGAATCAGCTTAATATTCTCTGTGTATTTTACAGCCATCAAAGTGTTACTGTAGTGTAATAGTAGTATTATGACTCGATGAAAATCGATAAAAAAAACAACTGATTATATATATATATATAAATAAAACATTTATGGAAGGAGTCTCCATCCAGTGTCGGGGAGTTTTGTAACGGAGGTAAAGCTGTGACATTGGAAGTTTTCTGACTTCTTTAGGATAAAGGAGGTTCCTGGGCTACATCAGAAGTTTTTTCCCCCTCCTTTAACAGCAAAGGAACAACAAGGGAAATTAAATGTTAGTGTGATTTATTCAAATGTACAGACATAAAAAAATAATAATAATAAAATAAGAAACTGCTGCTGTTGTGTACAAGAGGCGTAGGTTTTATTTTTATCGAACCGAACTTTGTAATTCTTAGCAGTTCAATTGATTCAAATGTAACATCTCAGACTATTTGAATCGTCCCATTTATCATTTTAGGCTAATTAAAAAATTTTCACATTATAAGAAAATGTGGAGACTGTTTTTAGCTCTTGTATATCAAACACTTGGCCTTCTGACTGTGAAATCACCTGAACCTTGGCTTTGACTAACATGTAAAGTGGCCTAAAGCTTAAAGAGGCAGGATGACGATTTATTTATTATTTTTTTTGGGAAGCACCGTTGCTTTGGAGTCGGCCTCTTAAACTTCTAAAGTGCCTCCCTCCTTGCCCTCCTCCTCATCCTGACTTTAGAAAACTTACGCAACCTCGATTTTCAAATCCGTCTGATTTCATGACTCTGAGCGAGCGGGTCGCTGGTGATTGACGCTGACGTGCGTTCTCATGGGTCACAGTCTGGGGAAGGGAAGGAGAAAAGGAGGGCGGGGTTTAAGATTTCTTTGCACGCTCCGTCTTGAAAAAGAGCTTACGGCCTGAGCCGAAGAATCGCAGGGAGCTAATGTGAAGATTTTGGACTTTCTCTCAGGCTCGGGTGTCGGCTAAAGCTCTAGCAGCAGGAGCTGTTTGCTAAGGTCCTGCTCCCACTGAGCTCGGATTAATACTCTGTCACTGCACAGGTCTGAGGACCTCCACCCCTGATACACACACACACACACACACTTGTGCCGGACCCTAATCATCACACAACTCTAATCCACACTCTGTTCATCTTCTTCTTTATCTCAGCTAAGCACATAAACATCTCCTGGAGTTAGAAGAATACAGACAATATGTTTTGTACTGTCGAATTTTAGAATATGATTTGTGACTGGATTTGTTTTATTTAGCTAGACATGACATAAATAACCATTAATCCATAAGCTTTTCTTTTGCTCATTATTTTCATTTGTTTCTGCATAAAGTACACAGTTTTGCACATTCCATAATTTGCACATTTTCTTGAATTGCATAATTAAAAAAACGTAAGAAACTTAGAAGTGTTAAAGTGTAAAATTTTTCACTGCACACATCTGGACAGAAGAACAACCTCGTACTACTGGTACTAGAGCTTATTACATCATAACCACCATGTTAAGAGCCAATCATGTTCCAGTATGCAAATTCAGTCTACCACCATCTCTTAGTGTTTACATTTATAGAAAACAGGGTAATTTTTATCCTATAAAAATAAAAAACTACTTGAACCTAAAGGTTTGTTTTCACATTTAATCGTTTGCGATTGTTGTGTTCAGTATTTTACCAACCAAGGGTTTGCTTTTAACCAAACTACACCAAAGATCTCATAAAAATAAAAAAAATAAAAAAATCTAAATCATATTTTCACTTTGGCATAGAGTTTACAGTTTTTTATTTTTTACATTACTACTTTTATTTGTTGCAATTAAATAGTTTTACTATTTTATAATTTTAGTTTTAAGATAATATATTAATTATAAAAATTTACTTTTTTTTAACTATTTTTTAAAATTAATCCTTTAAAGAACATTGCAATGCTTTTTAAATATATAAAACATACTGCGTTAGTAAAGGTCCTTATAATGATGATCATTTTACAATGTCACTGTTTTTCGGGGTAATAAGTAACTTGAGATCAATTAATTTTTTTCTCTTTTAATATCTCATTACAGAAATATCACTTAATCAGACTGAATTATTAACCCGGCCGCGCTGGTGTGTTTCTAGTGCCTGAGTTTCATATTGTTGCATCTGGAGAACTTTTACATCATGCTTTGTGTTGGATTTACCGACTTCTCTGACTGTTTCTCTCATCCAAAACCTTCCTCTCAGGCCGCTGCAAATCAGTTGGCATAGAAACAGAATAACAAACATATTTGCAGAAAAGCAACAGAAAGAGGATGAGTCTGTTTTTTTTTTTTTTCATTCGCCTTGCCAAAGACGCTGTCAAAACCCATTACCTAAGTGTCCTTTATCTTTCCATATGCTTTTGTTGCCTAATCAGCTTTGTATCTCTCCAAATCCAGGATTGGGATAAAAACAAATGGATCAGTCCGGGTGTAGAGGACGGGAGGCTGAAAAGTGGCCTAGCACGGCTTTGTGGCCCCGGGGAAGAAAGGCAGGCAGAAATAGGCCAGGAATAGTCTAGCTTTCTTTTTTTTTCCCTTCCTCTCTCTTTCTCCCTTGATCCTCTTGGATTTTTTTTTTCTTTTCTCTCACAGAAATACGCTTTATACCCCTCGATCCATGCCGGCGGAGAGGAAGAGGACATTTGCAGGATCAAGACTCGGTCTCAGAAACTCTCCTCACAATAGAACTATTACTCTTCTCAGATTTGTACGTTTTTCTCAAACCTCTCAGCTGTAGCGAGTCACTGTTCTGTTAAAAAAAAAAAAAAAAAAAAAAGCCTAGTGTGGCTCCTGGCTTTTAAAGATAAAAATACATCAATATACAGTTTTATTTTTGGCGTCTGCATCAGATTATTCTGTGTTAACCGATGTCCAAGAGAAGGCGGATTATTTTGGCCAATGCTGTATGGTGCAGTATAAAAAGTGAAAGTGATTTCTTTCTAGCCCAGACTGTAGATTTATACTGCCAATCACTCATCTTAATCAGGTGATCTCACACATCTGACCTGGATTGTTAAAAAAAAAAAAATGAACACTTGTACAAGATAGTGTTTAATCCAAATCTGTTAGAGATACAGTACATTATTAATTGCAAGTTTTTCCCCCTTTTCAGTTTCCTACTCCCTGGTATTAAAAACTGGCTCTTGTTTTTCCATCTACTAATTAAATAAAAAATATTTTAAAAAGTTTAAGGGCTTACAAACATGTTTTACACAATAAAGCATAGATATATCAAACAGAATGCTGCAAACACCATAAATATGATAAAGTATAAATATAATATAAAGTATGCATAAGGTCACACTTTTTCTGTCACTACTCAGAAAACCTTATAATCTCCTTTAAAACACGCAAATGCAAAAGAATTAAGAAATCGCTGATGAATACAGTATACAGGTAGAGATAAACAGGATTAAGAATATTAAGTGTCGCACTTAAACAAATCTTCAACCTATTCTATTAACATAATCAATAAAAAAAACATAAAAACCAAATTTTATTATTTATTAGTCAAAGAATTAGATCAAATTCATTGATTTTTTTTCCCCCTTCAGATATCTGATCCACCAATTATTGACTGATTAACTGAGATGCTCAGATCAATTTTACGACTTTAAAACAAACGAAACAAAAAAATACAAAACCATTTAAAAATTTATATGTAAAAAAAAAATGTCCGCTGTGATTCTGCTACAAGTTGCAGTTATCCAGATTTACAAAAGACATCCGAGTCACTCATATTGTGTTCATTAATGTGCTGATATTATTATTATTATTATTATTATTATTATTATCTTTTATCAAATATGTTTCCATAGTTACACAACTCTGAAAATAATTTCAGGTCGACTATGAAAAGTTCACTCTTCATGTGTCGTCATTTTCATATTTGGATTCATAATTATATTTGATTTCTAGATTCGTGGTTTAAACATTATAAAATGCCTTTCTTTCCAAATTAGATGAACACAACATACAAACATCTTATGCCACTGACAAGATCCTATGATGTAATATATTGCTTAATCAGCGCATTCTCATTGCTGAGCCGGTGATGGTTATGTTTGATTTCGTCTAATATCACGTCTGTCGAAAAGGAATCGAGACTCAGGACGACTAAACAGACACAAGATCCATGACTGTTGCTCCTCCTTCACTCTAATCAATGGGAGACAAATCACCAAGCAAACATCTCTTTGTCTTTCTCAGGCACACACATACACACATGCTTCTTCTTCTGCTTCATCCACTAATCTATACCAGACAAATTAGCCTGGCAAACAGATCGGAAGAGAAAAAGATTTACTCGGTGCCGGCTAATTACATCAGCTCATTAAGAGTCTTTAAGAGGCTGTGATTAGAGATGTTTGTTCACACTCTGCGTGGTGTGTTTAATGAGCGCCAGTTTATCACCAGGCTGCCCGAAGCGCACTCTGTGTGAGTGTGTGTGTGTATGTGTGGATGGCACCAGAGGGCTAATCAGCCTCGTCATCAATATTTAAGAGCACTGTAGAAGGGCCTTATGGTGTTAAAAGAATCATGAGTCTTAAAGACCGGTCCTTAATGGGAGTTACTGGGATGAGACCTCGCTTGAGGAGTGTTGATTTGTGTGGGTAAGTGAGGAAGTTTATATTCAAGACGGACAAATACATATTTATGCTTTTTTTTACTTTTTGTAAACGTGATTGTAACACTGTTTAAAAGAAAAAGGGAAAAAAATCATTCATTCATTCATCTTCTATACCGCTTAATGGTATAGAACTATACGGCACTAGGCGGGGTACACCCTGGACAGGGTGCCAATCCATCGCAGGGCACACACACATACACACACACTCACACACCCAATCACACACTACGGGCAATTTAGGAACGCCAATTAGCCTAACCTGCATATCTTTGGACTGTGGGAGGAAACCGGAGTACCCGGAGGAAACCCACCAAGCACTGGGAGAACATGCAAACTCCATGCACACAGAGACGGGAATCGAGCCTGGCCGGGGAATCGAACCCAGACCCTGGAGGTGCAAGGCGACAGTGCTAACCACTACACCACCGCGACGCCAAGAAAAAAATCATATTTCTGGAAAAGATTTCATTTTGAAATATGGACGTTTATATGATGCTAATCGAAGCGTTCTACTTTGTTAATTAATCCTTCAGTTTCTAATAGTGAAAGAACATTTTTAGCTTAAAAAATGAAAGCTGACTAGGCAAACCCAGAGTTAGAGTTGTATGAGAACTTTTGCTAGGCATGACTTTGCTAGGATGCATTTTGCTAAAGTCTTTGAGAATAATCCAAATTTGTTGTCTGTTAACGAGCTAAGTGATGTCATTCATTAGCATGAGCTATTTATTTTATTATCTATAAATTTTTCACTTTCTACATGTGACTACTGAGGAAGTTTCATCATAGGACATATAATACACAATCTCATGCAGTGTTCAAAGGAAAAGACAGCGAGGTGCAAACACACAGTACATGCTCTGTCCAGACGTTTCAAGCCATAATCAGACGCTAGTTAATGACTTAGGCAGAGCACTGTAGTTAATTTCCTTAATACAGGTGACGGAATGGCGAAAGTGGAATCGGCACAAAATCAATGACCGCGTCGACATTTCAGTCAAAAGAGTTAGTAAATTACTGAAAGAATGATCAGTAAGAGCTGTCGTTACTCTGTCATTACACTTAGCATCAACTGCTAGCTAAGCTTTAGCATGTTCCGAGTTTTAGTCACTTGTTTTTGTGTTCATCTTCAGTTCTTTTATGTTGCTTGTAAAGTTATATGATGATAATTGAAAGGTTTTAATTTGTTATATGCTTCATACAATACTGCATATTTTTTTTTCTTTTAAAAGCTTAGTCACTAAGAACAAAAATATGCATGAACCGTTTGTCAGCAAAACGAGATAAAGACTTTTACTCAGTTTGGAAAACACACAAGCATGTCTACAACAAAACTTTAAATTAGAAAATTGTTATATAGCCAAATTTAAAGATTTAAACTTTCACATTTTGAGTAAAGCATGAAATGTAGCTTTTGAACAAAAGCTGACGCCTCGAGACGAACCAATTGCATTGCTTCTTTCTCTCATGTGGTTATTTAAGCCAAGATGCTTCCTGTGCAACAGAGCTGCTTTTTCAAGCGGTTTAAATGTGTTCAAAGGGTTTTTGGAGAATGTGGAAAGCATGTTTACATGTTTATTACTGTTGCACTCAGTCCAGAAGTAATAAAATGCAAGACAAATAAATGTACAAAATGTATATATGTGCAACTATTTTGTGTACCAGAGACATGAGATGCAGCACTGTGCAGATGATGAAGGTTTATTGGATCCATATCTGTGCTATGATACGAAACTATTGCCATGTACCGAAGTGAAACTGGTAGAGGAGGCTGATGATGCTATAACACTGAAAGTTTTGTACTGTTTATAATGTTTTTATTATCTGCAAAAATCTTTGTAATTAAAAAATTTGTGTGCAACGAAACACTTTTTTCCTTTTCCCTACAGAATCACAATCAAAGCATGAGATTGCTTTTATTAAAACTCAACCAAATAACAAACAACTTCACGCTGATTTATCTATTGTAGCAACACTGTGGGAGGCGGAGTTATAGCGTTTTGGAAAATTAAACAAAATTCGCACTTGTACAATCCAAACAGTTTGGAATTTGGACTTTTTAACGACCTTGTGACATAAAATATGCACAAAATATTCTCTGTTTGTAAAAAAAAAAAAAAAAAAAAAAAAATAAAAATGTGTCACATAAATGTTGTCTCTTAAACTTTTTAGCATTTAGCTCTCTTAAGCATTTTAAAAAGGCATCACCTTCTTTAAAGGAACAAACCAGCACAACCAGCATCAGTACAGCCTGCCTTAAAGTATACTTAAAATTTTTTTTAAAGTGTCCTTTGTACCTTTGGTACTCACCTGTAAAAAAAAATAATAATAAAAGAAGAAAATGTGTACTGTATATACATTAGTATAAGTTTCCGAAATCTGTACAACTATTCTCAAAAACTAATTACAGGTTCACCACGTGGATCTTCTCAGTTAGAAGGCTTATCTTTGGTACCGCACCATCACCAGTGACCGTGTGGTACCTTTATATCCGAGTGCACGCTGTGGGCCTGTTCGTTTTTTTCCTGACTGATACCAGACTACCTGCGGTGTGTTTCCTCCATGTCACCGTGCCACCCTTCCTCCCCCCTGAGAAAAAGAGGCTCTTTTCTCTCAGACCCGGTTCCCCACAAACCAACCCCTCCTTTCTTTCTTTTTTTTCTTTTCTTTTTTTTTTTTATTCTTTCCTACCCTGCGGCACTGCGTTCCACAACGGAGAACGGAGCGGTTTGGGAAATGGAGGCCATTTATAACCGCTGCCCCGAGTTGTGCCGTGTTTCGAGACAAAGCGAGAGCCAGGCGTCTCCCCCGTCTCCCTCTCCCTCCTTCCCTTCCCTTCCCTTCCGTTCGCTTCCTCCATGCTAATGTCACACAATTACCTCTTAACCGCTCAGACAAACTGCGCACGGGGGAAAAGTGACATCAAATCAAAACTGTCACAGGTGATCGAGCCCAGTCATCGAGAGGGAGCGTGTACTGCCTCGCCGCCTGTCACGGCCGCCGGTGTCGGGGTGTGTGAGTGTGTGTGCGCGCGCGTGTGTGTGTGTGAGAAAGATTTGAAATGATAACAGGATGTTAATATCCCACCAACACTCTCTTCTCATCAGCCCCTTAATGTCAATGCACAGCTCGGGCCTAAGATGATAAATCACCAGACTTTTTGAGTCTCCCTTTTCTTTTTTTCCTCTCTGTCTCTCGCACCGACTCTCTCTGGGACTTGATTCTGGCAAGCATGGAAAATGGACTGCTCTTCGCTAATGATATTCAAAAATGATAGAGAAGAGATTGAAAAAGCGTTCCCCTCTGAACCATGCCGAATGTCTACCTAGCAAAGCATTGCATTTTTTTCTTTTTTAATAGAGTTTAGGGGACACTGTCAAACCGAGGCGTGCAGTCAATGTCAACTTATCAGACGCACCTTTTGACGAGCTCAGTCTGCTGACGGATTACAGCATCTTATCAAACACTAACACACTTGCTTTTATTGCATGATTCAGTTAAATTTGGACAAATAAAGAAAATTTTTTGTTTTTAAATCTCATAAGTTGACGCTTTTTCCAGAAAGACCTGATTTGATTATTTATCCTGTGTGTATCTTTCTTTGAGGCTCGTGGCAAATCTTCTCGCTGTGAGTTTCGGATGAGGGTCTGTCGGAACGCCTTGACTGGGAAATCACAGCTACATTACTGCACAGCATGAAGCCACACACACACACACACACACACACACACACACACACACACACACACACACACACACACACACACATACACATAGAAGCACAAGAATGGCAATCCCTGATAGCTTTAGTGACATAAGCAATCACAAACGCTGCTAAGCTGTAATTTAGCATCACAGTTTAAAGAAATAGCTCTGCCAAGTTTTCCCTCAATATCAGAAATGCAATAATTTAGCTTTCTGAACTCGGAGTGTGTTTTATTTGTTCTATAAGAGTAATTCATGTGCTAATGTCGTTTCTGAAGCTACATGACACGTTAGCTATAAACAGGTTCCACAAAGACATTAGCTTTATTTTAATGCTGCGTTCGACTAAACATCATAACTCCTCAATTCCAGCCTCCTAATGGGGAAAAAAACAAAACAGAAATAAACACCTTCTCAACGCAACTCAATTCCGTTCAGCACATGACATCAAATTAAAATGGCTGCGCACGTCATGCCTTTACTCTACGTAGACATTTTAAATAAATGTCTTTGAACATACATTTATATTTGTATTCACTTGTTAAATCTACAACACTGATTTTTACATGGTGGTGCGGTGGTCATCACTGTGGCCTCGCACCTCCAGCGTCGAGGGTTTGAGTCTCACCTTCGGGTTTGTGTTCTCCTCGTGCTCTCTGGGTTTCCTCCGGATACACCGGTTTCCTCCCAAAGTGTATGCGCACTGGTGGCCTGTGGATTTCTAAAGAAAAGATGCTGAAACCTGACATAATTCCGAGTTCTTGCATCTAATATTGATATTGGAGCTGAAATTTGGTCTTCCTTTGTCATGACTTGCGATAAAAGTTCTGAGAATGTAATAATGTGATGAAATCAAATGTAGAGTCGTTGCCACCAAATATGGCTGACAACAAACTTGTGGTAGAGTAAAAAAAAAAAAAGTGTAAAAATACCGTGTTTTGCAGTGACCATATGAGTTATGATAATTTTGATTATAGTTTGCATGTGTGGAACTGGATAGAACGACTCCAAGCCAGCTTTCTGCACAGATCATGATCGATAAGATAATCAGAACATAGTCATCTCCTCTAATCACAGGTCACATCGTTAGGGCGAGTGGGTGTGGCTTAAAGTGTGAAGCCGGAGTAGGATTTAAATATCATTCATATTCGATTAATGATAGAAATTAATTCTGCTTTTTCTTTTGAAATAAACTTGACAAAGCTGCATAAAGATGCATCAGGTGCATTTTAATTTACATCATGAGATGTTTGCTGCTGCACTAAACAGCAGTGTTACGTACAGCTCATGTTCTCACACAGTATCTGCACTTCATGTAGTCTTGTGCACTGTCACATGTTGCGCCGCTGTTCTGGAGAAACAACATGTCATTACAAGCTCTACAGAGGAATTACGATAAAATCATAAAAACCTGCTTGACTTGACTTGATGTTAAAATACCTTTAGGTGTCCATGTACGTGTTAGCAACGTTAGACTCCAGTGCAGAACTGTTTCCAGTCTGAGGGCGCGTGTGGCTGAACACACACTGGCGGGAGCAAGCCCTCTGTCTATCAGGCCTCACACACACATACACACATGCTACACTACACTTCAACACTCCTGCAGCTGTCACACTGTTAATTGCCTGTGTGACCCCATCCTCCTCACTGACAGCCTGCTAATTACCCTGTGTGTGTGTGTGTGTGTGTGTGTGTGTATGTGCGTGAGAGAGAGTTTGTATGCATGCCAAAAAAAAAAAACAGCTAAACATGGTGGACAAGTAGCATTTACACATTTTTTAATATTAATGTATGTAATTATGTAAATAAAATTAAAGATGTATTTATTTATTTATTTATTTACTTACTTAATAATTTAAGTTTTATCTGAGTAAAACAATTTCTTTTTTTAAGACCGTGAACTTCTAGACGGTCTTTTATAAGATAGCGGTGACTCTGGAATAACGTCGTCCTCTAACTTTTTTTTCTCATATTACAATCGTTTCCTGTGTCTCCTTATTCCAAAGCTTCTTTATTTCCAGGCTTCAAATCTCCTTAAACACTGCCTTCTGTTCAGCCAGGCTGCTTTGGGCCCCGATTTTTCCTCCTTCTGCTGTCAAGAAGAAGAAAAAAAAAACAATTAAAGTAAAGCGAGGAAAGTTCTCCTAAGAAACGGTTATGCAAATGAGATGCTAATGAGATGCTAATGAGGGCTGCAGGGGTAAAGTTTGGTTAGGGAGCGGAGCGGCGAGGAAAGCGGGCAATGCCTGGGTGAGCAGTGAGTACGAGAGGTGCCATGCCGAGTGGCAAAATGTTTCGTTAGCGAGAGAGAGAGAGAGAGAAGCAGCCAGTGAGCGAGCAAATGCCTCACGGGCTAATGAATACTGATTGATTTCCAAATTAAATTTCACAACCGTTCTCTCTCGTTTTCTTCCTCGCGTCATGTTCTTTCCCTCCCACGTCCTCCTCTTTACTCGCAGAACCATTTTTTTCATCTCTTTCCACCATTAATAAAGACTCGAACATTAATTATAATTCTTCTAAAAAAAACATTTTGACTAGCGTGAAGGAGCAAGTACTGTATGATCTCATTTACTTAACACTAAATCATCCCTGTATATAATAAAAATAAGAGTAAGATCATTAAGATTTCTTCCTCCATTTTTATTTGTGCGAAAATGTGCTAGCATGACCTTCTGAATACTAAAAAAGAAAACTTAGCATTTCATTAGACGAACTAAACGAACGCTATAATGGAAGCTAGCATCATCTTGTGTGTGTAATGCTAACAGAAAGTTAGCGTGATTTCAATTCCATAATGCTAATATATCACTGTAAAACAAAGAACAGAGCTAGCATGGAAGAGATTCTCTGATTCTCTCATTGCTGAGTGCTAATTGCTTTCTTTAAACATTTCCTTTCTTATTTGCATTAAAACCAGCATTTCACAACTTTTTAATGCGAGATAATATGATGTGTCGATATACAACTCCTCAAGAAAGCTTTTAGCTGCAGGATCCTCGCTTAACTCATGTTAGCACTTGTTACAATTAAACTACATTAAAACAGGTTTGGCTGTTGTTTAAATTACTGAGACAAGAGTAATATACAGTGAGACCCAGATAGTAAAAATCTGTCGCTTATTTATTAACAGCTAGCTAGACCTTTAGCGTGCTTTGCAAATGTTATTGAACAATTGTGGTTGGTATGGAAACAGAATATTTACACAGATTTAATAAATATATGATTATTATTAATAAATAAATTAATGAGACAATGATGGAAATTGTAACTTGGATACAAAAATCCCACTCTGTCGTCATTTGAACTTGTTTGCTAGCAGTTAGCTAGCTGATTCGTTTACTTAGCTAATGTTATGATAAAAAGTTTAATCTTTTAAACTGTTCAATAAATGTTTGAGACTGTTTTTTGTAATGGAACTAACTTAAAAAAACTAAGAATTTCGATCTAGGTAGCAGCTAGACAGTTAGCTTACTTAGCTAACATTGGTGATAAACAACCATGTTTTTTTAATAGCATGAGGTAATTTTAGACACTGAAATCCTACTTTGTCAAATGTGAGCTACAGTAGGTTATTAAGCACCTAGTTAGTCGAATCTTGTTGAGAAATCATCATGGTTCTTATGGTAACTAGATTCGCTGCTATTCCATAAACTACAGCGACTATAAAGGTTCTTACCAAACCACAAGGTAGTTTACTAGCAGCAACCTATCTTAGCTAATGTTTGTGATTGAACAGTCATGTTATATGGTAATATTTCACTGATGTGTTGCTCTGCACATTTGCGCGTGCACTTTATGTTGTCTGTAAAAATAATAATAATAAATAAAAAACCCGTAGATAGTCTTCCTTAGCTGGTTAGTTTTTGTTAATTTATGTTGTTAAAGTTTATGTTGTCGGGTAAATCTGTCTGATTTCCGCTAGCAAGCTAACTAGGCTTCTCAGTAGCTAGTTTAGTTTTTCTGTTAATTTATGTAGTAAATTTATGTTGCATGTAGCACCTTGGTCCTGGAGGAACGTTGCTTCGTTTCACTGTGTACTAACTGTATATGGTTGAAGTGACAATAAAGCCAACTTGAACTTGATTTGACTGTTGGTAAATAAACTATTTACTGTAGACAATGACAGTGCAATTTGTGACTCGCTGACAAATAAAAGCTAGTTACTAGCAGCTAGCAAGACTGTTACCTGACTGGGATAATATTAGTGACAAACAAAAATGATTGTTATGGTGATGTAGTGTTTATAAGGTTTCATAAACTACTAAATAAAGTACAGACTCACCAAGTGACAAATGTGAGCTAGTTTAGTAGCTACGTGCTAGTCTGTGGGAATAATTTTAGCAGTTTAGACTGTAACTGTCTATTAGTACTTGAAATTCTAACCTGTGACAAATGTAAGCTAGTTTGCTAGCGGATTAGCTTTGTTTAGCCGATGTTAGTGATTAGCAGAAATGGTTCGAGTTTGACACTGAGCTAGGCGTTTCGCTGGTTCGCTGATATTTATGTGGGGTTCAGTCACAGACATTTCAGTAGCTTTTGTTTCATATTTTTTCAGATACTTTAAAATGTTTAAAGCAGCAATAAGTGGGAAATTGTAGGCAGATTCGCGAGACCCCTGTAGCGCAGACGGTCCGTCAGTCGACATGAGTCGAGCGTTCAGAGGCGAAGAAAGAAAAGAGACACCTCATAAAGCTGTCAGTTCATTGCACGCTTACAAATGACAGACCACGACCCGGGTTTGGTTTGTCTGGCCTGCTAATGTTCCCACTCTGTCTTCTCTTCTGACCTGACAAATTGGAACGCAGCCCTCAACACCCCCCCTATACACCTCTCCACCACCCCCACCACCACCCCCCCTCCCCCCACCTCATCCCCACCGCTTCATTTCAATCTTCCAAACCTTGTGGTGTTCATGTCTGCGAGGTCGTGCGTTCATCATTAGCCGGCTGAAGGTGTAAGACAGGCGCCACACACACACACACACACACACACACACACACACACATAAGAGCGCATATATTGAAATTTGAGGAAGCAATTGTGTGTGCATTTCTTTAAAAAAAAACACACACACACAACAAAATATTAATGATCTTTCATTTGGGTCTCATCATGAGGCAGGCGAGGGGCAAAATTGCATTCTATTTCACAAAGCCTAAGAAAGCGCAGGCCTAGGTAATGGGTAATATGTGTAGAGAGGAGAACGAGGGCCATGAGGCTTGGGAAGGAGAGAAAGAAGGAAAAAAAATCCCTGAGAGAAAGCAGGGCAGGAGAGAGTGGCTAAGGTTGGTAGTGAGGAGACGGAGGGGAAAAAGACGAGAGGAGATTGGAAATTGAAATTGATGACATTGAGAGCGCCTATGACAGAGACAGGTCCTTTTTTGGGTTTTTTTTTTTCTCTCCCTCTCTCTCTGCTTCTCTCTTTTTATTTTGAGAAAATCGCTGCAGCCAACAATGGGAGCAGATCAAGTTAAAAAAGGCTAAAACAGTGAGAGAAAGACATATAATGAAGGAGAGAGAGAGAGTGAGAGGCAGAGCGGAAAGGAAGAATAAGAAAAGGAGACGGACACATAGATGGAGCAAGAGAGACAGATAAACAGGTGCAGAGAGAGAGAGAGAACTGAATAAAGTCAGAAACAGACAGAGAGGAAAAGAGAGTGAGATGATGGGACACTGAAAAGCAAAATAATGGAATATGGAAAGAGATTGAGAAAGAGATAGTAAAAGAGACACATGGACAAGGAGAGAGAAGGAGAAAGAGAACAGAGAAAGGGAGCAAGACTGTGATGGAGAGAGTGAGAAATAAAGAGACCCTAAGTCTTAGAACTCTAAGTAAGACAGCAGGGAGAGAAACAGTAGGATAAAGGGAGATGCAAAGAAACTGGGAAAAGTGAAGACAGTTGAAGAGACAGTGGAATAAAGGAAGAAGCAGACAGTGAGACAATGAGAGAGGAAGCGAGAGAGAGAGAGACAGTTGGACAAAGGGAGATGGAAGGAAAGAAAGAAATAGGGAGCGCGACTGTGATAAAGGGAGAAACCAGGAAAAGTGATGGAGACAGCAAGACAGATTAAGAGACAGTGGGACAGAGAGAGAGAGAGAGAGAGAGAGAGAGAGAGAGAGAGAAACAGTGGGATGAAGAAAGAAACAGAGAAAGACCTTGAGACAGAGAGAGAAATAGGGACAGACAGATAGAGAGAGAGAGAGAGTTAGATGGTGGGATAAAGGGAGAAACAGACAGTGAGAGAGAGCGAAAGAGGGACAGAGAGATGGAGAGAGAGAGAGAGACAGGTGGGCTGACGATGAGAGGAGGGTTAGAGTGAAGTGAAGGAGGACATTAGTGAGTAGATGATGTTGTCAGTGACCGATGTAAATCGGCAGCGCTACATAGTCAACAGACACACTCGGCTGGCTGCACGGGGCCGCCATCACCGGCACTGGCACTGACAAATGGAATATTTTTGGAGGACTTAATCAGAGGAAAATGGGGTTTCATCTACACGCCTCCCCGCTTCGCTGCCCTCAACGAGAGAAATGATTGCCTGTCTTTCTCACCGTCTCCTTCCATCCTCTCCGCTTCCTCACTCTCGCCATCTCTCTATCTCTCACACGGGAAAGGTTACAGCAAGCGCAATGATATACAGCAACCAGGATGAGCATCGCACAGTCCACACGTGTCATCACTAATGGACACTGTTATCTCCCATGACCGAGGGCTAATACGTGTCAGTGTAACACGCACGTGTGCTGTGAAACACGTCAAACATCAGCTTTTTAGTCATACGTCCACTTCAGATATGAGCAGGAGCGTTTTATATCCCGCACTGAACTCGCTTCGCTTTGACAAGATGTACAACACAAAACCTATTACCGCTAGTTTAACAGCTAGCGTGGGCTTGATCTGATGAAAATGTTCCAAGAACACTCTTAGAATGAATTTTAAACAGGTTGAGCATTAAAGTTATAAAATTAATGAGCCACACTGTTAAAATAAAAGTTTTTTTTTTGTATTATACAGTAGTGCCACAAAAAAACCCACAAACTTCAGAAAACTTTCTTAAAGACTAAGAGTTTACTAAAGTATCTGAGTTTACTATATTTTAAGTTGAACCTTTTAAGTTATTTTAACTAAAAGATAATGTAATCGAACGTACAGTATTAGCAAAAATAATCAGCCAAACATGGTATTGGTGCTAAAAAATCTCTCATCTAGCTGAAAAAGTGAATATATATTCTTATCTCCTGATCCATGCTTCGTTTAAATATGCATATATGTTTATATTTTTATCAGATTTTTAAAAAACACATTTGAAAAATACAATTTCATGTTTTATGTAATGTTCATAACTTTTTTAATTAAAATCTTTTAAATATCTTAACTTCCATTCAGATGAAACTTGGCCAATTTAGATTTCACATGAACAGCCATAAACCTGAAAAACTGTATTATTCTAAAATGCAAAGTCGGTACAATATTGCAACATGAATTTGGACACTATGATTTTTTTTTCTTTACCAAAAATTGGGATGCTTTAATTTAAGCAACAATTTTTACATTTTTACGGTCATGCTTCCCGAAGCTTACACCAATTTTAGTTTCACCCTCCCTCCAGACTTTAGCATCTTTCCAAAATTAACAACTTAAGGGAAGCAAGATTGGTCACTTCCATGTTGCATGAACTTAGCTTTAGCTTCTTTGCCTCACACACATTTTCTGTATTATATGTATACCGTATGTAAAAATAATAAAATCAGCACTGTGTTTACTGCGTTTTGGCCGATTAGTCGTGAGGCAAATTAGCAAAACGTACACAAATAAAATAAAATGGTACTACTTAAGCAATTATCAGGGCATGATCAAGAAATAGAAGCATGTTGCCATTTTTAACGCTTTATAGCTAGTAATTAAAATTTTTAAGTAATAAAATGTTTCCAAAGATTTTATGCTTAGATTTTGGTCTAGAAATAACAGAGTTTCCAGAAAAAACAGCTATGTCCCATTGTACATATATATTTTTATTTTACGTATGTCCAAGTCGTTGACACTAATATTTCTTCCAGATTTTCTTTATTTTTTTTCATAATGACGTCATTCAATCTGTCATTTGCATCTGATGTTTGTCCAACAAAACAACGTTTCAAGATTTATGAAAATGGTCTAGGAAACATATTTTCAACCAATCACAGCCTTGCATTCCAATTCAATTAATATCGACATTTGCATTTCAGTCTAATATTAGCTGAATTATTTCTTTTAATTGTTACATAATGCAAATTATTCAAATCTTTATATAAATAATATTGGTGTTATAACAATACTGGCTAAGGTGTCATTTTAGCCAGTATGGGTATAATTAAAAAAAAAATTTTTAATGACTGTTATAAAATTATTTAGTTGATATTCCAAGTAAAACTTTGCTGAAATAAATATAGAACTTGTATTATTAATCATATGCTATGATAATAAAAAGGAAAACTAGCATTACTTCAAGTTTCCAATTTCTCAAAAACATCCCTGAAAAGAAAAAGTGGTTTCATTTTTGCTCAACTTTTCATATTTAAAATTTTTTCTCACAAACCCTTAAAAGACGATTTCACATCTTGCATTCGGAGCCAAACATCGATGCACCCTCACTGACTTTAACGTCTTTTAGACTTTCTGGATGCTGCCGTGAGGTCCCCCGAGTGCGTCCGTGTCAAACTAATATCCCGCTGAAGAATTCCTGCATCCGCTCACCCCACTTAGCCCATAATCACAATTTATGGAGGAGATCTGCGGGCCGCTCTGACGAGGAGTCACCTCTATCAGGTTTTTCCCTATAAGTTTATTCCTCCATCAACCGGTGATGGGCTTCAGGGAGCTGAACCAGTGGGATGAAATATATAAAATATTAAATATATATTAATATATTTATATACACACATGCAGGTATAGGTGCATACTGTACACAGTCTTGTATATAAGAATATAATGAATGAGGGTCTTGAAACGCACACACATATTGAGTGTGTGGTGTGTTTGACGCAGCGGGGCCTGGTCTCTAAGCCGCAGGTGACCACCGAGTGCTGGATAAACACTAATAAATCTTTCTGTAGCGGCAGGCAATCAGTCATCTATCAAAACTCAAAAAGAGGCAAGATGGGGAGAGAGAGAGAGAGAGGAACGTACAGAGCTTTTTATATATGTTAATGTTAGTAAGAAGATGTATTTATCGTATTAGAATTTGACAAATATTAAAGAACATAAACACAAGAGATTTTAGAGAATTAAAGTCAGCAGACTTCCATAAAGCAATAAGACACGGAAAAGCACATTAGTTCTAATCAAAAGGAAGTTCTGTAGTATCCGAGGATCCGAGGCTTAGCCTGTCCGCACAAACCCGGCAGTAAGCGCTACGAGCCCTCCATGCCATCATGATGAATGTGGCAATCTCACAGCCCTTTGCCTTGTCCCGCTCATTTGTTACAAGCTGACGTGCTCGCTGCTTTCTGCTCCGTCGTTGCCAGTGGGGACTGCCGGCTAAGTAGGATCATAACTTTTTTTTAGCAGACTCGGCCGAAGAGAGGCTGCCAGTCAACGTAACAAAGTTGGTTCTTGTTGTTTAGTTTGGATTTGGATTTTTTTTACCTACTCAGTGTCATGAAGGCTCTTTCTTCATGGGCTAGAACAAACAACAGTAGCCAGTTGCCTCTTTTGATTTATAATGGACAGGTAATGGGCAAAAATACACATACATTTCTAATTATATACCATGCAGCTGCGGCAGTAATAATTATAACTTAGAATTACACTTGATATACATAGTTAGCTAATGCTATTTGTGCATTAAATAAAGTTACTGTGTGTTACACTAGGGCGGCGCGGTGGTGTAGTGGTTAGCACTGTCGCCTTGCACCTCCAGGGTGCGATCTGGGTTCGATTCCCCGGCCAGGCTCGATTCCCGTCTCTGTGTGCATGGAGTTTGCATGTTCTCCCCGTGCTTGGTGGGTTTCCTCTGGGTACTCCGGTTTCCTCCCACAGTCCAAAGATATGCAGGTTAGGCTAACTGGCGTTCCTAAATTGCCCGTAGTGTGTGATTGGGTGTGTGAGTGTGTGTATGTGTGTGTGCCCTGCGATGGATTGGCATCCTGTCCAGGGTGGCGGGGTACACCAGGGTGGCGGGGTACACTAGTGCCCGAAGTCTCCTGGGATAGGCTCCAGGTCCCCCGCGACCCTGAACACAGGATTAAGCGGTATAGAAAATGAATGAATGAATGAATGAATGTCTTACACTAAAGTGTTACTGTAAAGTCGCTGCCTAAACAAAAGATTTTCTCATTTTCTCTACACGTGTGTGTATTTTGAGATACGCAAATCACCCAAGCATGTTTATGGTTAGCATTAGCCATGCTAAAACTTCATAAAACACAAAGCTCACGGAGTTAAAATCAGCAAAATGCCTACAGAATGAGGAGAGATTGTCTCCTAAACACAGACTGAGCTTAATTTTCCTCTAACGCAGCTCAGCCACTGCAGTGCATCGCCACACATAGACACACCCTTCTTGGTTTTATAGGGTGCCATTACTTTTGTCCTAACTAAACAGCTAAGCATATTTGTTCCAAATTATGCTTTCTTTAATATGAAATAACAAAATGTTAATGAAATATGTGTGTAATTCATATAAATAAGTGATTTTGATGTGAAAATTAATCTGTAAATAAAATCTTAGTAACACAAATTTGAACACAAAAGATTTCACAATATTGAGACTCTTTATAGGTTTTATTTACACAAACCCAGAAGAGAAAGTTGGGATCCATATGTAGTTCCAGACACACTGGATTTTCATGTCGATGCAAATTTTTGGTTTAGATGCTCTTGCGAATACATTTTACCCAATGATTGTACAAAATAAATTGTAAAAGGTCAATGTTGAGATTTAAACTTCTGGTTATTAGTATATACAGTACAGTACATAGATGCTCCTCGGTCCCATGTTTGTCTTATCGCATATATTGGATTAGTTTGATGTTTGGAGCAAAAGGAAAAGTTATGAAGGGTTTGTGTACTAAAGGAACAAACCCCGGTTTTGCTCAGTACTTTCACATTTCACCAAAGCGGGTATGAATCATGCCACAGTACGACAGCGGAATTTGTCACTTTTTCTCCAGCAGATCAATGATAATTACCTCCCTGACACGCGTACGGTTATTACTTTACAGGATCAAGGACGGAGGGGAGGAAGGCCTGGCGGCGTTCCGGCAGTGCCTGATCAATACATGCTGAAATATGGCTGCTCCGAAGCCCCGGGCCTGGCCTCAGCAGCTCAACGAGCCATTACACACTCCGCTCTCCGTGGCTTAGCACTGGATCTGCTTCTTATATCCAGCTCAGAGTCTGTCTGCTCCCGGAGAGAACCTCACACGGTTCTGCGAGAGCGAGACCAGCATAGCGGTTCAGCACGCTAGGCCTCACTGTGGTTAAAAATATTTTAGTTTTAAAAGTTCTACAAGCTTAGTGCTGAAGTAGATCTGATGCACAAACTGACATTAAGTGCTTTATACAGAGACGCTGCAGAATTCCGGAATGGTTTTATGCCAGTTTGTTTAATCTTCTTATAGTGTGTTGTGTGATACGTCTGGCAACCTTGCAATTTTAATTTCCTAAATGCAAGAACATTTATAGTGTAACTTTTCTAAATTAAACATTTAATTGATCCCAGTGGGTAGAAAAAAAGTATTTGACCCTTCAGGTGCTTGCGTTTCTTATTTTCACCTATTCTTAGTTTTCCCTTTTTTTTTCTCCATGGTTCAACAATCGATAATTGTAAAATGAAAAAAGCTCACAACAATAATTTTTAACTAAGAATTTCTCAAATCCTTCCATCTTTGCGTGGAACATCAGCACACATCTACTGTATCACATCCAGCATTGGCAGCCATTTTTACGACCCATCTAGAGTTATTATATGTATTTCATCAGAGACCCACTGGAGGGCGCCATACACATGGTAACGAGTAAACAAATTATAGATGACCTCAGGTAACATGGATAATGAAACGAAAGGCAGCCAAATGTTAAAGCTGCAAAGATTCAGAACGTTTTTGTGTTTTCCATAAATTAGCCAAGTGTGCTGTTTAAAAAAAAGTGTTATAAATAATACAATCTAATAATATTGTGTGACCTTCAACTGATTTTGGGGTAACGATAGAAACTTTGCATTCTAGCACACACTCTCTGTGTGCTTCATCAAACAATTAGTGGAGTTGAGCGGCCTTTATTTAAAGGTGACCTATTATGCAAAATTTCAGGTGGGTCTCCATCGTGCATGTGCAAAATATTAATTTGAGGGAAAAAATAGATATTCCCAGCTTTTGTGCATTTTTCCCCCTTTGGCATTGGCCAAGGCTTAAACAGTCCAAACAGATTTATCTCAAATGTGACCTTATAGTATAGGAAGAGCCCCTCCCCATGCTGCTGCTCAGCTCGACTTGTTTTCTGTAGAGGCGTGGCTCAGAAGTAGCTCATTTACATCGACAATGAAACAGCACATTTGGAATAGGAGTGAAACTTGGGGAGTGTATGTATATAAAATCACTGTGTCGAGTTTTTAACATAAAATAATCAACCATAGAGTGGTGTAATGAAGGTTTGTTCCTGTTACCACCCCAAAATTCCTATAAAAGCATGCGCCAGATGTTTTATTTCCCTGATATCACAGCAATTTTCCCGGTATTAAGATACTTTCCTCGTCATTATACACAATATGAATGAAACAATATAAACAGATTGACTACAAAATGAAATACATTTCAGACTTTTACTCATTTTGGAAAATTCTTTTGCACATAAGTTTGTTTATAACAAAACATTTTTTGTTGAAAGTCACTAGTACTTATTTTGTAGCATTCAGGAGCCATGGTGAACTTTACAGTAATGATTAAAAAATACAAGTTTCACATTTTGTACCATATATAAACACAGTATATATACAGTACATACAATAAGAGACTTATTATAACTTATTATATACACCTCAATACATACTGTACACATCCTGTTTATCTATTGGAACGGCTGATCAAATGTACAGATGTGTTCAGGATGATGCAAATATAACAAATGCATGATCATATTATGAATGAATTAACATGTAAACTGTATTAAATCTCACTACATAACTGTACTAGTTACATTTGTAGTTACATATAATGTCTGGGAACAGCTGAATAGCTAAAAACGTCCAACAGTCTTGAAGACTTTAGCTTGTAGACTGTTACAAAAACCCTGACACTGGAGACTCCTTCCGCAAACTTTACACATGACTTCTGCACACCTTTTCTTTAATCAGTTTTCTAAGTGTACTGTAGAGACTGTCATACAATAAGCTGTTACATTAGAAACCGTAATTAATGTAACAGAAGGAGTGCAATAATAGAAATCTGTGATTTGGTTAAAAATTACGCCTTCTTAGTCCACGGTCACAATTTAATATCATATACATACAGTTTGCTTCCTTAACAACTATATCACAGCCTTTTCTTTCCTAATAGGAGTTCCGGATTGGATGGAAAAAAAGAAACACAACAACAACGTGTGGTTTTTGTACTAATAAATGAATAATTCCATAAGCAGCTCTGCCACAGTGCAGGTACGTCTTTGGATTTAATTTTTTTAGACTCTTTTGGACACAATCCTTATTCTACGGTGGAAAGTCTCTTTATTAAACGACCTGTCTGCCTGTGTTGGGCGCGTATCCCTAGTGGCTGCGCGTGCTAAATTCCATCATTAAAACCCATTACTGAGCTATCAAAACCCGCCGTAATTCGAGCTAATGACCTCATTTCCCTAAGTGTCACCCATGTCAGTCAGCTTGTTCTGGCAAGCGTTCAACGTTTCTTACGGGACGTCCCCCCCTCCTCCGTCTTATAAAAAAAGAGGTGTGGGGGTGAAATCAGTGGGGAAAAGTGACAAGGCTCGGTGGTTTGGGACGTGTGCGCACGTGTGGCAGTTCTCATATCCCTATTGACCTCCACTTCTAATAGTCAAACCAGGGGCAGGGTTTGATGTGAAGCAGGACAAATGAGAGGAGAGGCTATGGGGAGGGGTGGGGAGTTGATGGGGGGTGGCTGCTTTTTTTTAAATGCCTGTTCTAAATCTTCTTTGAAAAAAAAAAAAAAAAAAAAAACTCAGAAAAAGAAATGACACAAAATGAGCTAAAGAGAGGATCTGAGACCCATCACGTCCCCGCTCTAATCTTCATCCCTCTCTTCATCTTCTTCTTTTTCTTGTGCTTCCGTTTCCTTTATACAGGACATCCACCCCCCTCTTACCCCCTTTTCAAAAATCATGCCTTCAAATGGAAAAAGGGGCCCTTAGGCCAAGCATAGGGCCACTGCCCCCCCCCCCCCCCCAACTGGATAATTGACTCCCTTCGCCGGGTAATTCATCGCTTGCATATGCTGCCTAATACATCAGTGGGTGGAAAAAAAAAAGCCGCCAACGTTCCAACCTTGTCCTGCAACACCACCACCACCACCACCACACACATACACACAGAACCCCCCTCGATAAAGAGCCAGGAGCCTGGAAGTGAATTGGAGAGGGAGAGGAAGTGGCAGGGAAAAAATGAGATGATAGATGGGCTGCATTGTGGCATTATGAATGAATTATGCCGGCAAAATACCTTGAGCAGTGCAGTCTGTCAGCCAGTATCTATACTAATCTAGGAGGAAATATGACTCTCTCCATATTAAAGAGCGCGCCACGGAACAAATCAGCCACTTAATTGAGCAATTGGTCCATTAAGGAGACGTATATTAGCTGGCATCCTTTAGCACTTGGCACATTTGTCAGCCGTCACACGAACAGAAACCTCTCGAAGCATCACTGGACTGTATTATCCTCCTGTTCATCACAAAGTGTTTGACGTGGATTTATGAGAAACTTTCCATTCTCTCTCTGTGGTGTTCTTTTATTATTATTATTATTATTATTATTATTATTATTATTAATATGAAGATTAAACGAACCCTTTGTCTCGGATCAAACCCCACCAAAAAAATTACATTTATACGTATTCGCTTATAAATGATCTTTGACTATTTATAATTAGTGTTTCTAAAGTTTTTATTTTAGACATGAAAGCCGAATTATGTAGATTGATTTTCAACAAAAGAAATTTAAAAAGAAAACAAATATTATTAATAATAATGTACATGCTGGATATAGGCCTACAAAACATTTAGCTTGATATATAATTTAATGTCATAAAATAAATAGAACATCTGTTTTAAATATTAAATGTCCCATCTGCACTAAATTTGCTTTAAAAATTATTTCCATGATAATAAAATTGTGTTAACACCAAAAAAAAAAAAAAACACTAAACTTAGTTGTATTCAGTTAAAATGTATTTACATGGCACTTTTATTACAAAGCAGCTTTACAGAATCAAAGGAAAACATAGGAAAGGGTAATGCAGAACATGGATATCTAGAAATAATCCACACTTATAGTAAATATATTGACTGTATATAATTTTTTAATGCAAAGTTTAAAAAGTTTAGTGTACTTTACTAAATTCATATTTTAAACTTGTAAGTGAGCCTGGATTATATTTCTTTCAACAAACATCTTTTCCAGAATTAATTTAATATCAATGTTTAACATACCTTTAAGTTAATGGTCATTATACAGCAATGAAAAAATAAAAGTTTAACAAAATTGAAAGAGTTAAACTAGTCACATTGACTGAAACATACTCAAGATTAATTAATATAAAGAGGTTTAATCACATCACGTGTGTGTGTGTGTGTGTGTGTGTGGTTCACTCATAGCACTGTTTATATGCAAATAGACAATCTTATCTAGTTTTGATTAATAACTGATTAATAGCTCTTTTTGGAGGGGAGTTTGAACATTTAGCAAAGTGGTTTCAGTGTGTCTGTAAATAATCTCTTCAGGCTGAATTCAGATGCAAATTCCTTTATAGTTGTATTCAATGACGCTCTGTCGCCCCCTCGTGTCTGGATACAAAACTGCTTTTCCTCTTTTCCCCTTTAAAGGAGCATTTAATCATATTAAACATCATAATCAGTATCATATTGAATTCTGCTTACTTGCCTTGTTGTCTGAAATGGTTGTAATTTATGACATTTGAATACAGAACAGAGACAGTAAATGTATAATAGGGTGGACCTTTTTTGTTGTTGTTGTTGTTGTTGTTAAACAATATGTGTGACATTTTAATAATTTACTACATCTTCATTCTGCAAAGGTTTAGGAGATCTACTGCAGAAAACCTTAAATATAAATAGATATGTGCCTGTCTGATTTATATATATATATATATATATATATATATATATAGATAGAGAGAGAGGGAGAGAGAGAGAGAGAGAGAGAGAGAGAGAGAGACAAAAATGATTAGCATTCATTAAAGAAATTAACAATAAAAAGCACACTATTTATGATGTAATACATTAAATTATAGCATATCACTAATGTTTATTTAATAAAGCTCTGTCGCCCCCTAGTGTCTCATTTTGTTTGTTATTGTTAGTTTGTTTTTAAACAATAAATGTACAGTACCAGTCAAATTCTAATTCAATGTTTTTTGATGTTTCTTGTTTCATTTTCTACATTTAGAACAATAAAAAAAAGTTCAAAGCTATGTAATATGGCATTAGGTAATTAACTAACGACGACAACAGTCGGTTATCTTACGACATGAAGGTCAGCTCTTCTGGAACAGTTCTTGCAGGAACAGTACTGTCAGTATTTTTGCATTTGTAAAACCCTTCGAGCTCCATGATGAAACTGTCTCTCATGAAGACCTTCCCAGGAAAGCAAGACCAAAGCTGACCTCTGCCTCAGAGGAGACGTTCATTTAGTGTTACCAGCCTCAGAAATCACCAATTAACAGCAAAAAGGCTTTACAGAGCATAAATAGCAGACACGTCTCAATATCAACGTCTCAAAGGAAATGATCGCATATTTTGGATGCCTTCGGCCTTGTTTTACATTGTAAAAAGAAATAAAAATCAGGAAATGCCTGATTGGTCCTGTTAATGTTCATGTGCAGAAACAGTGTCTACTGTGATAGATGCTTTTTTTTATTATAATTTTTTATCCTGAGGTTGCAGCACTTCATTTAAAAAATTTAAACTCTAAAATGTTTTGGGTGTCATGTGCAACAACTAATTCTAAACACATTGCAAATATTTTTCTATAAACATAGCTGTTGATTTCCTGGTTGGAGTTTTGTTTTGAGAAGTTAACAGGGATTACCTCAAGGGTGTGGTGAAGAGGAGGAATTGGAACAGGACCAGTGTTTTTGCGGTAAGTACCTCAGGCTGTTTGTTGCATTTCAATAACCAGTTGATTCACGGTGATCTTAGCAAAATTCCCAACAGGTTCACGTGGGATTTTTGCAAGAGAACCAGGGTGTTTAAATAAAATAAAATTAATAATAATAATAATAATTATTATTATTATTATTATTATTATAAAACAGGATAAATGATCTAAAGTGCAAATCTTGAACGATGTAAACAGGGTGTTGAAAATAAAATTTATTCCGAATACATTAAATCATCACTTCTAAATGAATGAATGCATGAACTATTTAAACATTATTGCTTGTAACACTACTTATGATCATGTAAATATGTACTTTTATCTATTTATACATTCATTATTTCTACGAGTATACAGGCAGCACAGTGGCTTAGTGGTTAGCACCATTGCCTCACACCTCCATGTTCCTGGTTCAATTCCTGTGTGAATGGAGTTTGCATGTTCTCCCAGTGCTTGGTGGGTTTCCTCTGAGTTCTCCAGTTTCCTCACACAGTACAATGACATCAGATAAAGCTAACTGGTTCCCAACTTGCCCTTAGTGTCATCTTATTGTCCAGCTCAAGGTGTACATCTTATTGTACTGTACCATGTTATGTCCACATTTATCCAAATTCTTGTAAAACTTTGGCCTCATGGTGTCGCTGTTTTACAGAAAACAGGCCCAAGAATTTCCTGAAGGGGAAATTGCATTTTACAAAACAAGATGAAGTCATCCAAAACTGCTTAAGCATGTGACTTCTGGAAAGACAAAAGCTATACATGGACATTGTGAGGTCAAAAAGAAGTCAAACAATTTTGATTGCATTTTCAATGCACTTTTAACATGTTACATTAAATCATACATTATTCCTTACCTTTACATATGGGCTTGTTGTATAGCTTCTCATTTCAAGATGTGATACAGAACATCAATTCTTTGTGTCCTTAACGTTTGCATTATGGACAAAATTGTTGTGAAGGTGAAAATGGGAAAGAGGGGAATTATTACATATATGAAGTCGAAGGTGCAACAAAATTTTAAATCGAGGGTTTCAATTTAAAATATTGTGATAAGTGTGATATGTATCAACATGGCAAATTTTTGTCTTTTTTATTATTATTATTTTGCAATTTTTTTTATTTTAAATATGATAGGGTTCCTAAGATTCTATATATACATTAAGTCTTAGATTATATTTACAACAAAAAATGTTACGAAAAAATACTAATTAAATGCATATTTTATGTGTGTGTGTGTGTGTGTGTGTATATTATATAACGTCATTCTAATAGTTTTTTTTTTTTCTTAAATCACTGTTCCTATTACACACACAAACTTCAGACATGTCAGGGCAAAGCTTTTTTCACCTTCAGAAACCACCTGTCGTCACAGTATACACAGCCCCGCCCCTTAACGTAAGACAGACCAATAGCATTCATTTCCGAATCGGCTTACGTCCAATCACAGCGTGTGCGCTAACTCCTTCCAGTATCAGGGCGATAAAAGCGTTTGTCCTGCCTCATTAACATACAACCAATCAGAAATTACATGCAAATTTTAAAGCGTGACTCCTGCCTGGTTTACCCGGTGACGGTGAGTGAAGCAGCCAGAACGACGCGACACACCGAGTGGAGTAAAGCTGCGCGTTTAAGCGGAAAGCGGTTAAAAAGAAGTATTTATTTTTAAATTATTCAATTCCGTACTGGATTACTTGACAAGCAACATGACATTTGAAGAACTGAACGGAGACTGTACTTCTGTCGAAAGGTATGTTTTTTTTTTTTTTTTTTTTTTTTACGTAATATTAGTGAAATGACCAGAAGTGCAAAGCATTTGCAGATAAATTGCTGTTTTCTTTTTTCTTTTTTGCAAAGCTAATAAAATTATTGCTATATTATAAATTTTATGTGAAAGCCGTTAGTGAACCGGGTGGCTCGCGACAGCTGCTGCGTCACGTGACTCGGGGTTTCACAAAGACCTACATTTGTTTGAGAGAGATCATGATACATTTGTGTTGAAAGCTTGTTTTTTTTTTACTTTTACGACCTTATTCTTTTTGCAAAATGATGCAAAGTATTTCTTACTCATGCAATCGATCACTAGTGACCTGTTCCTCTTGTGTTCTGCATGCATCAGCATGGATTCTGTGTCTAAAGCCCTTGAGGAAGTCCTGACTTCTGCCCTGCTCCGAGGCTGGGTTACAATCGGAGTTTATGAGACCGCCAAAGCGCTGAATGTGTAAGTGCACTAAAAATTATAACCCCTCATTGTCACCGAACAACATGCAACATCATCGCCCGGATCTAACATCTGCGTTTTGTCTGTATTTTCAGAGATCCCGATAACGTCGTGCTGTGCATCCTGGCCACGGACGACGAGGATGTGAAGGACGTCGCCTTGCAGATCCACTTCACGCTCATCCAGGCGTTCTGCTGCGAAAATGACATCAACATCCTGCGCGTGAACAACACCAGGCGCCTCGCCAAGATCCTGGGAGGACCCGCGAAGCAGGGAGGCGAGCAGATGGACCTGCACTGCATCCTGGTCACGGTAAGATTTCCAGCAGGATCGACCATGAACGTGCAGAATAAAACAGTACACATCATAACGGCATGCGGATCCTCGAGGAAAGTCCTTGAGTGCAAATGAAACTTTGTTCCGGGTTTCTACTGGGATGTAAATTAGTCACTAACTGAATGAAACTCTTGCACAAGTGAGTGACGTAGACGAGAGAAAGAGCTTTACGTCTCAGCTTGTATAAACACGCCTGGCAGTTACTCACCCTTGGCCTGCTTTCTAGCGCAGATGCAAATGATCACGTCCAACAGCCATAAAGGGTCAGTTTCGGGGTATGATTTGCATTTGTTAACATATGAGCAAGTAGAAACTTTCAGACATAATGGAAGATAAGATGAAGTTTATTAATCTACTAATTTGCTCAAGCATAAACCTGTAACATAAATATACCGTAAAAATATGATCAGAATTATTTGTTAAGTCTTCGGTATGTAGAGGTTACTATATGACACGGAGAACCTGAATCACAATACAAAGCTAATTGACTTGATTATGATGTCACTCACTGTTACACAGCTCGTATGTATGCAGGTAGGCAAGTTCATTTAGAGAAATGTTATGTTGTTATAGAAACATTATAGCATTATTACGTCTCTGTCAAAGTAGCACGCGATGGCTGATGTGATTCGTCTATATCGAGAAAAGGCCTCACCCCCTGTGGGGGTAACAATTACTGTATAATTAGAGAGGCATATTTCCTGAAGAAAATGTGAGCGAGTGGTGCTTGCTGTGACATCATAGTCATAGCTATGATGTCACAGTTGGTGTCGGTCTCAATGTTATGTGTATGGGAATTGCGGGGTCAATGCGGGGTGTGAAACGGTCCAAAGTTTTAGGCGGAATAATAATAAATGGATTTCTAGGGGAGAAGAGTAATAAGTAGGCACACTTAATTAATAAGCGGGGAGATAACAATAGTAGTGTTTCGCTTCGCAAGCACCACTAATTAGTTTACAAAAATAGTTCAAATGTTTAGTTAATTGTTTTCGTACACACATTTTTTTCACATTTTGCCTAGACGCTTCAAATTCTTACATTGTATTTATCTAATGAACTAATTGATGTACAACATCTGGAATGCTAGTTAATGGTTTTATAAAAACAAAATGCTAAATTATCAAACCAAACTATTCTTTTATTAAAGTAGCTAGATACACTCCATGAGCAATATATATATTTAGTATGCTTTATATATGTTTGCTTTTATAAAATATCCATCTATTCAGGAACCTCTGTAGTCTAACTAGGAACCGTAGAGGCCAGTGGTGATTACTACTGTATTTTGGTCAACATTCACACACCCATTCACACACGACAGGCAATTTGGGAACACTAATTAGCCTAATCTGCATGTCTTTGGACTGTGGGAGGAAATCCACCACGCACGGATAGAACATGCAAACTTCATGCACACACACACCCCGAGGCGGGAATCGAGCACAGACCCTGGAGGTGCAAGGCGACAATCACTAAAGTCACCGTACTGTCTTTTAAGATGTATAGTGGGTTTTATTAGCCCTGATTAATGAAGATTTATTGCCTTTATTATAATCTTTACACTTTGAACAAAGTGTAACTTTCTGATAACTTGCATATCCAGATGTTGTGTTTAATTATTATAATATAATAATGCTAATAAGTCTAATACTTTGTCTTTCTTTCTTCGTTTTCGCTCCTCTGCAGCGCCCATGTGCTTCTACATGGAACAACCAGGCGCTCTGGAAAGTGCATCGCTTCTGCCACGAGAGCCGCAACATGGACCAGTGGGTCCCCGTCATCAACTTCCCCGAACGATGAGAGCAAAAACCCTTCAGAAAAAAAAAAACTTTGATTAAAAAAAATAATAAAATCCAACAAAACGTAATAAAGCTCCAGAGCGCTGCCTCGTGATCACGGCAGATCTCTGAACTCGATCTCGACCTGCTCTCCAGGGGGAGGAGGGGGGAGTGTTTTTCTCCGGCGAACCCTGTCAAGATGACTCAGCGGGTTTTTATTTTTGCTTTCAGAGAAAGGGAGGACGTTGAGCAGAAGGGAGGAAAAAAAAATCATGAACTGTCTGTTCTGAGCGCCGAGCCTCACACGTGAGGGCATTGTCTTTTAGGACGCGCGACAATGGAACTGTTGTTCCGTTTCTCAGAAATTTCACAGATTGTGTTCTTTACAGTTTATTATAAGGTATTATTGAGAATTTATTTATACGTTAATATCTATACAGAAATATATGAAATGCATTGGGAAATTTTCCACTTTTCTGGATATTTTTTTAGTTTTTTTGCGTTTAAGTTAATTGTGCATTTTCTAATCTTTAAATTAAATTATTTCATATTCTTCACTGTAAAAGATATTTATACACATTCCTTTTTATACTCAGCCTGTGATTGAATACAGATGTATTTTGCAATGCAATAAAATGTATTTTTGAAAAAAGAAAGATTCTTCTGTGGCATCATCTTTTCCAAACCATTTGCCACACGTTGGCATAAAAGATTAAATATTATTAGTGGTGCTTGTGAAGCGAAGCACTTCTATTGTTATCTCTCAGGATTCTTCTTCTTTTTTTTCTTCTTCTTCCGTACAAAAGTTTGTCGCTTAACTACTCCCGCAACACCGTTTGTTGTAGACCCATGAATGAGGTGTCAAATCGTGCGGCCTATTAGGGAATGGGGTGCTATGACTTTTCTAAGTCCCATAGACTTAACATTGGGACCAACATCAGCTATGACATCATAACTGTCTATGATACCACGGCAAGCACCACTCACATTTTCTACGCTGAATAGTCAATATTTGATATATAATAGTAATGATTTACACGTTTTTTTTTTACAAAGATTCCTTTGTATTGTTCGCTTTTTACAGGATCAATTGGTGAATGAATAACTTCAATCCATTAAAATAGTATAAAGCCAATAATAAAAATCTAAAGAATAAGCATAGTGTCACTATTGGACCAGATCCATTAGCACAGTGGTTCTCAAACTTTTTCTGTCATTCCCCACTTAAGGGGGTGAGCGAATTTTCAAGCCCCACTTGTCAACAAAATAATAACGAAATCGGCCAAGTTTACTGTTTATGGAAATATCAGTTTCTAAACCAATAAGATCAAACAACACCAAGTTAAAAACAGATAAAATACACGTGCAATTGTTATAAAAGGCTTACATTGTCACTTATTATTGCATAATTGACCCCATGTTTATTAGCTGCTCAGCAATCGTTTGTAGTTTTTTTGCACTGGCCAACTTTGAATGAAGCCATTTGTGCTTTGCTGTCCACTGATTCAGATGTTACCATGCGATTATCTTGCTGTCTGTATTCTGCCAGCTTTCTTTGAAAGAAGTCGAGTGGTTTATTAACGTGACTGGAGTGTGTTGTCTCTAAGTGTCTTCCTAATTTGTTGGGTCTCATGCGGTCTGCTGCCAGCAGTTTAATACACAAAACACACACGGGTCTCTCTTCTGCCCCCACCATCACCACCATGAATCCAAGCGCAAAATAGGCTTCATTAGGGGTGGGCGATATAACCAAAATCTTCTATCACAGGAGAAGCAATTTTCTACCTCGATAACGATCACAATCACAATTGCTATATCACAATATAGCAATTTGTATCTGAAAATACATAAATAAAAATTAAAACACAAAAACTGTTTTACATAATGTAATTTTATTTAAACTGTGAATTGCTGAGGTTTGCCGAATTTTTTTTTTGCTTTGGCCATATTCGTTTGGAAGCTTGGATTTCAGATGATAGAAAAGGTTTGATGTGTTTCCACCACTTGTTAAAACAGTGCACTTGTGTACCTTCCAAATCACGTTCATCTCATTCGTATCACTTTTCTTATACCCAAACCAATTCCACACCACAGACGATGCAGCTTTTTTCTTTACAATCTCCTCGTTCTTGGTTTCGTCACATGTAAGCAAACTCACTGCTGCTGCAGCGTCTTCTTCCATTGTCGAAGTGTATGTGAAGCCAAACACGTCAAAAGTGGGACGAAACCGCGGCACCCGATTGAACCAAATATCTGCGCAAATACAGCGCAGCACGACTATCTGAATACCGCAGTGATGATCTGGTTTATTTGCGCAGCGCCGCTCGAATCACAAACCTGCGCGACTCACTGTGTTTTATTTTAAAACAATTTAAAATGTCAGGACTGTTTAATATTGTTTCCGCCTTGCCATGCCTGGTTTCTACGTGAGCATCCCAGCGGGGTAAAATATATTTTGATGGTCCGCGCGGTTTATTTCTGTCAGAGTCGCGCAGTGCTGCCCAGTGGCTCGCGCAGGTTTGTGATTCGAGCAGCTGCTCAAGTTTGTCCGACGTTAAACCATTATTGTTCCACTATGGTTCCACTTTCTCTCCCGGCCCACAACTGATGTTATTTTAAATGTACTTGTATTAATGATCCATTTATTTGTGTGTGATTGTTTAGTTTTTTCCTATTATTTTTCCACTAATTTCCTCTCGTTCATTGCGCCCCACCTGTCATGTCTGTATTCCCCACTAGTGGGGCCCCACACTTTGAGAACCACTGCATTAGCACCAGTTATTTTGCTCCGCCCACAAATATCCTGCCGCGCCTGGTGGAACCAACTTACGTCTAACAGTTAACTGGTATGAAAGTACTGTAGTGTTAAACTCTTAGCGGTACTCAGTAGCCAAAGGGTGAGAAGAATAAACCATGGAAGTGATGGACAGTCCTGAGAACCTCACCAGATCTACTTCATATTTCCACTTATTCCACTTTAGAATATTCCGGGTTCAAAAAGCGTTCTATGGAAAGCTAGTGCACTATGTAGGGTGTACACTCCTTTGTTCCTTTGTTAGAGAGGAATTTAAGATTTAGCCGCGTGTTAGAAGCTAGTTAGCGTTGTACCTGTAAATAAATACAGTCGTTCATATGTGATTCAAAACAAAATATTATTATAAATATATTTTATATAAAGCAAAGAGACTATACTATTATTACTGGAACTAACTGTTTTATAGTACATGTAGTAAAATACACAACTTTCACTATATGTCGTAGTAAACCTGGTATAGTAAATCTAGTTGATGTATCATTGCAATACCAGAAAGTTTTAACATTTTAACAAATAAAGGCTTCCAGGTTTCTCTCTTCTATTGTATTTGTGTAAAGATAGTAGTGAAACGCAGGAAAGCATTCCATTTTTCTCTCTTTTTTTCTCTCCGTTTCCTCTCAGGCCCCACTCTGACCTCACTGACCCTCAGTACAGATAGACAAAAGCCCCCAGTTCCTGTCTTTATTCTGCTTTAGTCAGCGTAACGAGGTATTCATGTCACCCCTGCTCCCTTTTCAGCTTAATAAACTCCCAACATGGTGATCTGACTGTGTGCTGGATCTCGGCGTTTCGCTTCGAGGGTCGGAGGACCTGAGAAAAGTCTCCAGACGCCTCCTGTAGCGACCGGACTTGTCTCGGATGTATTTGTGGTTGGATTCGGACGCGTCCCTGTCTCGCTAAACGTGGTCTTATTGGTTAAAATCATAGGTCTTGTTAATGACTTTTCCATTGAAGTAGTGTGTAAATGTTGCATGAGGCTAACTGAGCACTTCAGAAATGATCGTCTTTGTAAACACATGCGTCTGATGATTAGCTGAAAGCGTAAATCCTTTTGCTAGAAAACAGCCAGACCTTTGGCGCAGTGCACTCAGGAGCTCAACTGCTTAAAGTCTCTAAAAGGATTTGACAGTTTTCAATGTCGAATTTGACTCCGCCTTACCCGAGTCTTGCCTCGCTCTCTGCTAAGCCCAAAGAAGCGCAAGAAGCTGCAAGTTCAAATCCAGAGAAACATACACAGGTGAGACCTGGAGCAAAACTCATAACCTGCAATTACTCAGCCGCCTGCTGTAATTTGGGCTGTAACCTTAATTGTAGTTGCTCAGGGTCAGACGGTAAAGTAGGGCAAAAAAACACTCACCCTTTAAACACTCACCCTTTAAACACTCACCCTTTAAACACTCACCCGTTAAACACTCACCCTTTAAACACTCACCCGTTAAACACTCACCCTTTAAACACTCACCCTTTAAACACTCACCCGTTAAACACTCACCCGTTAAACACTCACCCTTTAAACACTCACCCGTTAAACACTCACCCTTTAAACACTCACCCGTTAAACACTCACCCTTTAAACACTCACCGTTAAACACTCACCCGTTAAACACTCACCCTTTAAACACTCACCCGTTAAACACTCACCCGTTAAACACTCACCGTTAAACACTCACCCTTTAAACACTCACCCTTTAAACACTCACCCGTTAAACACTCACCCTTTAAACACTCACCCTTTAAACACTCACCCTTTAAACACTCACCGTTAAACGCTCACCCTTTAAACGCTCACCCGTTAAACGCTCACCCTTTAAACGCTCACCCGTTAAACACTCACCGTTAAACACTCACCCTTTAAACACTCACCGTTAAACACTCACCCTTTAAACACTCACCCTTTAAACACTCACCCTTTAAACACTCACTTGTTAAACACTCACCCGTTAAACACTCACCCGTTAAACACTCACCCTTTAAACACTCACCCTTTAAACACTCACTTGTTAAACACTCACCCGTTAAACACTCACCCGTTAAACACTCACAGTGGTGAATGAAAAAGTAATTGAATCTTTCGAGTTAATGTAGTATCTGGTCGAATGACTTTGGCAGCAATGACTGTTTTCGGCAAAGGTGCTACATAAGTAATGAAATAAAAATACTTTGTTATTGTACTTAACTATTTTATTGCATGCATCTGTATCATGCATTCAATAAAGACACAAGAAATTATAATTGTTTGTGTCCATGACCTTCACTGACCTTATTGCCGCTGTAAACAGCTATTCCCCTCACTAGCCTCTCCTTTTTCCTCTTTCTTAAAATTTATTACACAAAAACATTTAAGCTCAGCTTGTGACGTAACAGAGAAATCACAAATAAGCACAAACCCCTCTGTCCTAAAGACGCCGGAAAACTTAAACCTACAGCTTTACCTTTGACTGTTACTGTCACTGACACTGGAGACTCCTTCCATACTGTACATGTTACATACAAAAATTATAGAAACTTTTCATATTAACCAAAATTAACATCTTACACACAATAGTCTCACATTAACTAGCAAGATTAGCTGATGTGCTAAATCAGGGAAGTTTATTAACTTTGAATATTTTCTTTCGGAAATATTAGGAATTATCCGAACCTTTTCTGTTTAAATTAATTAGAACAAGTAACTGCACCCGGGGCAGTTAATCAGGCCTGGGGTTTGAACATAAGACCTTTTCATGCCGCTACCTTCGGTTCCACTTCTTTGTCAGCCATTGTATCGTTATTTAACATGAAGCCACATTTACCAACACATTTAGTTTCGCATTTTTGCTTTTATCCAGAGCAACTTACAGAAGAGCTTTGAAGTCTCTATCAAAAATACATCTTGATTCTGGTTCACATAAGAATGAATGCATTTGAGACTAAACAAACATATTCCATTTGTTCGACCTGCACTCTGCGTGATGAAAGGTGAGGTTTCTCCGGTGAAATACAGCACTGTCTATACTGTACGTCTCAGGCACATGCAGAAAAAAAAAGTTTCTACATTCAAAAATGTTTCTAAGAAAGCAGTAAACTGCAGGAAAGTACAATAACTGATGGAAATAAGCTTCTTAAGTTTTTTTTTTTTACATAATATATTGTTTTCTTTTCTGATCTACAGATGTTTTCTGTATTTTCTCCTGAAATACTAATGCATGGAAATCTGATTTTTTTTTTGTATTGACTTAATAATAATTTTTTTAAATAACCATGCATTACAAAGTTTCTTTCGTAGGATGCCTAAGACTTTGGCACGACGCTGTAAGCTGGAAAATTCCCCCTGGAACAGCAGAGTCACGATTACGAGATGTTTATTGCACCAGCAAAACTCACCTGGCAGAAGGTCATGGACTTCAGTGTGAAGCGTGTTTCGACAGAGCGGAGACAGCATCGGCATGTCGCACTGTGTCTCGGGACACGGCAGGCTGTTACACTTACTGTATCATTCTCAAATTTCCATATTTCCATAATCATGTCATGGTGACAGATTACACTATAAGTCGTAACCCATCGGTGAATCTACTGGATCCTTTTCCTGAACATTTTGCAATCATTTTTCTGCACTTTCTCTATTTATTGTTACTGTATGTCTAGAGCACTTTTACACATATTCATTGTTTAAAAAAAGAAACAAAAAATACATTCTGAACTATATTATTGTTACATTTGTCCTAATGTTAAAGATACAGGAAGTTTGGATTACTGAGTAGGATTTATTGAATATAAATGACATTTTCCTTAGTTTCTACAAAAAAAAAAACTTTTCCTGTATAATAGCCAGCAGAACACCAACAAGCCGTGTTTAAAACCAAAAAAGTCATATTTTAGCTTTTGCATGACAGAATAATTAGTGCAGAGAGTTTGTAAGCTGGAATAATATTAGTTCATCTAAATAATATGTACGGTGTAAATTTGGTGACAATCTTTACCTCATTCACGCTGTGCATAAAGGGGTCAAGGGGATCACAATAGTGCGTAGGTTTGTGTCCTATCACATGTCCACAGAGTAAAATATACTGTAATACAGTATGGAAATGTGTGAGGTGAAATTTTTTTACATATTTCAATTTTTGCCAGATTTATACCCTGTATGAGGAAGATCGTAATTAGTTTCATCCAGTCGTTCCCCAGAAAATTCATTCTGAACTTTATACTGAGATCTAAGCATCACATTTCTATACTGTACTATACTATATTATCCTCTACTATACTGTATCTCAGCTTTGGGGTGTGGTGGGATGAAAGAGTCGAGAGTTTGTAAGCAATGAGGCTTGACTGCCTGAACACACAGGGTGAGAAGGTCTGAGATCTGAGGTTTGATCTGAGAAGGTCAAGTTTTCTGCTCCAAAGGTGTTATAGGGTTAGCCTTTGTGTTTCATTTGTTTGTTTGTTTGTTTGTTTGTTTGTTATTGGGGGTGGGGGATGAAAATATTAACATACTTTGATTTTCACCAAATTCACACAATGCATTAAGAACATATCCGTGCACTTCGAGCCGTCATTCTCCAGAGCTGAGTCATATTTCCATGCTGTACTACACTATGGTGTACTGTATTATACTATACTATACTATACTGTACTATACTATACTATACTATACTGTATTATACTATACTATACTGTACTATACTATACTATACTATACTGTATTATACTATACTGTATTATACTATACTATACTGTACTATACTATACTGTATTATACTATACTGTACTATACTATACTATACTATACTGTACTATACTGTACTATACTATACTGTACTATACTATACTGTACTATACTGTACTATACTGTACTGTATTATACTATACTATACTGTACTATACTATACTGTATTATACTATACTGTACTATACTATACTATACTGTACTATACTGTACTATACTATACTATACTGTATTATACTATACTGTACTATACTATACTGTACTATACTGTATTATACTATACTGTACTATACTGTACTATACTGTACTATACTGTACTGTATTATACTATACTGTACTATACTATACTATACTGTATTATACTATACTGTACTGTACTATACTATACTGTACTATACTGTACTGTACTATACTATACTGTACTATACTATACTATACTATACTGTATTATACTATACTGTACTATACTATACTGTATTATACTATACTGTACTATACTATACTGTACTATACTGTATTATACTATACTGTACTATACTATACTGTATTATACTATACTGTACTATACGATACTGTACTATACTGTACTATACTGTATCTCACTACTGGAGTGTAATAGGATACAATTAAATATAAGTATAATTAATATAAATATAATTAAATGTAATTTCTCTTTAAATTACAGTATGAATTTAAAGAGAATCTAAAAAAAAAATATATATAAAATTTTTTTTTTTTTTATACCCAAAATGTTTTTTTTTTTTTGAGGGAAAAAAAAAGATAATTCGCTGATATTCATCAGAGTCACATCATGCATTAGGAACGTGGAGATTAAATCATTAGTGCACTTACTGTACTGTCCTTCCTCAAGCACATACTGTACTACACCGTACTACACACTGACACACTTTACTAAAATAACTCCTACTGTATGTTCTATGGTGTGCTGTAGTACACTATGTTTGTGGGTGTGTGTGAGCGAAGAAGGACTCAGAACACGTTTGTTTGTTTATTTTTTATTTTCATCTAGTCTTTTTATTTTTATTCTTTCTCTCATGAGCACTTTTTTCTTCCAGCTCCAGGCTGCTCATGGCTTCAAGAGCCTTGGCTCTGTCTCTCACCGGCTCACAGAGAATACTGAAAGGGAAACACACACACACACACACACACACACACACAGGCTGCTGGTAATAACACACAGGTAGGAGCAATCACATGTTACCTGTCTGTTTAATTTGGCTTCTCTCTCTAACCACAGACAAAACACACACACACACACACACACACACACTGCTATTGTATTATAGTATTATATAGATTTGTAGTGTGATGGAGTGAAGGACACTGTTGTGTTGAACATCTTAATGTGCTGAAGGAATTCGATAACAGGTAGAAAGTACAGTACAGTACGTGCACTAACGCCTTTATCGGTCCTAATGCCTGGTGTGAATCTACTAAAAAATGTCAAATATTTTGCCCATAAAACACAAAGTCTTACCCTTTTTTTGGGGGGGTAAAAAATTTTTATTTAAAATTCTCACCAAATTCACCTTCTGGGTTAAAGTGATCAGGACTTACATTATCACTACATACATTATTATTCCTACATAATACTGTACATTATAGTGTAGTATGGAAATGTGATGCTTGGATCTCAGCTCTGGAGCACGACGGGTCGACGCTAAGTGCACTAATGTGCTCATCCTGATCTTCGTAATGCATGATGTGAATTTAGTGAAAATCAAAATGTGCAAAATTTTTCAGCCCCCCAAAAAAACACAAAGGTTAACAACCCCTTACCACTTTTGGGGTGAAAAATGTGACCGTCTCAGATCTTCACCATATTCGCTCTGCACATTACCGTAACCAGGAGCAACACAGCAGTGTATTTAGTTTCAGTCCATCACAGTCCACAGCCAAGATACAGTATAGTGCAGTATAGTATAGTGTAGTATAGTATAGTACAGTATAGTACAGTGTAGTTGAGTATAGACAAATAATGCTTAAATCTCAGTTCTGAAGCACGACAGAGTGAAATGAAGTGCACTATTCTATATATTTTCATATTTCAAAGGCACTGTATGAATTTAGTTCAAATCCATGAACATTCATTTTTCCTCCAAAAACACAAAGGCTAACCCCTTACCATTTTTGGGGGTAAAAATTTGACATTCTCAGATCTTCTCCAAACTCACTCTGTGGGATAATGGGGTCACGCCTTACATGTGAGTGTATCTAGTTTTATCTTATTACATGCCAGCACTGAGATACAGTACAGTATAGTACAGTATGTAGTACAGTGTAGAAATGTGATGCTTACAGGTAGATCTCTTAGTTGTAGAGGATGATGGGATGAAATAATGTGTGAATATTTATGTCAATATGTGTATAATATAGTATAATATAGTGTAGTACAGTTTAAAAATGTGATGCTTGGATCTCAGCTCTGGAGAACAATAGGATGAAACTAATCACACTACTGCTTATGGGCTGATCGTGTAAATTTGGTGAAAATAAAAGTTATATGTTAAAATTCCCCACATATTTCCATACTGTATTACTTATGGTGTAACTCAATGACGTGTGTACCTTTGTGACTGTTGTGTTAGTCTTGACCATCTTAATGCAAAGGTGTATAGTATAGTATAGTATAGTATAGTATAGTATAGTATAGTATAGTATAGTATAGTACTGTGTAGTATAGTATAGTACTGTATAGTATGGTATAGCATATACAGTATAGTATAGTACTGTATAGTATAGTATAGTACTGTGTAGTATACTGTAGTATAGTATAGTACATTATAATATAGTACTGTATAGTATAGAACAGTATAGTACTGTACAGTATAGTATAGTAAAGTATAGTACTGTATAGTATAGTACTGTATAGTATAGTATAGTACTGTATAGTATAGTATAGTATAGTACTTTATAGTATAGTATAGTATAGTATAGTATAGTACTGTATAGTATAGTATGTGTGGTGTGATGGAGTGAAGGACACTGTTGTGTTGAACATCTTAATGTGCTGAAGGAATTCGATAACAGGTAGAAAGTACAGTACAGTACGTGCACTAACGCCTTTATCGTTCCTAATGCCTGGTGTGAATCTACTAAAAAATGTCAAATATTTTGCCCATAAAACACAAAGTCTTACCCTTTTTTTGGGGGGGTAAAAAATTTTTATTTAAAATTCTCACCAAATTCACCTTCTGGGTTAAAGTGATCAGGACTTACATTATCACTACATACATTATTATTCCTACATAATACTGTACATTATAGTGTAGTATGGAAATGTGATGCTTGGATCTCAGCTCTGGAGCACGACGGGTCGACGCTAAGTGCACTAATGTGCTCATCCTGATCTTCGTAATGCATGATGTGAATTTAGTGAAAATCAAAATGTGCAAAATTTTTCAGCCCCCCAAAAAAACACAAAGGTTAACCCCTTACCACTTTTGGGGTGAAAAATGTGACCGTCTCAGATCTTCACCATATTCGCTCTGCACATTACCGTAACCAGGAGCAACACAGCAGTGTATTTAGTTTCAGTCCATCACAGTCCACAGCCAAGATACAGTATAGTGCAGTATAGTATAGTGTAGTATAGTATAGTACAGTATAGTACAGTGTAGTTGAGTATAGACAAATAATGCTTAAATCTCAGTTCTGAAGCACGACAGAGTGAAATGAAGTGCACTATTCTATATATTTTCATATTTCAAAGGCACTGTATGAATTTAGTTCAAATTCATGAACATTCATTTTACCTTTAACCCCTTACCATTTTTGGGGGTAAAAATTTGACATTCTCAGATCTTCTCCAAACTCACTCTGTGGGATAATGGGGTCACGCCTTACATGTGAGTGTATCTAGTTTTATCTTATTACATGCCAGCACTGAGATACAGTACAGTACAGTACAGTATGTAGTACAGTATGGAAATGTGATGCTTGGATCTCTTTGTTGTAGAGGATGATGGGATGAAATAATGTGTGAATATTTATGTCAATATGTGTATAATATAGTATAATATAGTGTAGTACAGTTTAAAAATGTGATGCTTGGATCTCAGCTCTGGAGAACAATAGGATGAAACTAATCACACTACTGCTTATGGGCTGATCGTGTAAATTTGGTGAAAATAAAAGTTATATGTTAAAATTCCCCACATATTTCCATACTGTATTACTTATGGTGTAACTCAATGACTTGTGTACCTTTGTGACTGTTGTGTTAGTCTTGACCATCTTAATGCACAGGTGTATAGTATAGTATAGTATAGTATTGTGTAGTATAGTATAGTACTGTATAGTATGGTATAGCATATACAGTATAGTATAGTACTGTATAGTATAGTACTGTGTAGTAAACTGTAGTATAGTATAGTACATTATAATATAGTACTGTATAGTATAGAACAGTATAGTACTGTATAGTACAGTATAGTACTGTATAGTATAGTATAGTACTGTATAGTAAAGTATAGTATAGTACTGTATAGTACTGTATAGTACAGTACAGTATAGTACTGTATAGTATAGTACAATATAGTACTGTATAGTATAGTATAGTACTGTATAGTACTGTATAGTACTGTATAGTATAGTATAGTATAGTACTGTATAGTACAGTACAGTACAGTATAGTATAGTACTGTATAGTATAGTATAGTACAGTATAGTATAGTATAGTATAGTATAGTAAACTTTAATATGGTACAGTATACAAATGTGATGCTTAGATCTCAGCTCTGGAGAATGAGAGGATGAGATTAAGTGCACTAATGAGTTCTTCTTGACCCTCCTAACAAATGGTGTGAATTTAGTCAAAATCTGTTTTTTGACATGGGAAATGTGATCTCAGATCTTCACCAAATTCAGCCTGTTTGTTAGGGAAGTCGAGCCTTATATTGGAGTGTAGTTACTGTAGTTTCATCCTACTCTATCACACTTCAAACCTGAGATACAGTATAGTACGTGTGTATAGTATAGATAGGTGATGCTTAAATCGCAGCTGTGGAGCACTAAAGAATGAAATTAAGTGCACTGCTATGAATGTTTTGATCTTCCTAATGTACGGTAAGAATTTAGTGAAAATCAGTGAACGTTTGCCGCCTATCATCTTTAAGGCAAAAAATTTGATTCTGCCATTCTTCACCAAATTCACCCTGTTTCTTAAAGAGGTCAAGAGTAACATGGCAGTCCAGACAGTTTCATCCTGTCACACCCCAAAGCTGAGATACTGTATAGTACTGTATATTATAGCACTGTAAACTATAGTGTAGTGTATATATAGAACTATACTGTAATGTAAATGTGATGTTTAGATCTCAGCTCGCGGAATGAGAGGATGCGACTAAGTGCACTACTGTGTTCTTCTCATCTTGTTAACACATGGTGTGAATTTGGTGAGAATCAAAGTATGCCAGTATTTCCACCCAAAAAACACAAAGGCAATTACCACTTTTTTTTTTTTTGGTGAAAAATGGGACATTTTCAGATCTTCACAAAGTTCACTCTGCACATTAATCTGATCAAGAGTAACACAGCAGTGCACTTAGTTTCATTCTATCATTACTCCAGAGCTGAAATCTACAGTAAGCATCATTTATCTATACTATACTGTACTATACTGTATCTCAGTTTTGAAGTGTGACAGGATGAAACTAACTACACTCCCATGTAAGGACTGAGATGTAGTATGCAGTGCGCAGTTGGTGAATTCCTGAGCGAGTCGAATTTTTCACCAAAAAACATCTGTCATGGGTTAGGGTTAGGGTTAGCCTTTGTGTTTTTGGAGGAAAAGTTAAGATTCACCAATTTTTACAAAATGTATACAGTGTGTTTTGAAGCTACTGTAGAAATAGACACAAAAGTGCACTTATGGTTGAGATTTAAGCATTATGCGTCTATACTATACAGTATTATACTATACAACATTATACTATACTGTAGTCTACTATACTGTACAGTATCTCAGGTGTGGAGTGTGATGGCCTCAAGCTAAATGCACAAGCGTGTTACTCTTGATCATCGTAATGTGTAGAGTGAATTTGGTGAAGATCTAAGAGGGTCACATTTTTCACTAAAAAGTGCTAAGGGGTTAAAATACTGACATCATGCTTTGATTCTCACCAAATTCACACCATGTGTTAGGAAGGTCAAGACGAACACATTAGTGCTCATAGTGTCGACCCGTCAAGCTCCAGAGCTGAGATGTAAGCATCAGACTTCCCTACTGAACTACACTATAGTGTCCTGTTAGTGTCCTGTTAGTGTCCTGTATCTCAGTACTGGAGTTTAATAGGATAAAATAAATAAATGCACTGCCATGTAAAGCATGATCACATTAACCCAGATGATGACTTTGGGGAGAGTCTGATAATATGAAATCTTTACCCCCCAAAAAATGAAGTCTTTGTGTGTGTGTTTTTTTTTGTTTTTTTTTTTTTTGGGGGGGGGGGGTGTTCAGCAGAGTCACACCATGGATGTGATTAAGTGATTAGTGCACTTACTGTAACTTCTACCTACCTTCCTCAATCATATACATCACTCCACAATACTACAGTACACAGTAACACACTTTACTAAAATAAACCCGCTGTATGTTCTGTGGTGTGCTGTACAGGACTCTGTTTGTAGGTGTGTGTGTGAGCGAAGAAAGACTCAGGACACAGGTGTTTGTTTTTTTTAAGCAAAGTTTCATGCATGCTTTACTGTATTTATTTCCCTCCTTTCTCCAGTAAGCACATTACAGCACACACACTTCTTCCATTCAATAAAATAAACCTGAAGACAATCTCAGAGCTTCTGGCCGCTCGTAGCTTGTGGTGTTTAAATTCACGTTTGTGCTCAAGGCGAGTGTGTTGTCTCGGCTCTGTCAGCTCTGTGTCTCACTGGCTCACAGAGACTACTCAAAGGGAAACACACACACACACACACACACACACACACACACACACACACACACTGCTATTGTATTATAGTATTATATAGATTTGTAGTGTGATGGAGTGAAGGACACTGTTGTGTTGAACATCTTAATGTGCTGAAGGAATTCGATAACAGGTAGAAAGTACAGTACAGTACAGTACGTGCACTAACGCCTTTATCGTTCCTAATGCCTGGTGTGAATCTACTAAAAAATGTCAAATATTTTGCCCATAAAACACAAAGTCTTACCTTTTTTGGGGGGGTAAAAATTTTTTATTTAAAATTCTGACCAAATTCACCTTCTGGGTTAAAGTGATCAGGACTTACATTATCACTACATACATTATTATTCCTACATAATACTGTACATTATAGTGTAGTATGGAAATGTGATGCTTGGATCTCAGCTCTGGAGCACGACGGGTCGACGCTAAGTGCACTAATGTGCTCATCCTGATCTTCGTAATGCATGATGTGAATTTAGTGAAAATCAAAATGTGCAAAATTTTTCAGCCCCCCAAAAAAACACAAAGGTTAACAACCCCTTACCACTTTTGGGGTGAAAAATGTGACCGTCTCAGATCTTCACCATATTCGCTCTGCACATTACCGTAACCAGGAGCAACACAGCAGTGTATTTAGTTTCAGTCCATCACAGTCCACAGTCAAGATACAGTATAGTGCAGTATAGTACAGTGTAGTACAGTATAGTGCAGTATAGTACAGTATAGTGCAGTATAGTACAGTGTAGTGCAGTATAGTACAGTGTAGTTGAGTATAGACCAATAACGCTTAAATCTCAGTTCTGAAGCACGACAGAGTGAAATGAAGTGGACTATTGTATATATTTTCATATTTCAAAGGCACTGTATGAATTTAGTTCAAATCCATGAACAGTCATTTTTCCTCCAAAAACACAAAGGCTAACTTACCATTTTTAGGGGTAAAAATTTGACATTCTCAGATCTTCTCCAAACTCACTCTGTGGGATAATGGGGTCACGCCTTACATGTGAGTGTATCTAGTTTTATCTTATTACATGCCAGCACTGAGATACAGTACAGTATAGTACAGTATGTAGTACAGTGTAGAAATGTGATGTTTAGATCTCAGCTCGCGGAATGAGAGGATGCGACTAAGTGCACTACTGTGTTCTTCTCATCTTGTTAACACATGGTGTGAATTTGGTGAGAATCAAAGTATGTCAGTATTTCCACTCAAAAAACACAAAGGCTAACCCCTTACCACTTTTTTTTTTTTTTTGGTGAAAAATGTGACATTTTCAGATCTTCACAAAGTTCACTCTGCACATTAATCTGATCAAGAGTAACACAGCAGTGCACTTAGTTTCATTCTATCATTACTCCAGAACTGAAATCTACAGTAAGCATCATTTATCTATACTATACTGTACTATACTGTACTATACTGTACCTCAGTTTTGAAGTGTGACAGGATGAAACTAACTACACTCCCATGTAAGGACTGAGATGTAATATGCAGTGCGCATTTGGTGAATTCCTGAGCGAGTCGAATTTTTCACCAAAAACATGGTAAGGGGTTAGGGTTAGGGTTAGGGGTTAGGGTTAGGGTTAGCCTTTGTGTTTTTGGAGGAAAAGTTAAGATTCACCAATTTTTACAAAATGTATACAGTGTGTTTTGAAGCTAGAAATATACACAAAAGTGCACTTATGGTTGAGATTTAAGTCTGTTGTCTCGGCTCTGTCAGCTCTGTGTCTCACTGGCTCACAGAGACTACTCAAAGGGAAACACACACACACACACAGGCTGCTGGTAATAACACACAGGTAGGAACAATCACTTTACCTATCTGTTTACTGTAACTCGGCTTCTCTCTCCAACCACACACACACACACACACACACACACTTTGTAGTATTATATTACTATATAGATTTGGAGTGTGATGGACTGAAGCCACATTTTTCACAAATAAAATGGTTGTGTTTTTGGAGGTAAAATGAACATTCACTGATTTTTACTAAATTCCTACACTATGTTTAAAACCTGGAAATATTCACAAAAACGCACGTAGTTTCATTCTAACATGCTTCAGAGCTGAGATTTAAGCATCATATAGTCCATACTGTACTACACTATACTGTATCTTAGCTGTGGAGTGTGATGGACTGAAGCTAAGTGAATTTGGTGAAGATATGGATAAAAAGAGGGTTTTTTGTTTTTTTCTTGGATTTTCCCCCTAATTTAGTTGTGTCCATTTTCTCCCCGTCACTAGGGGGCTCCACATTAAGGCTACTACTACCACTCAGTCGGGAGGACCGAAGACTATCACGTGTTTCCTCCGAACCACATGACACCAGACGACTGCATCTTTTCGAACTGCTCGCTCACGCACCATTGGGGTCGGAGTAACACACTCGGAGGACAGCGCTATCCGCTCCTTCCGCATGCGTGAGCTCACAGTCGCCCTGATTGGCTGTAGAGCCGTGATTAATGTGGGAACACGAAGTACCTCTCATCCCTCCCCTCTGAAAGAGCTCTGCCAATCAGCTCTCTCTAGACCTCCGGCTGCGAGAGGTTACAGCATCACAAGGCGAGCACTTTACCACAGCGCCACCTGGAGGCCGTGAGGGTTGTTTTTTGTGTGTTTTTGATGGCTAAAAATTGACATTTTGATTTTCACCAAATTTACAGTGCAGCTTGAAAGTTCAATCGAAATACAACAATGCGATTACTTTCTTCTTGTCACTCTCTAGTGTTTTTATCCTGTGTAACATGAACATTTATGTTACAGTCGTGTTACTGTAGGTTATGACCTCCATTATTGCAGCACAGCATTATTCCACAGTACGATTTAGGAAACCTGCTCAGCCAGGGACACTCCGGTGAAGTCGACTCTGACCTCATTCCTGTCTTCAGTGGAGCTATTTTTAGAAAGCAGTGATCACAAGAAGAGCAGGCGACACAGGTGGAGCTGCCGGTTCAGCCCTCGGTGGACTCAGTGCACTGTAACATAACATACACGTAACATACAGGCAGAAATAAACCAGAAAATGTCTTGTCCCTTTTTTTTTTTTTTGGGTGATTTGCTCAACAGTGGCTGTAAACACGATCATTGTTTGTTAGTTTGCAGGGCGAATAGAGAAGGTGCTCATTGCATGTTGCTCTAACAGGACTGACTCTTTCACAATGACGGTGATGTAATGAGATGTAATGCGTCTGTTGCTTTGGAAAGTAGGAGGAGCCTGGTCTATAGGGGCGTGACCTAATAAGGACAAAGGGTAAAGCTTCCACGTCAGCACATTCCAGGTCACTGACATGCTTAATAGACCTACGCAGTCACACAACACACGACATGGAACACAGTATGTGAGGAATAACACAAGCTTCACGGTCACACCAGCCGTGTATGGGCTGGTTTTCCGAAAACGGCAAAGAACAAAAAGTGTCCTAGATCTCAAACCATTAATTATTACCGAACGACACATTATGCTTTCTTTCAAAACTATTTAAAGGTGCTTTTGTACTGTATGTGTTCATGTGGACAGGAAGTGGAAGGTGGATTGTGTTGCAGGTGACGAATAAATAGCCGTCAGCATGTAGATTATCTCTATAAATAACAGCAATGTTTTGTCTGTACGTTGGTCAGAATTCACACTTTCAATGATATAAGTTTCATACATTGGAGGACCAGAAACCAGTCTCAGAAAATGTTCTGTCTGTATGTCTGTATGTCTGTCCAGCCGGAATTTGTCACAGCATCACACAAAACTGTCTGGACAGGATGTAATGAATCTTCTGCAGTCCTTCTGTATCTACCTGAAGTTTAACCTCCACCATAAGTCAAAATCCTAAATGTTCACTTATAAAAGCGATAAGTGAACATTTAGATTTAGTAAAAGTGATGTTATGAAACAGTTATGTGCCGGATTTAATAATCTACTTTAAAATAATCTACTAATGCGCTACTACTACATATTGTTTCCAAATAGTCTCAGTAGTTCTGCAGCAAGTAAGCTGGAGGCTGGAGACGTTTTACTGGACGTCGGTGTCAGTCACTACTGTATGTCACATTTGAGGCGAGTACGTGCTTACGCCTCAGAGACGCCCAATGACTGATCTCGTAAAGGAAGCATATCAGCTGTACTTTGGCAGTAAAATTGGTGATCAAGACAAGGAATGGGCGGCTCATATTTGCTGTGCGACAGCTTGGTTGAGAGGCACTCGAACGGCGATGACGTCCCGATGATATGGAGAGAACAGAAAGTCCATGTCCCTGGCAAAAATAAAATGTCAGTTTAATACCCCAATATGCCTTCAAATGGAACCCCATATCACATGACGACAACATGGAGATGCTGCTGAAGCTCATCCAGCATAGCGAGTCCAAGTGGAAGATCTGTGGAGATCTAAAGGTTGTTCCTTTATTAAAGGGGTTGCAGTTCAATGTTGTGTCATTTTTGAATTGGACAAGATAGACAAAGATTTACATTATTCTAGAAAGATCTGGCCATTCCGCAAATAGTTAGTTGCAGGATGGAAAAATGTGGTGCATAAACCAAATATATATATATTTTTCCACTTCATATAAAACTGTGGACTGAACTTTCATGAAAGCAATGACTAAAGGCTATTTAGGACAGATATTCCCAAGAATAACTGATGCCAAGATCAAAGAGGACATTTTTATATATATATAAAACCCCAGATCAGTTATATTATGAATGACAATCAGTTTGAAGGTCTGTCGGTCGGGCCAGAACTGATTGCTTGGAAAGTCTTCAAAGATGTGGTTGACAGTTTCCTTGGTGATCACAGAGCTCCAAACTGCACTGAGCTGGTAGACAATCTTCTTAAAGCATGCCAAAGGATGAAGTGGAACATTTCACTCGAGATTCATTTCCTTCACTCACACTTGGATTTCTATCCCTCAAATCTCCGTACCATCAGTGACGACCACAGTGAAAGCATTTCCTCGGGGCATCACTGGACATCACAAACTACATTGTGCTCAGTCATAGGGTGACTATAACAATCAGCAAAAACTTTTCAGGAAGCAAAATTTTAATTCAGTGGAAACCAATACCAGACGTCATGTCATCACACCGAACAAAATGTAGTGAAATTAGTTTTTTTTTAAAATAAAATTAAGGTTTGCGTCTGTGTTGCAGACAGACATGTACGTGGGCTTCAACCTCAAGTAATAAATTCACTGATTACATTAAAGCTCATCAGATTATTTAACTATCAACAATGTGTACGTCATAAGACTAGAGTTTATAATCATGTTTATCTTAGTTTGTCTCTGATGAGTTATAATTTTAAAAGCTAAAAGAAAGGTTTTACTCATCAAAGTATAGGAATTTATTTATTTTGTATCATTTTAATAAAACCTTTTAAGAGACATGAAATGGGGGGTGTCAAGACTTCTACACAGTACTGTATCCTAGAATGATGCCATTAGTATCTTCAAACTGTGATTAACATGCGCTGTTTCCATGGTAACATTTGCCAGCACCGTTTCTGATGGATGAGGGTTTAGGTTTGATTTTAAGGATTTCAAGATCCTGTTGTTTAAATTTAAACCTAAACCTTTGATTTCATCAGGTTTGGAAAATCAATCCTAAACTTCAATTTCACTTTCAGTAAAAACTTAAAAGCAAAATGTGCTGCAGTTGCTGATTAGCCACAAGTTTGATGTAATTGTGTCATAAAAGTTAAAATGCATACAAGTATTTCATTTGCATATATAAACAGATTGGTTGCATGAGATGTTAAAGTCTTGGTGTTTAAGGTCAGCAGGGTGAAGGTGGTGCTGTAAGATGATGTAAGAAGAATCAGATGTTCCTCGAGCTTCATGTCCACGGAGCCATGAAGCAGTAGTGTGAGAAGCTGTGATGGACGTGAAAAGGGTCCCGAAAACGTAGCACACAGTGTTTTTAATTAAAAACTGCTTTTGCATGATATTTAATTAGTACTGTAGTTTGTATTAAATTGCAAATTCTACACAACAAATCACAACCGATTTTAAGGTTGAGCATCAATATGGAGGAGTTTGTCTTTAAAAAAGAAAAGAAAAAACATCATCAAACTCGATGTATGCTGTTCAACAGAGATGAAATGATTTACACACACACACTCCCACACACACACACTCCCACACACTCCCACTCCCACACACTCCCACACACACACACTCCCACACTCCCACACACACCCACACTCCCACACACACCCACACACACCCACACTCCCACACACACCCACACTCCCACACACACCCACACTCCCACACACACCCACACTCTCCCACACACCCACACTCTCCCACACACACACACTCTCCCACACACACACACTCTCCCACACACACACACTCTCCCACACACACACACACTCTCCCACACACACACTCTCCCACACACACACACACACACACACACACACACAGACCAAACCATAGTATCTGTTTCATGGCAGGTTTTTTTTACTCAAACCCCCTGGAATGCATTAAGTTCAACAGGAACAACATAAAGCACGCAGACGCTTTTCCTAACAGCAGAAATAAGAGGCTGTGATTAGTACTGACTGACGTTAACACAGACTGGAACAGGTTCAGAGTTAAAGTATATCCACTCGCCGTCTTCATTAAATAAGAAAAGAAGGAAAATGAGTGACTACAGTAAAGTGCAGGTCTTTTTCTCCTTGAAGGGGTTCTCCGACGCTGGGATGCCCATGAGCAGGGCGTCGTACTTGGCGTGTTCGCTGCAGTAGCGCATGAGATCGGCGGAAGCTTTGGACACCTGAAGAGTCGAGTCACAAGGGAAGGGTTAGACTTTTTACTAAAAAAAAAAATATATATATATATATATATATATATTTTTTTTTTTTTTTTTTTTTTTTTTTTTATCACCCTAGAAATAAAAATAAATTAAACTCTGCTACCTTTATCCTCTCGATGCTGGCCTCGACCCGGAGCTGCTGTACCGTCCTCCTCGCCATGGCCATGCTGTTCGAGCTCGTCTTAGACGACATTTTGCCCAACATGCACCTGTGAGGAAGCACACAAACACAAACTTTTGGTCATTCTACTTCATCGCAAATACCTCATCATCGGTTCTACTTCATCGGCAAGTACGATCACACGGACGCTAACACAGCGGAACCTCGGCACGCGAGTTTAATCCGTTCCACAGGCGAGTTCTTAAGGTGAAATTTCATATTGTGAAACGCATTTTCCCATAAGAAATACGAAATAATCATATTTTTGCATATAAAAACAATAGAAACATTTAGGAAAAAGCATGTAAATGAAGTAAAATATGAAATAAATAGACATTAAACCTCAATTAACCTTAACCTATGATTCCTCTCGGCACCGGCTGCTTTAAAAACCAAACCGAAAGCGTCTCCCTTTTCTTCTTGCTATCGTCCTTGCTAACGCGCTTGGGGCCTCGCGGTGCTACGTCTTTGCTAAATCTTACACAAAATGCAAAAAAACACAAAATATGTAAATTCGCTTGGCTTTCCACATGAACCAGTGGAGGTTTTGAACGGCTCCTGGACGAACACGCGACTCAGCCAGCGTTTGTCCTCAGACACATTGTCAATGTGAACGTAGGCGCTGTAGTGCAGACACACAGGCTACAAGACTGTACAGTAAGTCCCCTACATACGAACATTCGAGTTACGAACATTCGAGTTACGAACGTTCGTGCAGCGTGCGTCCCAGGATAGCTGATACGGCTAAGAGGCGCCAAGAAATTATGATGGAGACAAAAGTAAAATTAATTGAGAGAGTGACGACGTTCGTTCTTCTAACATGAACTGTTTAACCATCGGTACGATCCTAAAGATCAAGGACAAGATAACGGAGCAGGATTAGTGTTCTACTGTGTATAGCTAATTGTATTAGAACCCTAGTACCTAGACAATGTTTGTTGGACTTATGAACAAACTGGACTTATGAATGAGATCTTGGAACAGGACTCATGTGCATGTTGGGGATTTTACTGTATTTGGAAATCATTTTGTTCTGTGAAAGAACGTCATGGCTAAGTGTTTCCTCATGGCTAAGTGTTTCCTCATGACGATGGAGGCCAGATTTCAGTGGAAGAGAAGCAAGAGTTCCAGCTCGAAGAGAAACAACTTGGTAATTCTTCAAAAGACATATTTATTCCTCAAACAGCCAAAACAGGAAGTGAGAGAGGGAGAAAAAAAAAAGGTGTTTAGTCGCTAAAACAAAGCCAAACTGGACATACAATCACGTAGCCAGTGTGGTAGGAAAACTATCCAGCGAAATCACGCACGGTGTTTAATTATTGGATAAACAGACCTGCGTTAACCAGCTGGAGGTTTAACCGTCTGAATCGTAACAATGGTAGAGGTCAAACATGTGACCTCAGGCACTCAGGTTCGCTGTCCCACACGAAGGAAAAGGACAATAAAGGCTGCGCAGAATGTTACGCATCTTTTCTTTCAATATTAAAGATGTAGACGATCATATTCTTGCTTCGAGTGACACAGTTACTCTTCTTAAACACGTTTTTAACGAAGCCAACACGCAGACGGGATCAAGTGGACTTTACAACAACAACAACCACCTCCTCGCTCAAGTTCCAGATAAATCACTCATTCTGACACTGAAATATTTGAAGTATTTCACACAGGAAGTGACATCAAAGGAACTTCCAGGAATAACAGGAAGAAGAATCATGAAGATTCCTTTGTTCTTTTTCTCTTTATTTTTCACATCAATGATGTCGTGATATTGATGGATTCATCTTCTATACCGCTTTATCCTGTATTTAGGGTCGCGGGGACCTGGAGCCTATCCCAGGAGCCTCTGGGCACGAGGCGGGGTACACCCGGGACAGCGTGCCAATCCTGTCACACTTACAGAATGACTCAGTTACTTAAAGTATAGCCTGGAAGTAAATTATATGTATACAGATGGATGGATGGATGGATGAATAGACAGACATGTGGTCTTTAACATTTTCATTCGTTAATGCAAAAAAAAAAATAAATAAATAAATTTTACATCTGGCTATAGAATTTATTTTAAATATCCGTTCGTCTACAAGCTCACGTATTCCCTCTCCGAAAAACTGTTTTGGTCTGAGCTGCGAGCCACGAATGCTCCGCTGTCTTCACCTCTTCATCAGAAGTGATTCTCCGTCCTCGTGGTTCTGCTTTCAGGGGACCGAACAGGTGAAGGTCTGATGGAGCGAGATCAGGACTACAGGGAGGACGCTTCAACAGTGTGCGGATGTTCGGCTCCTTCTTGATGGCCGACACACACGGGTGACCTTCCTTGACCTTCTCCATCTATTCATATACACTTCTTCAAGGCAAAAACACTTTCATCAACGGCATGAGGTACACTTGAAGACGACAAAAAGCAAAACAAAAAAAAACTAATCGCTTCACAGTGCTCTGCTTTCGTGCAAATCCGAAGTGCAGCGTCCACTTTTAACTCGCAGCAAAGATATAACACGCTCACACCTGCACACACAGCGGTGACGGGGGACAGACGAGCCTCGAACCGAGTGCCGATCATTTTCACAGAGGAATCATAAATTAATGTTAAGACTCCTCTGAGGTTTAATGTCTATTTATTTCATATTTCACTTTGTTTTCATATGCAAAAATGTGATTACAGTGTTGGAAGTTGGTAACATTGGTAATATGTTTGGGTGGCTAGAACGGATTATCCGCATTTACATTATTTCCTATGGGACAATGCGTTTCACAATACGAAATATCACCTTAAGAACTCGCCTCCGGGACGGCAGGCTGGTGCACAATTCAGAATTGGCTGCCATTCAATTCATGAGTTGGAATTTGAATTGAATTGACTCCTCCCCACAGGAAGTTGAATTTGAATTGGAGTTGGAATGACAGGAAGTGGAATTAAATTCAAGGCAATTCAAAGACATTCCACACAGTCATACAACAGAAAGAATGTTGAATCTCATATACGATTACATTCATTTTGCAATTTAATAGCATCATTTCATTACACATAACTAGTCACTCCTCAACCCTGAATACATTTTGTTCCAACATATAGATAATCATCAAATTCTGGAAATAAATTACTCCCTCAATGTTTGATAAGTTTTGTTCATTTCAAAGTGATCAAATAACACAAAGTCGAGTGTTGACCATCAAAGTGTGTAGAAAAGAAGCTTTCAAACAAATGTCCACCTCAAATTGTTTGGCAACCATTTTAAACACTTAACCAAGCAATGCATTCTGGGATATGGAGTCACGTTCCATTGTGTTCCACAAAATTACACTTCCAATAAATCAAACGTAATGATGTGTTCTGTCACTCGAGCTTTTAACATTCACTGCTGGAGGGAAACATTTCCTGTTAATATAATCTACATGTACAAGTAGTTCAAACTAATATCATTTATAGAATATGTAAAGAAATCATATCTGACATACAGTGGTGTGAAAAACTATTTGCCCCCCTCCTGATTTCTTATTCTTTTGCATGTTTGTCAGACAAAATATTTCTGATCATCAAACACATTTAACTATTAGTCAAAGATAACACAAGTAAACACAAAATGCAGTTTTTAAATGAGGGGTTTTATTATTTAGGGAGAAAAAAAATCCAAACCTACATGGCCCTGTGTGAAAAAGTAATTGCCCCCTGAACCTAATAACTGGTTGGGCCACCCTTAGCAGCAATAACTGCAATCAAGCGTTTGCGATAACTTGCAACGAGTCTTTTACAGCGCTCTGGAGGAATTTTGGCCCACTCATCTTTGCATAATTGTTGTAATTCAGCTTTATTTGGGGGTTTTCTAGCATGAACCGCCTTTTTAAGGTCATGCCACAACATCTCAATAGGATTCAGGTCAGGACTTTGACTAGGCCACTCCAAAGTCTTCATTTTGTTTTTCTTCAGCCATTCAGAGGTGGATTTGCTGGTGTGTTTTGGGTCATTGTCCTGCTGCAGCACCCAAGATCGCTTCAGCTTGAGTTGACAAACAGATGGCCGGACATTCTCCTTCAGGATTTTTTGGTATACAGTAGAATTCATGGTTCCATCTATCACAGCAAGCCTTCCAGGTCCTGAAGCAGCAAAACAACCCCAGATCATCACACTACCACCACCATATTTTACTGTTGGTATGATGTTCTTTTTCTGAAATGCTGTGTTACTTTTACGCCAGATGTAACGGGACACGCACCTTCCAAAAAGTTCAACTTTTGTCTCGTCGGTCCACAAGGTATTTTCCCAAAAGTCTTGGCAATCATTGAGATGTTTTTTAGCAAAATTGAGACGAGCCTTAATGTTCTTTTTGCTTAAAAGTGGTTTGCGCCTTGGAAATCTGCCATGCAGGCCGTTTTTGCCCAGTCTCTTTCTTATGGTGGAGTCGTGAACACTGACCTTAATTGAGGCAAGTGAGGCCTGCAGTTCTTTAGATGTTGTCCTGGGGTCTTTTGTGGCCTCTCGGATGAGTCGTCTCTGTGCTCTTGGGGTAATTTTGGTCGGCCGGCCACTCCTGGGAAGGTTCACCACTGTTCCATGTTTTTGCCATTTGTGGATAATGGCTCTCACTGTGGTTCGCTGGAGTCCCAAAGCTTTAGAAATGGCTTTATAACCTTTACCAGACTGATAGATCTCAATTACTTTTGTTCTCATTTGTTCCTGAATTTCTTTGGATCTTGGCATGATGTCTAGCTTTTGAGGTGCTTTTGGTCTACTTCTCTGTGTCAGGTAGCTCCTATTTAAGTGATTTCTTGATTGAAACAGGTGTGGCAGTAATCAGGCCTGGGGGTGACTACAGAAATTGAACTCAGGTGTGATAAACCACAGTTAAGTTATTTTTTAACAAGGGGGGCAATCACTTTTTCACACAGGGCCATGTAGATTTGAAGTTTTTAATAACGTAAAACCTTCATTTAAAAACTGCATTTTGTGTTCAATTATGTTATCTTTGACTAATAGTTAACGGTTTTTGATGAGCAGAAACATTTTGTGTGACAAACATGCAAAAGAATAAGAAATCAGGATGGGGGCAAATAGTTTTTCACACCACTGTATATGGTAAAGCTTCATTGTTAAACACGTCACTTATGTACAGTAAATGAATTTCTTTGAATTTGTATTGAATTGCGATTCTGCTTCCTTTAGTTCAATTCCGAATTGTAATTCTAGATCCTGTTTTTGACATCAATTCAAATTCAAGAATTGAAATGGAATTTAGGAGTCATTCTCAATTCAATTCCGGGACGGATTAAATTTGTACACCAAGGTACCGCTGGATCGATACCGCTGTACCCGGGCCGTATTCACTGATTAAACATTGTTTTAAATAATTAAATGACCGCACATTAAATGGCGGCGCAGCGGCTTAGTGGTTAGTACGGTCCGGGTTCGATTCCCGCCTCGGGGTCTGTGTGTGTGGAGTTTGCATGTTGTCCCCGTGTTTGGTGGGTTTCCTCCGGTACTCCGGTTTCCTCCCACAGTCCAAAGACATACAGTACAGATTAGGCTAAATGGCGTTCCCAAATTGCTCATATTGTATGAATGTGTGTGTGTGTGTGTGTGTGTGTGTGTGTGTGTGTGTGTGTGTGTGTCCAAGGTGTACCCCGCCTCGTGCCCCAAGTATCCTGTATACAGAATTAAGCGGTGTAGGGTTAGGGTTAGATAAAGTGAGTGTGAGTGAAACGAAGTTTCAGGTCCTCGGTGGCACTAAAGACGTGAATCCAGACGGTAAAACGGCAACGAAGCGAATTCCTGTAGAAGAATTGTGCTTTTACCCTTCAGTACAGGAACAGAAAGACCCCACTGTAAGGAAAACCAGATTTAAATCACTTCTCTCCATGCACGAACTGCACACACACACACACACACACACACACACACACACACACACACTGCTGCACGGAGACAATCAGCATGCTGTGCAGCTCCAAACAAAAACTGTGCATGTCTGTCCGCTCGGGCTGACGTCACCCGCCTGGCCTAGTGTCATGCAAAATAAATGGCCGGGCCAAAAATAGCTCATGTTCTGCAAATCCCAGATCGCAGGTGTGTGGAAAAAGTCGTGCGTGCATGTATGTATGTGTGTGTGTGCGTGTGTGTGTGTGTCCATCTGCACACAATAACATGAGGCCTCGGCTGCAATAACGGGCCATTATAACATCGCGCACCGGCCCTAACCAAACACCAGCTTCTGGAGATAATGCCTAATATACGTCAGCATGCATGCGCACACACACACACACACAAAGCCAACCCTGAGCCAGGATCTGCCAGCTCATGGTTTAAACACGACTCTGAAACAAGCGGCATTGTCGCGTCGAAGGAAAAGAGGGATTGTAACTCAACGACACCACTGAGCAACACACCGACACCCATCCACCCGCGAGAGAACACACACACACACACACACACACACACACGTTCACACACAGTGACATTTAATCTCATACATTTTTCAATATTTGCAGTATCGACCTCACACGACACCTTCAGCTACACCTGTGGATCTCTGGATCTCTGGATCTCGCTTTCTTCTAAGGATTTGAGTTTTTATTTCTTCCTCTCACTACACACACAAACACAATTACCTGGAACGTTGTTTTATTAAAAATCCAGATTAACATGCAGGTTTTTTTGAATGCAAATTATTTATAACAAATTAAGACACTTTGCATGATTATTTTTCTGAAAACAAAAAAAATGGAAACCTGGTTCACGGCAACATCGTCTACAGACGGCTAAAACACAGTACAAGAGATTTATTCATCCGCTATATTCCTTATGTAACCTGCTTTACATTTAGCGCTCTGGAATTCTGAATTCTGATTGGTCAAGAGCGAAGGAGTTTATATTGCAGGTTTATATTGAAGTTATGTCTTATCGTTATTTCTATGAATAAACTCAACTCGTTTATGGGAGAAGAAGTTTCTCTGCAGGGCGTCTACGTGTTAATGGAAGGAGTCTCCAGTATCAGGATGAAGAGTAAAAAATGAAGTTTCAAATTTAAGTTTTTCAAAAAAGCTCACTTTTTTTTTTTTAAGGTTTCTTCCCAACATGACAAGCTGAATGATTTGAGTTACCCTAACCCCCCCCCCCTCACACACACACACACACACACACTCAGTCATTGTGTCCCTTGGTGTCTCCCTCCTTGTAAATGCCTCCATTCAGCTCCTCGGTTAAGAAACGCACCGCTATTCAGCTCGAACCTACAATCTCACTCCGCCAGGCCTCGACACGCACAGCCTTAAAACAAAGTGAGCATTTACAGCCGGCGTCCCCGCATGCAGCTCCGGCACAGCGCGCGACAATCCCCGGGGGTTAAAAGTCCACGGCGAACTCGCCTGGCTCGCTGGTGGTCTCAAAAACACGGCCTCCGTGAGAAGAGGAAAACACAATGAGGTCATAAAGCTGGAGTTTGTGTAGACGCGGGCGTGTGTGTGTGCAGCCTGTGATTAGCGGCCAGAAGTTACAGAGATCAGAGGCGACGCTAAAGACATGCGCCGCCGAGTTTAGATAACGAGGCAAGAAAACAAGTGTCTGCGTTTTCATCTCTTAGACGCGCACGCCGTGGTATAACAGGAATAAAACACTTTGTGCATTTTTATTACAAAAATCACACTTTCAGTAGCGGCGACAGCGACTCCTTACACTCTTCACACCAGCTTATCGTTCACACTTCCAAGAACAAACACACACCGTCTCCTGATTTTTCACCAGCAGACGAGACGTCATGTCACTCAGAAAGAAAGAATAGCACATGACCTCAGAGATCACATGAGCAGATATCAGCCACACATCAAAAACGCTCCACATGATCTGGTTCATGATTGAAAGAAAATTCCAGCGACAGTCGCCTTGTCAGAGCGACTTCCCCTTCTGTCAAGATTTATGTTGTAAGCGTACAAAGTGTGTGATGCACAGCGCATGATAAGAGACCAGGGGTGTGAAAGCATGCCCGTGCTTCAAAGTCACACACACACACACCCCAAGCTGATCTGAGCGTGTATGAGAAGAGAAGGCTGAGAGGAGGAAACCGAAAGCAAAACACAGATTAAACAAAGAATTTTCTTTAGAAAATCTCTCTCAGGTAAACACCTGGCTCTGAGACGCGGCGCCTTCACGCTGCAGCTGACGAGCGGCGGCTCGGAAAAACCCCGCAGCTGCTCGGGGATGTCTGGCGTGTCGGATAAAGAAGAAATCATTTCATGAGTTACTTAATTTAATTGAATAAGTCAGTGTGTTATAGATTTCTATCACACCTTATTTTTGACCCAGATATTATTTTCACGTACCTAAAAGAAAGAAAAAAACGTCTGAAGCGGTTTCTGAAATCAGCACTCAAAAGTTAACGCTGTGACTTAACGATTAATCAGCAAGAAATTAATTGCCCTAAAGGATTTACCCGGAAAAATTGTTTGTTTTACATCATAATTCTCCGTAGCTCACATCTCTATTCACCTGTACACCACAAGAGGGCGCACTTGCAGTTCAGGTGGTGTGCAGTATATTGTATTTTTAGCGGCGCTGCTTTTGAAAAAGGACAACGAAACAAACACCGGTTTCAGTACTAAATTTGATAGTAACCCATTGCTTCACTTCTTGTGGTATGTGGCGCCTCACAGTGGTGAATTAAGACACATCGGTAAATCCATCCACACGTTTCCACTGACAAGAGCTTCAAGGTTGGTGTCAGTGCGTTGAACACTGCATTCCTACACAGGAGGAACTTTGCAACGTTGCCACCATGTCGTTTTGACAACACAGACACTGGGGCGCTATTGGATTTAGTTTGTTTTTTTTAGAATGACGTCGATGAAATAACGTCAGAACAGCATTGGCTACATGACGCCGGGACGACGTTTAACACATGCCCCGAACACAACGCTGCAAAACTGACTTCAGATCAATATTAATGACAAAACGATGTCCGGAGAGGGAAACAAACTCCAGACACCGATGGGAGAGCACTGCATGCTTACCGCGGGGACCACTAGGGGGCGTGGTGTTGATGCCTGCAAATGCGTGGACATAAAAACGAGTGCCACAAGAATGACCAAACAACAGCGATTTACTGTAATATTAAAATCGATTAAAGAGTAATAGAGAATATCGAATAAAGCAGACAAAAATATGTAAAAGTAGCAAAGATGCAGCTCACAGTAATATTTCTGAAAGATAAAACAGAGAGGTAGTGTTTTCTCCCAGACGCCAAGCCAGGCTTCACTTGGTTTTTTTTTTTTCAGACTGTACTTCTCTGTGCTGTTGCTGACAGCCATCTCTTCTCCAAATGTAATTAAAAAAATTTTTTTACAGTATTCGAGTATATTTTACAGTGCGTGAAACAGCGCCCCCAAAAATGTGAAGTGGGGAAGGTGTGGTGAAACAAGGTATTGCAATTTCACCATCATGAGGTAAACTCACACCTTTGCTTTCTGCGTCATTGCTTAATTAACCAGGACCGAAGGACATGACGTGTCTTATTCCTTACATAATTCCATCCCTGGCCAAATCATACTTGAGTTTATTATTCTTCATGTTAGTGGTTCGGTTAGCTGGAACAGAAAGAGGATGTGCAGCTCCAACTCTTCAGCACTTTAAATCTTGCCTCAAGACTCATCGTTTCACTTTGGCTCCTCATTGTTACTTAATCTTTTTCTCATTTTCTCATCATACACTATATGGACTAAAAATAACCTGCCAAATTAATTAATTCAGTTGTTTCAATCAATCAGGCCCCTTATCCCCAGTGACGGACAGTATTAATGCTTCAGCATACCAAGACATCTTGGACAATGTTATGTTTCTATGCAACTCTGTGGCAACAGTTGGTTGAACGCCCTTTTCTACTCCAACATGACACCGCCCCAGTGCACAAAGCAAGGACGATAAGACATGGTGTGATGAGTTTGGTGCGGAAGAACTCGACCGGCCCGAACACCGAACCCTGAGACCTCAATCCCATGGAGAACCTTTGAGACGAACTGGAACGGAGATTGTGAGCCAGGACCTTCTCGTCCAACATCAGTACCTGACCTGATGAATACTCTACAGAATGAACGGACATGAATTCCCACAGAAACACTCAAACATCTTGTGGACGGCCTTCCAAGAAGAGTGGAAGCTGCAAAAACAACTGTATTTATGTATTATTTTACTTTAAAATTCTTTAGCTCTAAGGTACTTTGGTCAGATTATCAATTTAATCTAATTTAATTGATGAAGGGGAGGGGTTTATAGTTTGCATATTCATAGTCACTGATTGGATTTTTTAGAAGAGGCAAACTGTAGATTCTGTCTACCATTTTTTTATACATTAAAAAAACTGCATAAAAACTATTCATGCTCAACAATTCATTATTTTGGCTTTTTTTTTTTATCTTAAATCATGAATTAGTTACATTGCTACCTTGAAAATGTTTCTGCACATGCTGATTTTTTTAAAGAATATTTCTCATTTTTTAATCACTAGTACTTTTCTTACATGCTTTCTCGCCTCTCTTTCATCATTTTCTACAGGCCTGAGCAACAGCCACAGGAATTCCTTACCTTTATACCAATTATCTTATTTATCTTATCCTTATCTTAGAGAGAGTCATTTAGGTAGACATCCTGACTGCACTGCCGTATGAATAAACAATAAAAGTTGTGTTTCTCACACACACACACACACACACACACACTAGAAGAGAACCATTATTAAAATGGTGTAACTTCTCCTCTCTCATTCGCGTTGACATCAAGTTAAAGTGGCAATAAATCACTGGAGTGTTTGAGAAAGCAGGAAGTGCAGCGACGTGGTGGTTGTGAGGGCACTTGTGTGGCACGCTGGCACCTGCAGACTTTTAGATTTTTTTCCCCCCTTAAGAAAGGTCAAAAGATTTGGGGCCCTCTGAGAACCTCGTCAGTGAGATTGTCTCTCTCACGCAAAAAGCAACTGCCTTAAACATGAGCCCCGTCGAGGCCTCCTGCTTTTTCACTAAACCCTGATAGGGAACATTCCCACAGTCCCGGCTCGGTCCCGCCAGAGTCCTGAAGCTCCTTTGTTCGAGGATCTTCTGCAGCGTGGCCACCTGAGGCTTCCTGCCGTCTCACTTTCTGCCAACACGGATACGTCCCTATTCATCGGCTGGCGGCACCGGCGGGGGTGCGGCTTTCCTAAAACACGGGAAGCGATACTCTACATACCTCCTCTCTAACACAGGGCTCGGCTTTACACGCACGGAAACAATGCCCATATTAGCGCAATGCTGGTTGTGAAACACGGTAAGGTCACGACACACCTTCTCACCGTCATGTGATGCAGGCAATGAAAAACCATAAAAATAGTCCTGCAAGTGACTCAGCTTTTCTCTCTTTTTATATCACAATACGTTTGACTTTTTATAATCAGCTTCCAAACTATTTATGTCGACTAGTTCTCTCTCTCTCTCACTCTCTCTCTCTCTCTCACTTTGTTTTTGCAAATAAGATCATCTACAGTAGCTAATGATCACAATCATAGAGTCGAGCCAATAAATAAAGCTGAATTATAATTACGGTAATAAATAATACATTTTATATCATATAAATGACCTTTTTTTTATTCAGATTATTGTGCATTATTTTCATAAATGTTAAATGGGATTCATCATTTCATCTTTATATTTATATTATAGAGTTTGAGCTCATTATTAAACACATTGATTAATAAAATACTAATAATAATTGCATCACAAACATGTTTCAATACACAAACAAGACTACAACAAATTGCAAAAAAATAATGATAAATAAATTTCATCATTATTCAATAAGTGCAACTAAATAGTGCATGAATGCATCGGGTTTAATGAATACATTTACTTTCTTTTATTTTTTTAGCAGACAGAAAGTGAAATCTGTGAATATAAAAGACTAAAGGTGAAGCAACAGATCAACCTACAAGGACAACACCGTCTGGGCACCGTCTGGGCACCGTCTGGGCACCGTCTGGGCAACAACCTGTTTAATATCAGCCACTCGTCATCCTCGGCTCCTAGCACTCGTCACTTTGCATGAAAGATCTCCTTAAACGCTGCGACTGACACGAAGCTAACCGATAAAACGTCGCTGTTTAAAGTTGGATTCGTCTAATAAAGCGGTGCTGAATCTCAGCATTAATCAGCACGCTATGATTTCCTGCCTGCCGCTGCCGGGCGGCGTAAAACCAGCATTTGTGTACGACAGATGTTCTGTTCATGTGTGTGTCTACGTCCAGCTGGACCCAAAGAGCAAACAGCAGCGTAAAGATCACATGTGAAAGAATGAAACAGACAGGCATAAGAGTGATGGACAAAAACATTAAATGTATTAAGTTAGCGTGGCGTTCTGTAACAACTGCGCTAGCTTCTCATAAATGTCAGCTAGTTAGTCCTTTAAATGATATACACATTTCTTTTGTGACACACTCACAACGCTCAAACCTAATAATACTGAAATATAATGAATTAATGTTCAAGCTGCCGTGAAAAGTGGAATCAGAAGTACAGAAGAGTTACTTCTGCTGCAAAGCACTGAGACTGGAGACTCCTTCTCAAAAAAGTCCATCAAAACATCATATCATTATTTGCATCTAGCACACTTAGCTGATCATTTATTCAATTAAATGTAATCTATAAACTATGTAAATTATTAATAAACATTGAGAAATCACTTATTCAGAAACCGTAATGGTTTTCAATGGTTAATACACGACTCTCACGCTGAAGTTACACATCTGTTTAAACCTGTTCAGGTCATTGCTGCAATATTTCTACATTCTGCAGCAAGTCAAAGTATTCGGAGAAGTTTAATTTCAACTTATGATGATAAATGTAAGGCTTGTGATGATACTCCACAAGAAAGACAGACAGAAGTGCAAGTGAAAAGCAATCATTTAGTGACACCATCTGGATGGAAATGGAACTGCAGCATTTGGATATAATTGATAAAAACAGAGCAATTGAGTTGTTTACAGTCATCCCACCCTGCAACAAACTCATTTCATGAAGAACGCCCTGGACACCATTACACCTCCATGATCAAAATTTAAGCCAAAATAACTGCCCCGCCCACTGACCATCAGAAAGCAGAAAACATCTGCATAGAGCTGCATAGAGCTGCATAGAGCTGCATAGAGCTGCATAGAGCTGCATAGAGCTGCATAGAGCTGCATAGAGCTGCATAGAGCTGCACCATTCTTGCTAAAATCTGAATCACAATTTTTCTCCATGGGAATTGAAATTACGTTTCTTTCACACGATTCTCTTTTATTTATTTTTTTTCAACCAAAACATTTAATGCACTCAAAAAAAAACAAAAAAAAAAGGAATTTAAATTGAAAAAGTGCTGTCTACACTGGACTTTCAACACTCCTGCAAAAAGACAAGTTGCTTTTAGATTCCTTAAAGTGAAGAACCTGCTGTTGAACATACAGTAAATAGAAAGTTAACAATAATAAATAACATCATTAAGAAATGGCGCCTGTTCTTTTCGGACACTCGGCCAACTTCAGTACTTCATCATCACATCCGTTAGTGTTTAGTCTTTATTATTTTTACCAGCAGAAGGCAAATGTAACAGAGTCTGTTAGAAAGTTTGAAATTAAATACATACAGTTTACAGTATAGAATTTATCGACGCCAAAAGGTTTTATTGCTCGATCTGAACATATCGATTTCTAGTATAATTATCTGTGGCGTTCTGTACAAGCCGAGTCTCTGTGTAACAGCTAGAATATGGAGCGAGAGTGGAAACAGAGGAAATGTGTGTGTGTGTGTGTGCGTGTGCGTGTGTGTGTGCGTGAAAATGAAATCGGAGCATAAAACTGAGAATTTTACGCTCAGGTTTGTGGCATGAAAACAACAACACACTACTACAACCCCACCACGGGGGAAACAGAGAAGTGCCTTTAGGTCCGCCTCCCTGTTACAAATCACGTGATTGACAGATGAATGCCGTAAATGAAGAAGAGAGAAGTGATGGAGTTGTATGAATGAATAACTCAGCTGTGGCTGATTAACAGTGAATTAAATTAATTAGTGTTTTGTGTTAAACTTCCTCAGAGTTTTATGGACACTGATGGAGTTTTTTTTTTTCTCCTAGGGTTCAAGAAAGTGTGTTAAAAACAGTCGTCACATTCTAGGGAAGAGGTTTTGCAACCAGAACACCAGACCACACACACACACACACACATTTCCCAAATCTCAAAAGTGTCTCCTGCTGCTTTGACTACACGAGTAAAGTGTAAAACAGTCTTAGTCAGCATTAGTCACCCGTCACTACAACACCTCCCTGTTTAACGTCAGGGTGTATTTATAGCAGGATCAGCGCTTAGCCTGAAGTTCCTACTACGTTTGAGAACTGCAGCCGAATGAGAATTGTGGATCTCTTCAGGAGAAGAAAAAAAAAAAGTCATGACATGAAGTTCTTAGAAATCAGCAATAATATACGTGTGTACAAAACTCACAAGGTGTTGGTTTGTGTGTGTGTGTGTGTGTGTGTGTGCAGTGGGAGAGTTTTATAATTCCTACCTAATGCATTCTGATCTCAGCATATAACCACAATGACGGCTGTCAATCATTTTATCCAACTAATACATTAAACAGTTTTGTCATTTAATTAGAAAATCAAACACACTGATATTTAACAAAATTAACTAACAGTTGTAATGTCATTATAAGCATTTTAACCAGTTAATCTAGTAGAACATTTATGAAACAAGTTAGTTCCTCCTATCACTTATGTTATAGCAGCTGTAAACAGTTGCTTCCTTAAAAGATGTTTTATTAAAATGTAAAAAACATACCTAGTCATACCTTTTATAAAGCACTGACATTGAAGACTCCTTCTATATATATATATATATATATATATATATATATATATATATATATATATATATATATATATATATATTTTTTTTTTTTTTTTTTTTTTTTTTTTTAAACAGAAGTATCCTTACAAAAAAAATAAATAATGCAAACGTTTAAAGTAGCCTGAATTAACACGATCATTCACCAACACATTACAGGAACCAACAGGAGTTACTGCCACATCCCCCCTACAGTCCTGACCTTTTCCTGAACTCAGCCATTTTCATGATTGGGAAAGCCACTTAAGGAGTTCCTGGTAGGCCGGCATAACTTGATGCATTGTAAATTTTTCAGGTTAAATTTAATATAGACCTTTTATGATTTTTTTTAAAACTCATTCTGATTATAAAAGGAATATACTATATAGAATTTAATGTCAAAGATAAATTCATATTTTTAGGTCACCGACAGTTGTATAAGCGTTCCACTGCATATCATACACACTGTGTATGTGGCAATCATTTATTTACATTTCATAAATCTTTATCCAAGCACTAGTAAAACACTGGGATAAGTCCCCGTTTCACTTGAACGCCCCTCATACTATATTGTTTTTTGGTGCCAAATTTTGGTTTTCCAAATGAGAAGTTGGGGAATTAGTAGAAGTTAGTAGAGTGTTAGTTACTGTAGTAGTAAAATCTGTTTTAGCTCACAGTTCTAAGAGAACAAACTGAGAAAAGAGTTTGATGTCCCATTTATTTTGGCTAAACACTTACATTTAGGTGGGTGACGTATGATGGTACAGCCGGTCGCACCACTGCATCACAGCTCAACATTCGTCTCAGTCCTGAACTTACTGTACAGTTACTTACTGAAGTCAGGGTGGAGTTTGTGATTACATGGGTTTCAGTCGGTCAAAAAACATCCGAAATATGTAGACACACCAAAATACTTCAAGATGTTAAAGAATGATGTCCTGAGGATGAGCCTTGAGTTCTTGTCATACTGTAGTCTACAGAGTCTACTGTGACCAAGATTATATCTCTGCTAAACGGAAATGAGTGAACTGGAGTACATGTTGTTGCTGTTCTTTTCACGAAAACAAACCAACATGGCTTCAGCAATGATCTACGTATATGAACCACTCACTCACTCACTCGCTCACTCACTCGCTCACTCACTCACCGTCTATACTGCTTCCTTATGGCATGAGGAGGGGTACACCTTGGACGGATGCCAATCCATTGCAGGGCACACATACACTCATTCACACACTCATTCACACACTCATTCACACACTCATTCACACACTCATTCACACACTCATTCACACACTACGGGCAATCTGGGAACGCTAAGTAGCCTAATATAGTTAGGCTATAGCCTAGTATAATTACACAAAGAATTTCATAAGTGTCAAAGGCTTTTATTGACAGTTACATTAAGAGTCAGTATTTGCGGTGTTGTTGACTCGTCATTTTCAGGCCCAGAATGTGTGTGTTTTGGTTTGTCCACCCGTCTTGAGTCTTGAGTCTGGAAGAGTACCATCAGTCCCTACAGTATGTCATGCCAACAGTGAAGCATCCTGACACCACTTAGGTGTGAGGTTACGTCTCCGCCAAGGTCGTGGGCTCACACACACTTTTGACCACAGACATTTTTTTATTGAAACTATCTAAAAATCTAAAACATTGAAACTTTGGGTCCATGGCCAGGAAACTCCCCAGATCAACCAAGTAGAGGCGGGTGGACAAAAAAGAACCACAAAATTCTGACAAACTCGGAGCATTGATTATTGATCAGCACTGATTATTGATATTGAATATTTGCATAAACTTAATGTAATTGTCAATAAAAAGCCTTTGACACTGTGAAATAAGTTCAAACCCAAACTGATGTGAGTATCCTAGGAGTTGAACATGAATTCAGTGTGTGTGTGTGTGTGTGTGTGTGTGAGAGAGACAGGATGTTAAAGATCTGCTGTGTAATACAGAACTAGGTTAGAAGTTTTCTACACATTTATTGAGAACTTTTCCAAACTGGACCAACAAACACACAGTTCCAGAGACACTCCTCAAAAGTCCTCAAAACTCCTCAAAACTTTACCTCGTGTAGTTTAACAAGAAACTTTCACTTTACCTTCAGAAATCCCGAGCTTCCAGTTTCTTCTCCAAACGCAACAAAACACACACACACACACACACACACACTGATCCGGGCCGGGCTGTGTGTTCTCCAGAACCCTCACTCAGATCCTGGGCTTCACTGGATCCTCGTGTTTCCTCTCCGGTAATAACAACAGTTACAATGTCACACTTTCAGCGACGCTGCGATCAAACAGATCAAACAGACGGAAACCAAACGACGTTCCGCTGACGCCGCTGTGGCCGGATTCCGCTGTTGGCGCCGGATACGAACTTTACGTAAGAAGCACAAAAAAAAGCAGATTTTAATGTTAAACAACCTGTTAAAATTACTACACAACGCGTAATTTCTGTACAACCACGAATAATAAAATACTTTTACTTTTTATTAACTACAAACACGCATAATTCACTGTATGGTGCAATATTCACATGTGTCCAGCAGGGGGCGGAAAAAGCCAACAATTATGAATTTAACTTACCAATAACATTAAAGTATAAATTCCTGAGATGTTTCCCAAATCAAGCACAAAATAATCTACTTTGTCGGTTATTCTTAGAGTATTGACGTCTTCCATCCATCTAGAAATCTCTGTAGTCCAGCGGTAACTGTTTATTCCAACTGTGGAAGGACCTCCAGTAGGTCAACATTCACACACTATGGGCAATTTGGGAACGACCAATCACCCTCACCTGGACTGTGGGAGGAAACCCACCAAGCACAGGGAGAACATGCACACATTAAATATTCCCGAGGTAGGAATCGAACCCTTGACCCTGGAGGATCAAGGCAGCAGTGCCGACCCCAAGGCCACTATGCCTCCTATGATGTGTTAGGTCGATATAAGTCTTTTCACACCGACTACAAGATGCTTTTCATTCCTTTTGATCTCAAACATACAGAATTTGAATTAGAATTTTGAATTTGAACCCTCCTGTTTTATCCAGGCTGTGGACCAGGGCAGGGGTTTGGGCATTGAGTGGTAATCAAACCCAGATCTTCTGCATGGCAAAGAGAAAGAAACGTCCTACCACTGAGCCACCAATGCAGCTGTGAAGGTCATACGTGAATACGTGAAATAATTTAAACTTGTACACTCACATTTAATGGGGGAATATCTAGCCAATTAGCATTTATATTGTTCTGCGGACTATAGTTAAAGTAATACATTTCACCACCTGTTGTAGTTTTTAGGTTGATAAGAGGAGTTTGTGATTAGTATCACATGCAGTGTCCTCCTCCTTGTGCCCTCAGCTCCCTAGGACAATCCCCATGCCCCCTGGGATGCTATAAAGGGCAAGCAGTAAGTAAAAATTCTTTGGTGCCTTATTCAGGTGATGTGGTCAGTGCTACACGTTTAGAGCCACACGTTTAGTGTAATGCTGTAAATTGAATTTCCTTACATTTTGACTAAGGAGTTCAGCATGACTTCAGCATGGGGCAAGAAGTGTAATTTATGTCTGCGGTGCCCTTTAATTCCTTTTATACTGTAGATAACAGTCACAAACAAATGAAGCAAATCTGTTTAAGAGCAGTCCTGTTCAACTAAAAGCAGAAGTCAGTTAGCTTTCATTATTATCAACATTAATTAAACTTTATTTGTATAGTGCGGGGGTTCGGCAACCTTAAACACTCGCAGAGCCATTTGGAGCCGTTTCCCACAGAAAAGAAAACACGGGATGTGTGATGGGTGTATGTTCTGCTGTAATCGACCACAAGAGTGATGGGTGTATGTTCTGCTGTAATCGACCACAATCTCCTTTGTCTTTTCCACGTTCAGGGAGAGATTGTTGTCTGTGCACCACCTGGCCAGGCGGCTCACCTCACTCCTGTAGTTAGTCTCATCTTTGCTGCTAATGAGACCCACCACAGTCCGCAAACTTGATAAAGAGTTTGGAGTCGTGTGATGGTATGCAGTCGTGGGTCAACAGCGTGAAGAGGAGGGGGCTCAGCATACATCCTTGGGGAGCCCCCATGCTCAGCATGATGGTGCTGGAAGTGTTATTGGTGACCCGTACTGTCTGAGGTCTGCCAGTCAGGAAGTCCAGCATCCAGCTGCACAGTGGGGTGCTGATGCCCAGATGAATCAGTTTATGAGTGAGCTGTTGTGGGATGATTGTGCTGACTCAGAGTGATGTTAAAAATGTCCGCAAAGACATCCGTGAGTTCCTCTGCACAGTCTCTCAATACCCGGCCAGGAATGTTGTCAGGATCCAGGGCCTTGCGTGCGTTAATCCTGTGGAAGGATCTTCTCACGCTGTCTGGGGAAAGCGTCATCACTTGGTCGCCGGTACATCATCAATGCACTTGTTGATGTAGGAAGTGACACTCCTATGTCTCTGTGTACTCCTGTAGGTCTGTGAAGTTGTTGTGAGTGGCAGCCTGCTTAAATACATCGCAGTCAGTGGTGCTAAAGCAGACCTGGAGTGCCTCAGAAGACCCTTCCGGCCACTGGTTTGGTAACTTTAACCAGTGGTCTGTATACAGGCATTAGCATGACAGTGACGTGGTCTGAGGCACCGAGGTGGGGGAGGTTTGCAAGCTCCTCTCTGAGTAGTGTAAACAAGGTCCAGTGTATTGTTTCCTCGTGTGGGAAAGTCTATGTCCTGTTGTATTTTTGGAAACACGCATGATTAAAATCCCCAGCCAAGATGAGAAAAGCATCTGGGTGAGCTGTCTGCTGCTCACTGATGAGTTGGTCCAGTTCATTTAGTGCCTCACTCCTGTTGTATGAAAAACTATAGTACAGTACGTTGCATCAATGGACTGCTACAGAGAAAATGTTATTTCTGCATGCAACAAAAACATTTGAAATAAAAAGGTTAAAGGTAACTTTTAAATAAAATACTCAAAGTCGATTTGAGTCCTTCTCGTACTAATGAAATAAAAAGCTGAAGCTCCTGAGATCCCTTGACTCGAGATGCACATTCATAATGGCTGCACCTGTAATTGTTAAGGGCAGTGAATATTTTGTGCAGCATGCATGCAAGGATTCTGGTAAGACTAGCTTTGTCAGCGTAACTAGAAAGGAGAGTCAGAATGAAACAGACACGAGTGCACTCTGGGACATAAGTCAACCAGCCAGTCCCTGTCAAAATGATTCTTGTTCCTTCAGTGCAAAACAAAATTCTGGTCCTAAACAGGCTTTAAACGATCTTTCGTTTTTGCACTGTGTATATACGTACATTTTGTGTTGCTGCTATAGTGTTATATTCATTAACTACGATGATGTTTGCCTAAAAGGTGACAAAAATTATTAGAATTAATAAGGGTAATGAGGATAAGAAATCTTATTAGCATTATACATGCAAAATGTGTTCTATGTTCCAGGTGTTTAATCATTCATCCCAATCTGTTCCTTATGATCAATCAAACATCATCAATGTTACCCACCAACCAATCACTGATCACCATTGTTCCCTAAGACACATGTATTATTTACCTTTCTGTAAAAAAAAAAAAAATGCTATTTATATTCCATTCTATTCTTCATAACGATATATGATGTTCACAAACCGCACATGACATACGTTAGTCGTTTCCCTTTCAAGTGATCAGTAAACAAGTCTGTACATCATCAGTGTGAATCATCCGAGTGGAATCAGCATAGTTTCTTATCAGACACTTGTGCATGATATATCGCATTTAAATTACCAGGTACACCCACTGCAACGTCGTTCAGACTTGTCAATTATCTGATAAGCTGATGAGCTGATTTGTGTGCAATGATTTTTTTTTCTTTTTTCACTTTCATCAGTACACAGGGCATTTCTCTAGTTCCTCCTAGTACTTTAGGAGCCAGATTAAACTAGTGTGCATTGCCACGCCCGGCTGCAGAAACAGACACAGAAAAACACATGCGTGCTAATGCATTAGGATGTTGTATTCACCTGATTTAGTTTGGTTGAAATATGTCATTTCATTTTATGTATTTAATTTTTTCAATGTCAGTGAAATTTGTCCACAAATTCCCACAGTTTAGCTGCTACTATAGCAGCGGTTTTACACCGTGCACTTTCGCGTTGTTTAATAAAAGTAATACATGTGTAGTAATCAGTATGGTATTGTTTTTTTACTCGTTTTCACCAGATTTTAAATTTTTTTTGTGTGTGCTGTGGATTTTAACACTATGAAAGAGGTATTATTGAAATGAACTGTAGTCAAATTTTACTCAACATGGTACCAGAATTTCAACTCCATGCGAGTTTAGTTTAAACTCCTGAAAAGTGTTTAAATGAAAAAGTCAGCTTAAAGGATTTAAAGCGTTATGTTAACTCTGCTCTCGAGTGTGTTCGATGGTCACGCATGCAGAGGTGGAAGTAGTAACTTTTACAAACTTTTGTGTTCATGTACAAGTACTGTTATTTCAGTGAAATTCTACTGAAGTACAAGTAAAGTTACCATTGTAAAAATCTACTCAAGTAAAAGTAAAAAGTAGATCTTACTCAGAGTAAAAGTTACAGAGGTACTTTTTTTAACAGGATGGAGGATTCTCGTGTACTTCAAAATAGACAAGCAGATATAAATGTCAAACTAGTTGTTTTTAATTGAAGGAACACCTTTGCATAATAAAGCCATTTGTCTTTCTTGTGCTTGAAATCAAAGTGGTGGCTTGAATATGGTGTGACGCTTTGCGCCGGATAGCCGAGGGGAAAAAGAGCTCCGAGCCAAGAATAACGTTCAGCACAAAACCTTTATCGGCCTCTTTCAGCATCACAAAGTTATAATAGCAAAACATAAAGTAAAAGTAAAGAAAGGGGTAAAAGAATAGAGTGTTTTTTAGAGCGGGGTGGCAGCACACCTGAGCTCCTCACACACACACACACCTCTCCAGCGCACACACTGGGGGAGGGGCGGCAACTCTTAAAAGGGAAATATACTGTACGTACATAACATGGTATAAAACATAGTAGTGGCCATTACAATGGATAGGGGTTCGATCATAAGAATTTTTTTTGTCCGTCTCCATCGTTCTTGTTCTCCACGCTCATCAATCAAACAGTGCTGTGGTTTCAGGGGTCCATGTGTTTTTTTCTTGAAAAATATGATTTCAAATTTAGTGAAGTTCAATACATCAAACAAAACAGATTTTAAAAACTACTTTAAAAGGTACAGTAGAAGAACACAAAAAAACTACAGCTACAGTACCATGAGTAAATGCAATTCGCTACTTTCCACCTCTGCATGCATGCACACTAAAATGTAGTTGTATTAAAGAGCAGGTTATTTTTTTCAAAGGCCAAAATTTGCTGTGTGCTTTTTCTAATATCACTTACTATAGCTTATGTAATTAGCAAATGGTTAATTTAGCATCACTAAAAATGACAAAGTTATTGGAAGTTTTAGTTCAATATTTTGTAATTTACTGTTAGAATTGGCAACAGTAAAATATAAATAGTTTTTGTTTGATAATCATTTTAAATTAGCCAAATAAGATTACTAATATGTTTGTCTTTTATTTATATCTTACAGTAAGTAATTATGTAAATCTCACTGTTTTCCCCCTTGGCTTTCTCCATAATTACATAATTACACAATTAACTTGGATTAACTCCAGTTATTGTCGTTGCATACTGTACTGTACACAGCCGTGGACTCCAAAACCCAGAGCCTGAAGTCTGCCTTTTTTGCAGCAGAAGTCATAGAACATATTTGTTTGAAATGCAAATTGCAAATGATCGTTGCTGTCGGGTTTGTTTTTAAGTGCACATTTACGGTCATCGTTTTAAATGCTTTATTCGTGCAGCTGTTAAATGGCTGTTACTTTACTGATTTTAAATTTCAGTGGAACTTCTACAATGGCGGTGTTTTTGTTTAGACACAATCAGGTTGTGATTATGAATTATTAAGGAGGTTGATCTTGCTGTTGCCATATGAATAAGATACTTCTGTTTTTATTCACACTCACCTGAATAACCTGATCCACACCCATCCTTCCAGCACTTTTACACATTCTGTAGTTTCGAGCTCTTTTGCGCTTACGTCTGGCATCTTTGGGTAATTCTCTAATTAACCAATCATTTATCATTTATTTACTAGTTTATTCAACGGTCCTCCTCTGATGCATTTATTAAATAGGCAAGGCAAGTTTATTTGTACAGCACATTTCCTATACAATGGTAATTCAAAGTGCTTTACATAAAAGAGAAGAAAACAATCTTAAAAAGAAATAGAAAATAATAGCACTAAAACTTTTATTATTATTTCAATTTGATTTAAAATAAAATTAAAAACAGTTTGTAGTGGTACTTTTAAAACTACTTAAAAATTTGATTTAGAATCAAAATAAAACAGTTAAAAATATAAGAAACATCAAATACAGTGTCGACCTCAGTGCAGCTTTTGGCAGAAGAATGCTATTCTTCTTCACAGATTAGAAAATGTAGTAGGAATTAAGGGTACAGCCCTCTCCTGGCTCAGATCCTATTTGACCGATCGTTATCAGTATGTAGACTTAAATGGTGATTATTCTGCATGTTCTCTAGTGGAGTTTGGCGTTCCGCAGGGTTCAGTTTTAGGCCCACTGCTTTTCTCCCTTTACATGCTTCCTGTGGGCAACATAATCCATAAGCATGGTATTAGTTTTCATTGTTATGCTGACGACACACAGCTATACGTCTCAACAAAACCTGATGAGAAAAACCAGCTTACTAAAGTTGAGCAATGTGTGCATGACATAAGAAATTGGATGCTAATTAACTTCCTTCTGCTTAATCCAGATAAGACAGAAGTTCTAGTCTTAGGACAGCTAGGAGTAAAATTTTAGATCACACTGTAACTTTAGATGGCCTTTCTGTTCCATCAAGTGCAACAGTAAAAGACCTCGGCGTGATTATAGATTCCAGCCTTTCATTTGAAGCTCATGTAGATAATATCACCAGGATAGCATTCTTTCACCTCAGAAATATTGCCAAGATAAGAAATATATTGTCGCTAAACGATGCAGAAAAACTAGTTCATGCTTTTATCACTTCTAGGTTGGACTATTGTAATGCCTTACTGTCTGGTTGTTCAGGTGCATGAACAAGCTTCAGCTAGTCCAGAATGCAGCAGCATGAGAATGCAGAGTCCTCACTAGAACCAGAAGATATGAGCACATCACCCCTATCCTATCTTCACTACATTGGCTCCCTGTGAAATTTCGCATTGATTTTAAAATACTACTCTCGACATATAAAGCATTAAATGGTCTCGCGCCGCAGTATCTGAGCGAACTGCTAGTGTCTTACGATCCGCCACGCCTACTTCGGTCAAAGGATGCAGGCTGCTTGTCAGTACCGCGTATTATGAAAACTACAGCTGGGGGCGGAGTTTTTTCTTACAAAGCCCCAAAATTATGGAATAGTCTTCCAAATAGTGTTCGGGACTCAGACACAGTCTCAGTGTTTAAGTCTAGGCTAAAAACCTATTTATTTAGCCAAGCATTTTTATAAATAGATTTGCCATAAGGTAAAGGAGCAGATCTGGGGGACTCATGGACGTAGAGTATTATGGTGAACTGGTATGTTTAGATGCTGTCTTCCTCACTCTCATTTGATCACTCAGGTTTGTTGACGGTGAGGTGATTGTTTGCTTTACATCTCAGTTCCCCCTCATGTTTGTGTTTCCTTCTGGCTCTCCCTTTTAGTTATGATGTCATAGTTAGTCCTGCCGGAGTCCCTGCTTGCACTCTACAGTAAATATACATTCACATTATACATTATGTGACTGTGACCATACCTAACTGCCATCTCTCCTCCTCTTCTCTTTCTCCCCCTCTTTCTCTTTCCTCTCTCCCCCTGTCTCCCCCTGTCACTCTCTCTTTCTCTCTCTCTCTCTCTGTCGAGCTACACATGTGGTTCCTGAGCTGCCAATGATCCAGACTCCCTCTGCCCTCCGGACCTGTCTGATCCATCCTGGTGCCCCTTTTCTGGTTGGAGGTCTCGTCGCATGGATGCCCCGTGTGTCTCTTTAGGATGCGCCTGGTGTCTGGGGATGATTCTATCTACTAGATGTTTGGGGAGGAAAAAATCCCTTAACTAAATTTTGTTTTATATTTTTCAGTGGGTTTTATCTTTGTTTAGTTTTTTCAATTCATTTGTTTGTATGTAAATACAGTAAATATCACATGACCCTTTTATTATACATTTAACTGTTCATGCCTTTTAACCGATTGCTTGACATCAAGAAAGTATGAAACTCAAGAAATAATTTTAAAATACAGTAGGTATAGGAAAGAATTACAGCCTTTAAAATCATCTCTTTTTGTTGCTTTTTGATTTGATCAAAACACCTTTACATCATGCAGATTTACTCGACATCATGTAGTTCGTGTCAGTTCATCTTTATGTCACTGCATATTTCATTTCCACTTCATATTCCAGTGAAAGACTCCACCTCAATTTCACTGTAAGCGTCTCAATAATTTTAATGTTATCAGATCCAATGTTAAATGATTGAAGTGGGAATGTTTTTTCACTTCTCAAAGAATAGTAACATTAACTTCTCTGCATGTGCATAATCACATTATGGTTTGTTTCATGTAGTGCATGTGTTTCTATTCTTACATGTTTTTCTCCACATGATTCATTTATGTTCACTTTTATTATATATATATTCATTTTTCACACATAGTTCATTTCCATACAATTCCCTCTTTCACGTGAACTTCCCGGCCAAAAAAATTATGTTATTTTAGAAACATAAACTTATTGGCCTACATCCGGTAATTTATAAAAAAAAAAAAAAAGTAAATTATGATTGGAGATCACCTAAACTTGGTAACATGGCATGATGGACAGTAAAAACCAGAATTATGGTTAATAATGAAAGTAAAAGCATTTCCATGTGCACACACAACGTGATGAGAACTCACAGGATTGGGACGAAACAGCTGTGTGTCCATAAGAAAACTCCTTGTATGAGAAACTCATCAGAAAAAAGCCAGTATAAACATCATGTGGTGTAAAGAGTCCGGCATCAGGGTAGGAAGGGAAGTGCATGAAGCAATGCACCCATAATGCAAACAAACAACTCATGTGAATATAAAGGAGTGGGGACAATAGATGCATAAATGAATGCATAAAATAAGTTGTAACAATAAATCAATCACGTTAACCTGAGCTACCTGTAAAAAATAAAATAATTGCAAAAAAAACATGTAAATAATTTACAAATAACTTGTATTAATGTCAATGGGGTGAATAATTGAACAAATAAACAAATAATTGTTTATGTACCTAAATCTTTTAAAGTAACAGCTATGAAATCCCTCATTATAAAACCTGATCTCCACCTCTATTAGCTGTTCAACTACAATCCAACATCAAATCTAGATAAAGTTGTAGCACAACAGTTACACTCACACCTACGTAGGAATAACACTCATGAAATGTATCAGTTAGGACGTACAGTAGGGCCTCATCATAGCACAGGCAAAGCGCTGGTTAAAGTGGTAAATTCCTCCATACTGGCCTCTGGTCAGGGTTGTGTCTACTGTCCTTGCGAGATTGGGAAATGTTGAGTTAAGGGAACGGCCTTATCCTGGATCAGATCCTATTTGAATGATCATTATCAGTCTGCATATGTAAATGATGACCTTTCTACACATCTGGTTAAAGGCAAACTTTGAAAATAGCCCACTTTTATTTACATTTACATTTAGGCATTTGGCAGACGATCTTATCCAGAGCAACTTACAAAAAGTGCTTTAAAGTTTACATCACTGGATACACACTTACACTGGGTTAACTAGGTCAATAACTAAGTGCCATCAGTCCAACACATCTGGGAAGAGGGATTTTTTTTGGGGGGGGGGGGTATTTACACTCTGCATGCATCCTCTGGGTAATATCATTTGTACAGTAAGCATGGTATTAGTTTCCACTGTTATGCTGATGACACACAGTTACTGTATATGTCTCTGCAAAGCCAGATAAGAGATAGCAGCTTTCATTAACTTCCTTCTACTTAACCCTGACAAGACATGCAGCTGGAAGTAAGCTTTCCGATCACCTGGTAACTCTGGATGGTCTTTCTGTTTCATCATGTGCCGCAGTAGGAGACCTTGGTGTGATTATTGATTCCAGTGAAGTTCACAGAGATATTATTACTAGTATAGTGTTATTTCATCTCAGAAATATTCCTAATATAAGAAATATATTGTCACTACGTAATGCCGTAAAAAACGACGTCATGCTTTCGTCACCTCTAGGTTGGACTATTGTAACACTTTACTGCTGAACGATCTACTAGGTGCATAAACAAGCCTGAGTTAGCCCTGAATGCAGCAGCGAGAGTCCTCACTAGGACCAGAAGGTACGAGCACGTCATCCACACTGCATTGGCTCCATGTGAAATTTTGCATGGCGCAGTTATGAAATAGCCCTCCCTTCAGTGCTTGGGACTCAGTGTTAAGTAAAGGTTAAGTTAAGTAAAGTACAAGGACACTCACAGGCGTATATACTGTTATGGTACGTTTGGGTTTTATCTCGTCTCACTCTCATGACTTTACCAAGGTTTGTTGACAGTGAAGTGAGGCATGCTTGTGTTTCTTTCGGGTTTTCTGTTTATTTATGCTGACACATTTAGTCTCTGCACAAAATATACATTGACCTTCTCCATCATGTGACCGTGAGCCTGCTTAACCTGCCTAAATCTCTCTCTCTCTCTCTCTCTCTCTCTCTCTCAGGCTTCACGTGGCACTCCTGAGATACGAGTGGTTCTGATCTGTTCTGCCCTCCAAACCTGCCTGATTCTTCCTGATACCCTGCATACATGTGATAACATGTTCCGCCTAATATTCATGCATTAATACAAATCAAGCCATCAAATTATGACTGCGATTGCTTAACGAGTTTTAGGACTGAAATGGCCATGAACAGTGCAATGATGAGTTCATGCCATCACATTTCTGTAAAGCTGCTTTGTGACAATGTCCATTGTGAAAAGTGCTGCTATTCAAATGAAATAAGATCAAATTGAATTGAATTAAACATCACTTTTCTGGATATCTATCACAGGCTTGGTCTCGGTACATTGATATCCTGCTAAAACACACAAACTCCTTTTATCATTACATAAAGTTAACATGAAACACCAAACTGCTCCCCGTATATACTGTAGTACCGTCGAACAAAAACATATTGCATATACTGTACACACTTCACTTTACACTTATTGATGTTCATTCATGCGCATCTCAGTGGTGGTTGTCCTCTTGTGCATACACACAGTGCAAATGTATTCAAAAGTATTGAACTTTTAAAAAAATTTCTCACGTTACTACCACAAACGTCAAAATATTTTATTGGGATTTTATGTGACAGACAAACACAAAGTGGCACATAATTGTGAAGTGGAAGGAAAATTATCAATGTTTTTTTAAATTCTTATAATAACAATAAAAATCTGAAAACTGTGGTGTGCATTTGTATTCAGCTCCCTTTACTCAGACACTCCTATAGAGTAGATAGAGTCCAGCTGTGTGCGATTTAATTTCAGTATAAATGCAGCTGTTCTGTGAAGCCCTCAGAGGTTTGTTAGAGAACATTAGTGAATAAACAGCATCATCATGAAGCCCAGGGAACAGACCAGACAGGTTAGAGATAAAGTTGTGGAGAAGGTTAAGTAGGGTTCGGCTATAAATAATAATAAAAAAAAATATATATATATATATATATATATATATATATATATATACAGTGGTGTGAAAAACTATTTGCCCCCCTCCTGATTTCTTATTCTTTTGCATGTTTGTCACACAAAATGTTTCTGATCATCAAACACATTTAACTATTAGTCAAAGATAACACAAGTAAACACAAAATGCAGTTTTTAAATGAGGGGTTTTATTATTTAGGGAGAAATAAAATCCAAACCTACATGGCCCTGTGTGAAAAAGTAATTGCCCCCTGAACCTAATAATTGGTTGGGCCACCCTTAGCAGCAATAACTGCAATCAAGCGTTTGCGATAACTTGCAACAAGTCTTTTACAGCGCTCTGGAGGAATTTTGGCCCACTCATCTTTGCAGAATTGTTGTAATTCAGCTTTATTTGAGGGTTTTCTAGCATGAACCGCCTTTTTAAGGTCATGCCACAACATCTCAATAGGATTCAGGTCAGGACTTTGACTAGGCCACTCCAAAGTCTTCATTTAGTTTTTCTTCAGCCATTCAGAGGTGGATTTGCTGGTGTGTTTTGGGTCATTGTCCTGCTGCAGCACCCAAGATCGCTTCAGCTTGAGTTGACGAACAGATGGCCGGACATTCTCCTTCAGGATTTTTTGGTAGACAGTAGAATTCATGGTTCCATCTATCACAGCAAGCCTTCCAGGTCCTGAAGCAGCAAAACAACCCCAGACCATCACACTACCAGCACCATATTTTACTGTTGGTATGATGTTCTTTTTCTGAAATGCTGTGTTACTTTTACGCCAGATGTAACGGGACACGCACCTTCCAAAAAGTTCAACTTTTGTCTCGTCGGTCCACAAGGTATTTTCCCAAATGTCTTGGCAATCATTGAGATGTTTTTTAGCAAAATTGAGACGAGCCTTAATGTTCTTTTTGCTTAAAAGTGGTTTGCGCCTTGGAAATCTGCCATGCAGGCCGTTTTTGCCCAGTCTCTTTCGTATGGTGGAGTCGTGAACACTGACCTTAATTGAGGCAAGTGAAGCCTGCAGTTCTTTAGATGTTGTCCTGGGGTCTTTTGTGGCCTCTCGGATGAGTTGTCTCTGCGCTCTTGGGGTAATTTTGGTCAGCCGGCCACTCCTGGGAAGGTTCACCACTGTTCCATGTTTTTGCCATTTGTGGATAATGGCTCTCACTGTGGTTCGCTGGAGTCCCAAAGCTTTAGAAATGGCTTTATACCCTTTACCAGACTGATAGATCTCAATTACTTTTGTTCTCATTTGTTCCTGAATTTCTTTGGATCTTGGCATGATGTCTAGCTTTTGAGGTGCTTTTGGTCTACTTCTCTGTGTCAGGTAGCTCCTATTTAAGTGATTTCTTGATTGAAACAGGTGTGGCAGTAATCAGGCCTGGGGGTGACTACAGAAATTGAACTCAGGTGTGATAAACCACAGTTAAGTTATTTTTTAACAAGGGGGGCAATCACTTTTTCACACAGGGCCATGTAGATTTGGAGTTTTTTTTCTCCCTTAATAACGGAAACCTTCATTTAAAAACTGCATTTTTTGTTCAATTATGTTATCTTTGACTAATAGTTAACGGTTTTTGATGAGCAGAAACATTTAAGTGTGACAAACATGCAAAAGAATAAGAAATCAGGAAGGGGGCAAATAGTTTTTCTATATATATATAGCTTTGAACATCTCATCTAGCGCTGTTCAAGCCATCATCCAAAAATGGAAAGAGTTACTTTAAATTACTTTTTTTCCATATTATTTTATTATTTTTATCCTGTACCTAACCTGATCTCGCTAACACCTTATATCTCGCATATTTCTACTTAACCTATTCTCATTTATTGTTAGGTTTAAAAAGTTGAGTGTCCGCATTGTTAAGTTTTAAGATGCATTAAATTATTCATGTAATTAATTATAGTTATCGTAATGAATTAATTATTATATTAATTAATTATATTAATTATTGCTTGTTGTGCCCGGTACACTCACCGGCCGGATGGCCTAAACAACCGGGAGAGACGGACACACACACACACACACACACGTACGCATGCTGCAGAAGAACTCTGTTTATTATCAGTGAAGATGGTACTGTATACTGTATAGGTAAAGCGTTTGTCCAGCTGCCCTGTGTCACGCACATCAAAACAACCAGGTCTTTATCATGTAATGTAAGTCATAGAGAGACCTGGAGACAGACAGACAGACAATAGGGAACACATTTGCATTTTTCAGTTAAACCAAAGCGTTCCAGCAGACACAAGCTGTTTGGGTGTATTTTCGCCTGGATATGAGCTATAGGAAGCATTAACACATAAGTACTGTACAGTAGTCTGGAAGTGCAATCAGGCGGATCTCATCATGTTGTACAATTTATATTTGATATAAAATGTAATTAAAAATGTTTTTTTTTCTTCTTGCACTAGTGTTTTAATTTTCACGTGCTATATTCTGCCCTGCATAATCCCCTTCTCTACTGTATATGTTCTCACATATTGTATATAATATGTTCTACTGTACATATATTGTATTTTTCTTTTGTTCTTTCTTATGTACAAGCATTGCGTGACACTTTGGCAGTCCACATGGTTCTTCAATTCAGATAAAGTCGTTCTAGATAGCATCAGAAACAATGGAATGGCTTTTTTTGTTTTTTGTTTTTTTCCTGTTGGTCGTGCATAAAGCGCATGGCGGAAACTGCGCCTCTACAGTTCCACAGAACTGCTTCAACCCGTTCTAGTAAAATAAAAAAAAAAAGGAAAGGAAGAAAAGCTGAGAGCCATCCTCCTCGACGCGGCACTCCTGACCGGGCAGGCTGAGAGACGAGCCGCTCTTCTTACCGCTTGTCAATTCTTAAACACAGAGATATACAGTATATATACTGTGTGTGTGTGTGTGTGTGTGAGATTTATACTGTTCTCAGCAGGGAATTTTCGGATAACTATGACACAAGATGAAAGGTGAGTTTAAATGATGTTCGTGGAGATCCTTAAATAAAAGCTCAGTGTTCAGGTCGTTATGGAGGAAATCCTGAAATCATTTGGTGTTTGTTTGTACAGAATAGAACATGGGAGCCTTTATTAGAATCCTGAAAGCTGTTCTGCTTACCTTCAGTTTTGGCTTCACTAAATCTTCCGGTAAGTATTCTTTTCATTTTGTTTTTTATTACGATTTGACGTTTTCACACTAAAATTCCATCCAATAATTAAATCAATAAAGTTAATATTATCCTTAAATTATTGTAATAGGCTTCTGTTCTGTTTTTTTTTTTTTTTCTCAAACATTCAACATGTTAATTTCTTCAACTCATATTAATTTCTCTATATTTTAATTATAAACCTGTTACTTTCACTGAATCAGATTATTTGTTTTGACTCACTCTCCTGTCTGCGTCTGTTCATTGTCTTTGATGTGTTTGTTCTACAATTTGCATAAAATAATAGTTTCGGTGGTTCAGCATGTTAAAGGTTCCACATATAATGTTCAAAAGTTAGATTAGGAAAAAAAACTGATAATATATTCCTATATAATAGATTTTGACAGATTTAAAAAAAAAAAATTTTTTAACTTGATCTTGATATAAGTGACGGGTCGGATTTAGTGAAAACTGAAGACTTGTTGATCTATAATGAAAGATCACTGGTTATAGTTCTTTCTGTCAGGCTGTGTGTCATCATCAAAGGTGCCATTATTTATGGTTTATGCCAGCCTTTACTTTTTTTCTACTTGTTGCTAAAGAGACAGTTGAAATGTACAGTATGTGTTAGTGCAGCCAAAGACAAAAGCTAATTTTCTGAAGGGAAGAGAGCGATGCGTACTTGCTTCTGCTACAGTAAGCAAAAAAGAAGATAACTTAAAAGGAATGTTGATCAGACGCCAAGTTTATTTCTTACTGTCACTTGGTTCTGTACAGTACAGTACGTACCCAGGGGGGAAATAGCAGCTCTTCCCCAAAGATACTGTATTCTACACCTCTTCCTGTAAGAGAAAAGAACAAATCATCAAAAAGAACAAATATTAGAAGAAGACCAGAAAATCCAGTCCCTATAAAAACCCACATAAAATTACTGACCTGCATCAAGCAGTGAAAACACCTAAGGAGACTGGAATTGTGTTAAGAACTATAATAATATATAAAAAAAAAAATTTAATTTTATATTACAGATATGAAAACCTGCTGAATCCTTAAAATGTGCTTGGAAAAAAAATTATTTGTAGATCATTTAAACGCTTTATGAAGTTGCAACAAAAAATGATTAATAGTGAAAGGAAGAGCATTTCCATGAACACACGATGTGATGAGAACGTTCAGGATTGGGACTAAACAGCTGTATGTCCATAAGGAAACCACTTTTTAGTGAGACTCATTAGGGGAAAAGGGTTCAGTTTGTTAGGGAGAATAAAGACTGGACTTTGGAGTGATGGAATAAGGTCATGTGACCTGATGCGTCCAGATTGAGCCTATTCCAGAGTACCGCTTTATCCTGTATTTAGGGTTGCGGGGACCTGGAGCCTATCCCAGGAGACTCAGGGCACGAGGCGGGGTACACCCTGAACAGCGTGCCAATCCATCACAGAGCACACACACACACACACACACACTATGGTCAATTTGGGAACACCAATTAGCCTAATCTGCATATCTTTGGACTGTGGGAGGAAACCGGAGTACCCGGAGGAAACCCACCAAGCACGGGGAGAACATGCAAACTCCATGCACACAGAGGCGGGAATCGAACCCGGACCCTGGAGGTGCAAGGCGACAGTGCTAACCACTACACCACCGCGCCGCCAGAAGGGATTTCATTAAATGAAATCATTTGAAATGATTAAATGAAACATTAGATATTTGAGCAACTTACTTGAATTATCGTTGATGTGAGTGGGATCATCAAATGAACTGACACGCTTCTTTTTTCAAACGATTTTCAGGGCCTCTGCAATGCTATAACGATTACGATGCCGAGCTAACGTGCACTTTGACCTTGCCTGACCCCAAGGATTGTTCTGAAAACAAAGCTTCGATATTAATCTCTAAAGACAGGTTAGTTTAGAGGATGGATGAAAATGCCTGTTTCTTTAAACACACTTTATCTGTGGTATTTGCTTCAGACGGTCCTTTCTTATGTTACAGATATTTTGAATGTGTTTTTGATCGAATCCCTACCGGTGCATGCGAATGCAGAATCCAGGATGTGCCGGGGTTCGTCATTATGGAGATATTCACAGTTAATGTCTCGAAGGGAAACAAGATTTGGCACAAGGAAAATATCAGTACTGAAGCGAGCAGTAAGTGAATTATGAGTTGTACGACGATTAATTAATTCATAAATTTTTTTAATGACCTAATTGACCTAATTGAATTTGTTCATTTCGAGTTCTCTATATTTGAAGCTTCTAAAATTGTCATATTCTTTGTTTTGACGTATTCACCTGTTACACAAGTGCTCATTCACCCATACAGTACACAAGGTAGGTTTCTTACGGCCATGCAGAAGGCCCGGGTTCAATTCCCACCCAAAACTCCAGTCACAACCGGTCCCAAGCCCAGATGAAATGGGAGGGTTGTGCAGGAAGGGGCATAAAGCCATAAATTTGTTGTGCGGGTCGAATGGTCCACTGTGGCAACCCCTCGGCGGGAGCAGCTGGGAGACAAAATATTTTCATTTTTAACTTGTTTGGAATAGATTCTGGAACTGCAGCATTGGATCTCAAGCATGTCAAAAAATGTGAGAATCACGATGATGAGAATAATTATGTAGTCTGAAGTCCTTTAGACTTCAAAACCTGCTGGATCCGGCTGAACATGTTCCATCCATTCCTGCTTGATTAAGATCATGTACAGGTTTCTTGACTGCTCCTGGCTTCTTCAGCATTGTCCAACAGTTTGCTATTGGGTGAAGGTCTGGAGCTGAAGACCACCGTCACGTCAGATGGTCAGCTGGATGGACTAAGAACTCATTTGTGAAATGGAGAACTATAATAAGGAATATGTTGCCTTTATACTTTTGGCCACCACTGTACTGTTGGTCGTTTTTTTTCCAACATATTTATCTCTGGCCTCAGGAGCATCTACATACAGTACGAGTCTGTGCTTGCATGCTGCCTGTGAACTGGATAAACAAGGCGGTAAAGTGCAACCTGCGAAACCGAAACGCTTCTTTCACTCACCCGGAGGCTTTTATTTAAATTGCAATTAGTTTCTTTGGGTGTTGGTTTGAATCGTCATGCAAACAAGTATTCCCGGCATACTCTTACACAACGTGCAGTTCTTCTACTTTGTCTTAGGCTGGAATATTTCCTACTAACGAAGTACATTTGTTATGCAAAACTATATAAACATATCATGATATGCAAATCCTGTATCTATACAGTATCACCAAATACCTTCTTTTATTTCTTCCATGCAGTTAAACCCAGAAGACCGATCATCACATCAGTGGTCCCCAAGCCAAACGGAGATTTCTTGATTATCTTAAACACGACCTACACAAGGCAACCATTTTCCGAGTCCCTGGTTGTGGAGCTCGCGTACGGCATTGAAGGAAGCAATAATAACGTGAGTCACGTGAGTCATTATGACAAAACTCATAGTGTCATAGATTCATAACACATTCCATATACATATATATGTATATATTTTACTTTCCATACAGGTCACAAAGCTGTTAGGAGAAGGTCATACCACGTATGAGATTGTAGGCAGGAACCTCCAACCTAATGCCAAGTATATTTTAAGAGCGAGGATGAAATCGAACTATCCTCCTCATAAGGTGTTCAGTGACTACAGTGAGTCACGTGTCTTCGAAACATGTAAGTGTTATTACTGTAAGTGTTTGTAAAACCATTTCCCAAACGTCTTCATCCTGTTTAACAGACGTCCATCACGTCTTTGTGCCACCAGCGCTTCCACTACAAAACATTCTGAAGATAATACTCCCCATCTTATGCCTCATTCTCATCATTTGTATTTTTTCAATCTACTTCTGGTTCAACAGGTAAGACCTCTTTTAACACGCGTGTGTTTGCATTATTACAATCGGCATCAACTATCATGTCAGGTCGGATTTCACGCGCGCATTTCAGAGCGATGAGTCACGATGGATTTATCGCTACGATCACACATTACTTACAGGCTTGGCCGTCATGACGATCATGTCGATCCAGAGTGCATTAGAGAACACGCATTAGCGACGGAATTATAAGGGGCGTTCAAGTCAAACCGGGACTTGTGATGAAATTTCTAGTAAATGGAGGTGTACGGTATGTTATTGCCACGTTTCCCGTACAGGCCCGACCTCACCGCAAGCCATTTCCACATGCTTGAGGCATTAAAGCAGTTCCAGAGGCCAGGGTTTCAGACGTGAAGCATCACATGCAGCTCACAGCTCCTTGATACCTTAATAGTGCCCAAGCGCTAATGAAACACTAGGATCAGTGCATTAATGTAGAGAAATAAATGTTGAGGTTTTACTTCCCAGAACTCTGTTCTTTTATTCTGCACTGCACTGTTCAGTCCCTCTTTGACTCGAACACCTCTAGTATTTTGATTAGATAAAGTACTGGAATGTTTGGCCCCAGAGAAGCACCGTCCAGTTTTTCCATCATCAAACTTAACAGGAATAAAGGTGCCAGTAAAATGGCAAACTTTTCAGTACCTGCTCATCCAGATCAGGAGGTGGCGCTATCAGCACTGTCTGTTGCTGATTGGTTGAACATAGATCCTGTGTCACAATCTGCAAAATATACAGACAAAGAATCTTATAAATACTGTACTGCTTACTTTGTTTAATTATTTGACAGACATCAACGTCTAATTAATTTACTTTCAAATACAGATATATAGATAGGGGGCGCTGTAATCCAGTGTTTAGTGGTGGTGTCGCACACCTTCAGGTTTGGGGCTTTGATTCTCACCTCCTGTCTCTGTTTGTTTGCGTGTGCGTTACATGTTTGACGGGCTTCCTCTGGATTCTCTGGTTTCCTCCCATAACACACACACACACCGTATGGGCTGATTGGTGTTTTTCAGTGTATGATTAAGTGTGTGAGGGATACGAACAAAACTTATAATGAATAATATTTGGGAAACATCCACAATTAAGTTGTGTTGACTTGATGTAAAGGTTTTCAACTGTATTACTGTGAATTGGGTCCCAGTTTCTTTTTTTTTTTCCATATTGGTCAAAAAAAAAAAAAAAAAAAAAAAAAAAAAATATATATATATATATATATATATATATATATATATATATATATTAAATAAATGAAAAAATCTACCAGAATTTCCCAACTGGTTGTATGACTGCAATGATTTGGTTGCAGTACCAAATTTCCCCCAGATTAAATCCCATTTCTAAAATTATATCAATTAATTTTTTTAACTAGTTGTTATCCATGTGTTTTAAAAATAAACGTTATAATGAATTTATTTGCAACTCTATTACAGAATCCTAAAGCCATGGTGGGACAAGATTCCTACTCCCAAATTCTCTTCCAATTTTGTAAAACAGGTAGGCAACAAATATATTGTATATATATTTCTAACAATATATTTTTACACATTTCTTGTCTCTTGTTTTTTTTTTTTTTTAAAGAGATCCAATCTAACGTTCATAAATATATATATGAAAAATTATTCCTAAAGCTTTATCCTGCTTGGATTTTCCATGAATCTGCTATTTATTTGACATAAACTGTTTGAATAAATCTGTTCATCCAAATACATAATTTGTATTTTATTTGTGGAATTATTATTATTTTTATTATTTATAAATTATTATTTTTTCTTTTATAAATTATTATTTATTTATTAATTTTTTTATTATAATATATAATAATTTTTATATTATAAAAAATTATTATATTTTTATTAATTTTGTAATTAAAAAAGTATTTAAAATAATTTTTTAAAAAATTTATTTTTTAATTTTTAATTTTTTTAAAGTATTTTATTTGTGGAATTATTATTTTCATTATTTATTAATTATTATCATTAATTTTTTTTATTTATACATTATTATTTTTATTATATATATTGTTATTTATAAATTAATAATAATAATAATAATAATATAAATACAAATAATTATTTTAAATTAATAATTAAAGTTACTGTACTTTGTGGTGATTGGCTTCTGTCCAATAGCTTATATTAATGTGGCTAGTTTACAGTTCAGTCAATTGTACGAATAAAGTATTAACAGAAATAATGTATTTGCTAAATTTATATTATTTTTCCTCTTCAACAATGAAGATCAGATTTGTTGAGTTGGTTCTTATACTACTGCATCTGAACAGAAAACTGCTCTTGTATTATTATTATTAAACAATAATAACCAATTTAAAAATATGTATCATTTTATTATACCAGATGTTTGCTGTGGTTTTCTTCATGATTTATTCTTTTCTCCATCAGGTCCCGCAGTTGCTGTCGTTTCAAAGCGAGTTGTCATCGGTCAGTCCTGTTTCCACAGAAAAACTCATGACCAAAAAGATAAGGTGATGCTCTTATCCTTTATACAATATATTTATTTTTATTTTATTTTAATTGCCCATTTCTAACATTTCCACAACTCTGAATATTCTTCCGTCCACAGTGTGGAATCTTCCCCCGTCCAGGGTGAGAACAGCCACTCTAGTGTCAGCCTGGGGAAGGGCTCGGATTCAGCACCACTGATTTACTCCTCCACAAGCTTCGAGCACGTCAACGAGAACAGCTCAGATAATTGGTTCGAGTTTGATAAGGAACCCCTTTCTACAACCACCACTGAATCTTATAGAAATGAGAAGTCGTATAAATTAAGCTCGGGAATGAGCAACAGGACCTACTCGCAATCGAGCTCCAGCAGCTCGTTCTTTTTTAAACAGCTAGTCGGTCAAATCGACCACACCGAGAGCATCCTCATAGCACCCGAGATCCTGGACCCCATGATCGAGATAGATTTCGACTACAGCATGTGGAACGGATGTACCGAGTCTGGAAACTCCAAACTGATCCACATCACACCCAACACCAACGAGACGCCTGCGGTTCTGGGATATGAGAGCTTGGGTGAGGTGTGCGACCACAACGCTCTTCATTCTTTTAACGATCCATTCTCAGAGAAGCCATTTAGCATCGAGGAACCAGAGAACGCTCTGTTTTCTGTGCATGACAGCATCCCTATTCCAATGGATGAAGGGTATCAATGTGTAGCCTGAAACGCTGGAGAACCAAAGCATTGCAAAGTTAGAATTTGATTAGAAAGCCTCTCAGGGCAATATCATGGCAAATGATCATAGTTCTGATTTGCAGCTCTTTCAGGCATTCAAATGGACTCAGGGGTTGATGGAAAGGTCCAGGGCGGGACTTCCTTAGGTATATTTATAGTCGCATGTTAATTTCCTTTGTATTTGTATGCATTCATATTTGAATGGAAATTTGCAGTAGTGTCACACTATGAAAATGAGGTCTTTAACTTAACTTTAAATGTGCATTATTATGCAGAGTTCTGGAAATTATCATTTAATGCATCATTTCATGTAGAGATAATGAAAAGATCATTGTTTCAATATGTTAAATAAAGTCTTGTGAGGTTAAACAGCCGTTATCACTTTTCTAATTATTATTATTATTTAATGCATTTTACACAAACGTCTATAAATTAAAAGTATGTGCTTAGGCAAGGCTTTGATCATATTGTACTACTGTAGCACAAATTGCTGGGGGGGAAAAAAATCCCAATTAAGCTAGACTGGAGCTCAGAGTGATGGAAGAAGGTCTTTTACATCACGTGGACGACTGGTTGTTTCTTTATCGCTTATCTGGGGGAAGAGACGGATAGCAGGATAATCCACCCCGACACACTGCATACAGGGTTCAAGGTCTCTTCTCCACAGGATGCTCCGGGCAAATGAGTGCGGTCAAGGCCTTTGGAGTCCGTGCTTCGACGGCTCTGAGCCGTTTCACCATAATAAAGGTGGATCTACATGATATTAAGCAAAGTTATTGCTTAGAGCTGTGTGTCTTTTGGTATAAGAGGAATAAAACACTCGACTCAAGACCCGATCATATGAACCTGTAGCTAATTCTTGATGGCCCAAGTGTTTTATTCCTTCGGGGGGGAAAAAAAAAAAAAAAAAACAGGAGCACGACAACCTTTCTGAAAAAGTCGTTTTTATTATACAGTGATGCAGCTAACATGGTTGAAAATAAGCATTTTATAAAAAATATATATATCTACAACATAACATACTAGGTATGAACTTAGCGTTTGGGAAAAAGATGATGGAGTGAAGTGTGAAATCCTGTGACCAATTCAATGACGAACATCAAAATATTAGACACTATTTAGGTGGGATTACGTCCGTTTTCGCAGAAATTTGCACGTGGCTACAAATTCTGCAGGAACTTGTTAATGATTCATTTGGTCACATTGGAGGGATCGCTATCGAGTTTACCCTTCCAGGATAGTTTGTTTTTTTTTTAAAAAGGGAGAAAAAGAAAAAAAGAAAAGCCACATCATTTAATTTCATCATATGAAGATTGTTCTACGACCAGAAATATGAAAGGCCAAAGAAATTCCACAAGGGGGCGACATACAACTTTAAAGTTCTTTAGAATTGAAAGGAAATGCAATTTTTTTTTTTTTCTTTTTTAGAAAGTACTCTCTCATCACACTTCTGCTGTTATTCTAGCTCAGTATTTAGCAAGTATGGTATCCGGTTAGCTAGCTAGTTAGTGAGTGAATTTCATTTTTCCAAAAAAAAAAAAAAAAACATGGTTTATACAGTAACACACTGCAATATTTTTGACAAACTCGATTGATGTTACAAAATTCATAATGGTTTCCATCAAGCCATAATTTAATGATGTAATGGAACACATTATACCATTAAGGATTTTAGCAGGGGTAATATCAATTCCTGTATCTAATACGGAAGACACCAGCAGTACTCCAAACAGCATCTTGCTCTTAAAAGTGAAACTAGATACACACGTGGCTACTTATGATGAGTTGCACGAGGAGACCTGTAAGGGTGAGGTATAAAGAGGACAGGAACAAGTACAAGCCTCAGCATTAGATCAGGAGCACTCCCATAAGGACGAGATGTTTGGATCGCACATCTGGAAGAGGAGATAAAAGAGGTGTTGTAATGAAGGTGTGCTGAGATGATCAAGGAAGGAAGGAAGGATGAGCGACTACTCCTGCGACTCCTTTCCGATCATTCTGTACACTTCAGTGGGTCCGTCAGCGTGTGTGATGGTGGTGGTGAGCTGCGTGTCCTCTCCTCTGTTACTATCATGATCTCCTGTTCCAAGAGGAAAAAAAAGACATAAGCAAAACACCTACACATACACGAGACGTCAAATTCGGCCGCCTGTTGGTCCAAGGCTCACGCTTTGGTTTACTGTGGGCTGTGACCCAAAATCAGATGGCGTAAAAAGATGTTTATGAAATTCCTGTGTGTTTGTCAAAAATATTAATTCTACTTTATAAAGCTAATAAATCTAGCTCATTAAAAAAAAAAATTAAAGCATTATTTAAAATCAGGAGACCAAACAATGAGGGGAAAAAACAACAATCATTAGTGAGTTACATCATTAATGGATCTTTAGGCTGCGTTCACATCATCAGCCTGAAGCAACACAATTCCAATTTTTACCCAGATGTGAGACAGATGTGATTTGTTTTGGGCCGTCTGTGGAAAGCCAAGGAGTTTTTTTGTTTTTTTTGTGTAAGATTTAGTGAAGACAGGGCACCATAGGAAAGGGAGCCGCTTTCATTTAGGTGTCAAGAGGAATCATAAATTAGGGTTAAGTAAGATTTAATGTCTATTTATTTCACATGTTACTTCATTTACATGTCTTTTCTAAATGTTTTTACATGAAAAAAATGTGAATATAGTGTTGGAAATTGGTAATATTGGTAATGTTTTTGGGTGGCTGGAACAGATTATATGCATTTACATTATTTCCTATGGGAGAATGTGTCCTGCTATATGAAATTTCACCTTAAGAACCCGCCTCCAAAACTAAATAAATTCGTACGTCGACGTAACGCTATATATATATACACACACACACACACACACACACACACACACACACACACACACACACACACACACACACACACACATACATACATACATACATACATACATACACACACACACTATATACATGAATATTTATATTTTTCAGAATTCATCAATTTTTGTTTTAGGAAGTAAAACCTGTCCTTTTCAGGGAATTAATTCAGTCGTTAATGCTGTGATGAAAACATTACCGTGTTTCTGTTTCTACAAAATAGAAGAGCAGAGGCCTTATAGTTTATCTGTAAACACTGTACAGGCCGGTCAATGGTTCCATGAAGTGGGTGTACTTACTTATATACTTACTTATAACTTCACATGTCGTTAAAGCTTCTGGAAGAAAATCGTATTTGTTTCCAGGAAACAAAGTCTTTCAGAAAATTCTTCATTAACAAGTTAAAGCATCGAACCAAACTAATCAGACTCGGCCTCGACCTTTTAAAAGCGAGTTAAGTGAAAAATAAAAACACACTATGGTCCTGTAACTACCCATAATGCATTTGTAAATGATGTCAGTCTTACTCTTATTTCTGTAGTGTGTATTTATCCGTCACTACGTTCATCAGACAACACAAGGTTTCGACCTATTTACTTTGAACCTAACTCACGCTGCATCGTATAAATGCTCTGAATGGCATCATAGTGACTTAGCGTCTGTTTCTATACAGCAGGTTGTAAATAATGCAATAGCGCCTCGTCTTGTCCAGGAAGGAGACACACACGTACCACCGCTATTAGAGACGGAGTTTACACAGAGACTCAGAGCTCCTTCAGTCAACAAAGCTTTTATTCAGATCGTAAAAGAGAGAAAAAGTCCACAAGGGAGAAAAAGACAGGGGGACAAACGTTAGAAAGGTTACTCAGCTGTATTAGAGAGCCGAGTGCGGAATAAACTAAAAAAGCGTGAAAGAAATAAATTTTAAAACGTGGAATAAATTTTAAAACGTGAAAGAAAATGGCTTGACGTCAGGAGATGGATGGTTCTCATTACGGCAGTGCTGGAAGGAAGCCTGCTCTCCATTACATCCACTTCAGACAAGGAGGCCCAGTTTCCCCTGACCACACACACACACAGATATAAGCACATCAAAGCTAAGCTACAAAACGTTGCAGGTTCACCACATCCTTACTTCTATCCTATAAACGTTATAAACACATACATACCTTCACTGTGACTGACCGATACAGAAGCCACGCCTCCTGAATCAAGTCTGACTGACACAGAAGCCACGCCTCCTTAAACAAGACTGACCGATACAGAAGCCACACGTCCTTCATCAAGTCTGACCAACATGAAAGCCACGCCTTTTACAACAAGACCGAGTTACAGAAGTTACGCCACCTTTACTCAGACAAATACAGAAGCCACGCCTCCTTAATCAAGTGTGACTGATACAGAAGCCACGCCTCTTTCAACGAGACAGAGATATAGAAGCTACGCCTCCTTGAATAAGCTCGACAGATAGAGAAGGAAAGCCTCCTTTGTTGAGACGGATGGATAAAAAGCCACACCTGCTTCGAAGAGACTGACAGATACAGAAGCCACGCCTCCTTTATTGACTGAAGATCCTTTCTACTTACAAGAAGTGATGGAACGTTTGGATCATTTTAGTGACTCGGTTCTTTGAATCTCGTTCATCAAAATGAACAATTCAGACACACAAGCACATAGAGCAGGCTGAGCCTTGAGCAGAGAGAGAAAATGGATCTTTAACCTCTCTAATGAGACTTGCTCTTGTTTTTTGAGTCATTTAGTTAATTTAGTTTTTTTTTTTTTTTTTTTTTTATCAGAAATGACAAAAAATTTTACATTTTCAATAAACAGACCCCCAATACGTCTACGCACACAGATTTTGGCTACAGTTCCAGTAATTAAAATATTACAATGCAGCTAAGGACATGATCAACAGAATGATCTCATGATCTCATCACCTTGCAAGTCTCAGAGATAACTACTCATTTCTGTTTCCTTGTTCTTCTGAGTCACGTTAAAGACTCGTTTAACGAGAACCAATCGATCATGAATGACCCATCACTAGTTACAAGTCATTCCTACATGTTTTTCTTCTTGAAAAGTTTTTGAAACGCAGAACCTTTAAGGTTCCTCTGGAGGAACAACCCAAAGAACCTTCAAGGAACTTCAAAGATCGAACAGTATTTCTAAGATTGTGTTTCAATTTGCTTTTTACATCAGTATATTAAGAACAGACAGCAGATAGTTAGTGATTATAAATGCATGTGCAGGTGTGTGTGTGTGTGTGTGTGTGTGTGTGTGTGTGTGTGTGTGTGTGTGTGTGATGTAGGTTCTTACCGCTGGACTGCTCGTCTCCGTAGCGCTTGTGTGACGGTGCGTACAGGAACATCAGGGCGAACACATACAGGTTCCACATGCCATATATTCCAGTGAAGAAGGCACTGTTTATCTGAACTGTGTAATCTCCCCAGTGCCAGTGTCCCTCATTCACCTACACACACACACACACACACATATATACACACACACGTTTAGTTCTTGTTCATGAAGTGGTGTCGGTGTAAAAGGAGAGGATCGGCATTGCATCAGTATGATCCTGTCACCGCCTACACACCTGACTGATGATGAAGAAGATGACCGTCATGGCCGCACACGCCAGCGTCACCAGCATCAGGAACTTGAAGCGGAAGATGAGACCCTGAGCGGAGCAGAATGGAAACGCAAATCAGATAATGATCCAAAAACTACATTTCAAGATATGTTTTACTGAACGCTTTAAATCATAAACCAGAAATAAAACCAGAAATTACTTCACATGCCATTAAAGCTTTTGGAAGAAAATCCTACAGTGAAACCTCAGATTACAAGTAATGCGGTTTATGAGTGCTCCGCAAGACGAGCAAAGATTTGTAATAAATTTTGACTTGGAAAACGAACAAGTTTTGGTTTACGAGTACCGAGTATCATGTATCACGCATGCGCTTCTTGTTTTGATGCCGAGCATCACGTGATCACGACTGAGCCGACGGTTCTTCTCTCTTGCGCTTCGGAATTGTGGGTAATCATCTCCCCTGCTGGGTCTTAGTGCTCGTCTCTTACTGGTATAATCAACATCCGTGCACGCGTGTACTGTTTACTATAACACTGTGACCGTTTGTGTGTGTAAAACATGTTTTATTTTGTGTCTGTCTGTCACGCGTGTAAAGCAAAAGCAAGTCTCATTAGAGAGGTTAAAGATCCATTTTCTCTCCCTGCTCAAGGCTCAGCCTGCTCTGTGTGTACGCGTCATTGTAAACATTATATGAGAATTTGAATCACGTGTCTTAATTTTCGTGTATTAATTGGTCACGTGCATAGGGTTAATTATAATAGTAATAATATATTTGAATAATAATAATATGCATTTCTGGTTGTGATGTTCTAATATATTTGATAGAGATTTTGTGGGGGTGCAATCCGTGGCAGGGAGGCATTTTAGCGCATAACACTAACTTTACCACGGTTCACCTCCATTACTCAAATTTCCCCTTCTTGGTCGGCAACTGCGAGTGACGTCACTCCCAATATAAATCACGTCCCACAGTAAGACCCGCCCCTGACGCTGATTGACAGGTTTCCATGTAATGTGTTGGAAATACAATTGTAAATGGATTAGCGATTGCTTTTGCATATGAAAAATTAATGAAAAATTTTACGAAACTATTTTTATTATAAAATAAACAATATAAAAGTATAAATGTTGTATTTGGAAAAATATATTCATTTCTATTTTTTCCATATACAACATATTTATTTTCATGTTGCTTATTTTATTCTATTGTCTCATGTAATTTGTAAACCATTAACCTATGAATTTATGTTCTAAAATAATATTTGATAGTGATTATGTAGAGGGGGCGGAGCAATCCGTGGCAGGGGGGCATTTCAGCGCATAACACGTGTTACAAATAAAATTGAACCGCTCTTTTGCCATTTCGTCAACCAATCAAAGGACTTGTGATCAGTGTTTCTATTGTCAATGCATATCGCCTTTTAAACCAACGCACGAACACGCAATAATCCTAGACAACTCAATCCAGCCATACTAATCAACATCAGGTGTACTCGAAGAACCAACTTAGTCTGATCGTAATTAGCACGATGATCTCATCTTAGATGTGTCAATTCATCCCGGATGTTTCAAGCGACGTACGAAGAATGGACCCCAGGTTAATTTGTTTTATTGTGGTAATTACTTTTATGTATTTATTTTTTGGGGGTTGTGGAACGAATGTTTTGAGTTTCCATTATTTCGTATAGGAAAATCCGATTTGGTTTACGAGTGTTTTGGAACAAATTATGCTCGTAATCCGAGGTTCCATTGTATTTAATTTTTCCAGGAAATCCTTCATTTAAAAGTTAAAGCATCAAACCATAACTAACCATAATGCATTTGTAAATGATGTCAGTGGATCAGTCTTACTCTTATTTCTACAAACATTTTAGTGTGTATTTATCCGTCACTACATTTATCAGACAGCGCAAGATGCCGTTACATCCATCAACATCCCGGGTTTTCATGATTATGAAAATCTCTCAGATTCAATATTCAAATTTTATTTGTCACATACACAGTACAATATGTAATCTTCTTCTTTGTCTTTCGGCTGTTCCCTTTCAGGGGTCGCCACAGCGAATCATCTGCCTCCATCTAACCCTATCCTCTGCATCCTCTTCTCTCACACCAACTAACTTCATGTCCTCTCTCACTGCATCCATAAATCTCCTCTTTGGTCTTCCTCTAGACCTCCTGCCTGGCAGTTCCAACCTCAGCATCCTTCTACCGATATATTCACCATCTCTCCTCTGAACATGTCCAAACCACCTCAATCTGCCCTCTCTGATTTTATCTCCATAACATCTCACATGGGTTGTCCCTCTGATGAACTCCCAAACTCACTCCCAAAGAGAATGTCAACATCTTCAGCTCTGCTACCTCTAGCTCTGCCTCCTGTCTTCAGTGCCACTGTCTCTAAGCCGTAGAGCATTGCTGGTCTCACCACTGTCCTGTACACCTTTCCTTTCATTCTTGCTGATACTCTTTTATCGCACAACACACCTGACACTTTTCTCCACCCATTCCAACCTGCCTGTACCCGCCTCTTCACCTCCTTTCCACACTCTCCATTGCTCTGGACCGTTGACCCTAAGTACTTAAAATCCTGCACCTTCTTTACCTCTGCTCCCTGTATCCTCACCGTTCCTCTTGGGTTCCTCTCATTCACACACAAGTATTCCGTCTTGCTGCAGCTAACCTTCATTCCTCTGCTTTCCAGAGCGTACCTCTACCTCTTTGAATTTTCTTCCACCTGTTCCCTGCTCTCGCTACAAAGTACAATGTCATCTGCAAACATCATAGCCCATGGAGACTCCTGTCTTACCTCATCTGTCATCCTGTCCATCACCAGAGCAAACAAAAGGGGTCTCAGAGCCGATCCTTGATGCAGATCCACCTCCACCTTGAACTCTTCTGTCACACCTACAGCACATCTTACCACTGTCTTAGCGCTCTCATACATGTCCTGCACCACTCTAACATACTTCTCTGCCACTCTAGACTTCCTCATACAACACCACAGCTCCTCTCTCGGCACCCTGTCGTACGCTTTCTCTAAATCTACAAAGACACAATGCAACTCTTTATTACCTTCTCTGTACTTCTCCACCAGCATCCTCAAAGCAAATACTGCATCTGATGTACTCTTTCTAGGCATAAAACCGAATTGCTGCTCACAAATTCTCACCTCTGCCCTTAACCTAGCTTCCACTACTCTTTCCCACAGCTTCATTGTATGGCTCATTAGCTTTATACCTCTGTAATTGCCACAGCTCTGCACATCTCCCTTGTTCTTAAAAATCGGCACCAATACACTTCTCCTCCATTCTTCTGGAATCCTTTCACTCTCCAAGATCTTGTTAAACAAACTCGTCAGAAACTCTACTGCCACCTCTCCTAAGCACTTCCATACCTCCACAGGTATGTCATCAGGACCAACAGCCTTTCCACTCTTCATCCTCTTCAACACCCTTCTCACCTCACTTTTACTAATATTTGCTACTTCCTGCTCCACAACAGTCACCTCTTCTACTCTTTGTTCTCTTTCGTTTTCCTCATTCATCAACTCCTCAAAGTACTCCTTCCATCTTCCCATCACCCTCTTGGCATCTGTCAGTACATTTCCATCTCTATCTTTAATCACTCTAACCTGCTGTACATCCTTCCCATCTCTATCTCTATGCCTCGCCAACCTGTACAGATCCACCTCACCCTCCTTACTGTCCAGCCTAGCATACAAGTCCTCATATGCTCTTTGATTGGCCTTTGCCACTTCTACCTTCACCTTACGCTGCATCTCCCTGTACTCCTGTCTACTCTCTTCAGTCCTCTCAGTGTCCCACTTCTTCTTAGCTAGCCTCTTTCCCTGTATACACTCCTGGACTTCCTCATTCCACCACCAAGTCTCCTTGTCCACTTTTCCCTTACCTGATGATACACCAAGTACCCTCCTACCCGTCTCCCTGATCACATTGGCTGTAGTTGTCCAGTCAACTGAAAGCACCTCCTGACCACCCATAGCCTGTTTCAACTCCTCTCTGAAGACTACACTCTGCCTTTGTCCTCTTCACCTTCCTCACCACCAGGGTTATTTTACACACCACCATTCTGTGTTGTCTGGCTACACTCTCCCCTACCAACACTTTGCAGTCACTAATCTCTTTCAGATTACAACGTCGACACAAGATGTAGTCCACCTGAGTGCTTAACCCTAACCCTAACCCTATGCAGTGAAATGCCTATAAATAATTTCTAATTCCTTTCTATTTATTGTATTATTTTTACTGCCCAGTGTTCATAAAGTTTTTATTTATTGTATTTATTCACATTTCATTAAAAATAAATAAATAATTTTAAAAAGTCAAATGTTTAATATTAGTAGTTAGTTTTGTAATTTGTACACCTAGTGTTAGAAGACATTGTACAGGGGTTCAACAGAACAAAAGATTGACACATACTGAAGCCATGCCTCCTTCACTGAGACTGACAGATACTAAAGTCCCTAATTTTCCTATTGCGGTTGGTTGATGTGACATTATATATCACATTCCGACACTTCCTTGTTATGTTACAGTAAGTTTACAGTACAGCACCGTTTAGAAGATAATTGAAGACATTTGAATTTGTCCAGAGAAGCCCAAGTTTAGCTACTTAAATTTGTTTTACAAATTATTCCACAAATATTAATCTCCCGTTTCATCATGTTTTGCGTTCGCTATGTATGCTAGGTGGCGTTGCTGAATGCTGGAGCACCGGAGCGATCTGTAGTTCCAGTGTGTGTGAAGTGAGCATACCTCGTAATGCAGACGCCGAGCTTTGGTCATGGCAGGCAGGGACATTCTTTTCCCGCTGATGTTTCTGAACACCTGGAACACCATGAAACACAGGAACAGGAAGTAGAGGCAGGTGCATATTCCAGCCAGGATGATGAACGCCATCTGGAATCGGCTTAGTCAGGGGAAATCGGTAGTTTATTTTTTTTGGAAAACCATCAAGTAAAACCAAAAACTGAGATATTTGTTTAAAAAAAAAAAAAAAAAAGCCAAAAACATTTTAGTTTTTTTTGGTTTAACTGGATACAAAAATATTGAAATTAATTAAATGTAATTATAGTTAATAAAATCAAATGTACATTATATTAGAATATCAAATGTATAAAATGGCAACATTTAATCATATTTAACAGTTCGCACCTAGTATCTGAAAAAGTCAAATAAAATAAAAAATAAATTAAAAAAAAGTTTCAATGTCACATTCCCCACACGTCTTTGTTATATTAGTTATTGAAAACAATTTATTGAACTTTTGTACAACCAGCTCTAGAACTATTGGCATCCTTTATAATAATGAATGAATAAAGATGATTAAGAATGTTTTTGTGGTTAATCAAAGAAATCCAATTGAAGTAAATGTAATTCAAAATATATTTAAAGTGAATTCTAACCATTTTCTTTGTTTGTTTGATTTACTGTATATAAAATCCTAAACCTTGGCATAATTATTGGTAGTCTCGTACCAAATAGTATTTTACGTGACACAGAATCACTCCAGGTCATCCAGAGTGCAAATAAATCTGGACTATATAATAATAATGTGCTGCAAATGCCTAATAGAGGTGTATAATAAAAGGATACGGCCAGTTCGCTGCCAACATCCGAAGCCCAGATGCTGTAGAAGGGGTTGGTCAGCTGCACTCCTCTGGAAAACCAAAAAAGAAGAAGTTTAAAATCTCTTAAAATCCCTGAATATCATCATCTTACATGATAATGGAGGTGTTGTGCTGCTGTAGGAAAATAAAATAAAATGGCTTTTCAGGTTAAATTATCTGGAATTTGAATACGACTCATCATCACATCCTGGATCGTTTTATTATACAAAAACCTATAAACCATCTCCTGCAGAATATTTTCCAGGTGAATCAGGCTTCCTCCCAGCGTTTGGTGTAATAACAAAGACCCGGCACGAGGTCTCACCTCTCACACATGTCGAAGATGAAGAGGCAGAAGGAGCCGAAGGCGATGGGCCCCACCTGCTTCCAGTATATGGAGATGCGATTCCTCTCCGCCTGGTCCTGCAGCACAAATCACAGCGCAGATGCTTAATTTCAGTCCAACAACAGAATTAAAAGATCAGTAACGGCTCACCTGAGCCACCTACAGAGGATCTGCTTGACCAGGAAGCTTCTCCCTTACCATGAGATGTTCTCCACAGAAGATGATCCAGAAGGAGAGCAGCATGGCGTAGAAGATTCCCTGACGGATGTCTCCGAACAGCAGCATCCAGGTCCAGTCGAACCCGAGCGAGAACCACTCCACTGGAATGTTGATGAAGGTCATGGAGATGCCGAGGGCAAAGATCACCCTGTACACAGACAAAACGCACTACTTCAGTCTTCATCATCATCATCATCATCAGCGTTTATTCGTCACATTTATATTATTGCACAGTGTAATTCTTTATTTTTAACGTATCCCAGCTTTGTTAGTCGGCCAGGGTCAGAGCGCAGGAGGAGGGTTAAGGGCCACCATTAAGGGCCCAACAAAAGCAGCAAACCGCTTGAGGCTCGAACCGCCGACCTTCCAATCAGTAATGCAGAGCCTTAACATCTTCACCTGCCACCGACTCCATATTATGAATATTACTATTAATGTGTTATTTCTTAAAATATTTAAGCATTAAATTGAGGAATCAAACAATATAAAATAATCCAAAACAAAAATCATTTAATGGCATTTTATTTTACTTAATATTATTACGTTAAATAACTTTTTTAAATAACTTCTTAAATAGTTTATATTTATTTATTTATTGTTAAAGTAATTAATTGTCAAAATAAAGTTATTCATTTACTGTTAATGTTGCATTTAAATATATATATATATATATATATTTTTTTATCATTATTTTAAATACCAAAAAGTTTAATTTCCTTACATATTTTACATTGTCCTATTATTATTATTATTAAACTTTTTTTTACTACTAAAAGGTTTTGCAATATATTAACTGTAATTACTGTAAAGCAAATGATTTTATATATTAAATAGACCAAAATAGATACACAGAATTAATAGTAAATTAACTGCTTTGGTTATGTTTTTATTCTTTTAACCTCAATTTTGCAATGAACCAGTTTTAATATAATTATACGGTTATATTGTTACTGTACTGGTTTATTTATTTCCCGGCCTTAGGAACACAGGTAAACTACAGCTGCTGAAAAAGGGGGTGAAAGCAATCACACACACACACACACACACACACACACACACACACACACACACACACACACACACACACACACACACACACACACACACACACACACACACACACACACACACACACGAGGTGAAGGACAGGGGGAGGGGAGGCAACGTTGAGTCCTAAAACATAAAACACATTCCAGCAGCTCTGTGGCTTGAACAATCCCAGCATGCTCTGCTACAGCAACAGAGGACCACGCCGCACTGGTATGCTGAGAATGTTCTAGCCTAGTAAGCACACACTGGTGAGAAATAAAGTGTGTGTGTGTGTGTGTGTGTGTGTGTGTGTGTGTGTGTGTGTGTGTGTGTGTGTGTGTGTGTGTGTGAGAGAGAGAGAGAGTATGCAAGATAAAGAAAAGTTTATTCATATCCCCAGAACACATGGCTTTTCATGGTCCTGCCACTGAGAGCAGCAGAAAACTCCCTAAATACCCCTGAAACCATAAAAAAAAGGATATTATTTAATTCCTTCTCTACAGCACTGATCCCGTACAGGACCGCAGGAGGCCTGGAGACTTTCCCAGGCACTAGGCGGGGTACACCCTGGACAGCGTGCTTATCCATTGCAGGGCACGCACGCGCACATGCATGCGCACACACTTCTGCCATTTAGAAACACGGAATATCCTAATCTGCATGTGGTTGTGCTGTGGGAGGAAACCTACCACACATAGCAAGAACATCCAAACTCACGGCGCTACTTACAACTATGCCCCCATGGTACCTTATAGAAGGAAGCGTCGTTGACTATAAAACCGACCCTTGACCTTTTTAATTCAGCAGTTATACCTGTGATTTATTTTAAGTACATGTTGTTCATGTTAGGCATAAAAAAGGCTTCTTCACTTTTCTCAGGGTTTCTGCGTTGGATTTTTCGATCCGAAAGTAATTGGCACAGGTTTTACTCCGGATGTCCACCTGCCTAGTCATTTCAGGCTTAGGACCGACGCCCTGCGTCTCCGGGACGGGGGATTTATATGGACACAGGCGAGGTTCAAACCCCCAATCGTCCAATCAGAAGCCACCACTGAGCCACCACTGCCCCATTTCAGTATATTAAATATTAAGTATTGAATTTTATTATTAGGGCCCAAACACTAGGACATCAGCACAACGACAACATGACGGGTTGTATGATGCCCCCGGGTGGCGATGACACAGGTGCTTGGGTCCGCTCATCAGTGCTTGCAAGTATCTTTATTATTAGTGGTGCTTGAAAAGCATCACTACTATTATCTCACAGGCTTTTTTTTTCTTCTTCTTCTTCTTCTTCTTCCGTATGAAAGTTTGGCGCGTAACTAGTCCGGCACCGTTTGTCGTAGACCCATGAATGAGGTGTCAAATCGTGCGGCTTAATCGGGAATGGGGTGCTATGACTTTTCTCAGGAGGGGGCAATTAACCACCCCGAAAAGTCCCATAGACTTAACATTGAGACCAATTTTGACGGATTGTAGCGCAGAGAGGGAATTTTGTAGAAACGTCAAATTTACCACATTTGAAGAGGTTTGCGACCTGTGTCAAAAGATACCCCGCATAAGGGTACAAGTTGTACCCCCGGGGCAAGAGAGGTCCCCAAATTTGCCTCATTGACTTATAATGGGGAATTTAGCGAATAACTAGTTTGTCGTAGACCCTTGAATGAGGTGTCAAACCGTTCGGCTTATTCGGGAATGGGGTGCTACGCCTTTTCTGAGGGGCTGGCGGAGGGGGCAATTAACCGCTAGTCCCTCCCCGTTCATCGTAGACCCATGAATGAGGTGTCAAATCGTGCGGCTTATCCGGGAAGGGGGTGCTATGACTTCTCTGAGGGGTTGGGCGGTTATTTTGCCCTCCACAGGGGGGCAATCAGACTAAACATTGATTTAACTGTGGAACCGACTGTCGTAGAGACACGGGGGAAAGCTCATTTAACTCTGGCAACCAATCACAATTTATCATCATGCTCATAAGCCACGCCCCCTAGCACCCTCATTAGCATGCTGTTAGCATGATGTTAACACGATTAGCATGTTGCTAGCATTATGCTAAGAATTCTAACATGTTGCTAGCATTAAGCTAACTATATTAGCATTTTGCGCTTAACATGATTAGCATTTTGCTAGTATGGCGTTAAGCTGATTAGCATGTTGCTAGCATGATGTTAACTTGCCATGGCAAGCACCACTCACATTTTCTTCAGGAAATGTACCTCTCTACAATTTGATATTGTAATAATATTAATAACTAAACATTAGGGATGGGAATCACCAGGTGCCACCTGATGCGATTCGGTTTGTATTGCGATTACCATTTTATAAAAAACATCCTGATTCGATATACAGTACATATATTTTTTTATAATTTGCTTCCATCACTCAGGATGCTGTGTTGTGTGAATAGTTTAGAGCACGCCACCTGTAGGATTATAGAGGAACGGCAACATTTTACCAACTCAAATGAAAACAATTTAATTCTAAATTACTACTACATTTTTTTTGCACGTATGCATTTTATGTTAAACAAATAACATTTTGGAGTCAAATGAATTTTTACACAAAAGAATCTCGATAAAAACTTTTACTAATTTTGTTTTCCCCATTTGTGAGTAAAATAGAGTTAAAATAGTTAATATTGTGAAATATTTCACATCTGTTTGTGCTAGTTCATGCAAAGTGAAATCTGGTTAAAATAATAAATATTTATTTATAATAATTAAAGTAATATTTTATTTATAATAAAAGATGAGCCAGAGTAAAGGTGACTTTAGAATATTTAGAATTAAAAAAAAAGTTAAAGGGGTCAGCAGCACAAAAACAAAACTAGACAGATGTTAATAAATAAATTATTAACAATCTAAAGGGGGGGAGGGGGAGGATGTGCTGCTAAATGCTTAAATTAGAAATGAGATTACATAATCATCTATTTTTATGAAGCTTTATTAACCTCCATTCTTTCCTCCCTGATCCTTTAATTCAGTGCCACTCTCTCGTTTCTGCACTTCCTCATTCCAGAGGTTCATAAATCAGTAAAGACTCAGGATGGGAAGACACACACATGCGTGACCTAAATTATAAGCGTAAAAAAAAGATAAAACCGCCGGTTTGAGTCGCCTCACACTTCTCTGTTCAGGCTTTATTTTGGCTTCGTTCCTACAATAAGAAATCCAGCGGGGAGCCGACGTCACACTTCCTCAAGCTTCCCGAACCCCTGAGGAAAAGCGTGGAATCCGGCCTGCTCGAACTTTAACAACATGAAAAACACATCTCACTCTGACTGCCTGAGAGCTTCTCGTCTCCCGGGGCGGCCATGGGCAAGTCGGAACAGCAGACAGACAGACAGACAGACAGACAGACAGGTATGAAGGTGTTGGAGCGTAGGGAGGAGGACAAGTGAAGAGGAAGAAGTGCAAGTGGTTTTTCCTCTTATAGAACAGCTACTGTACTCCTCACCCATTACAACGTTTATTTATTATTATTTTTATTTATGCATTTACTGTTTATTTTTATATATTCATTTTTAATAAAAAAAATTTTTATACCAAGCAACAAATTATTCTCTATTATGTTGAACGTCTGAGACAAGTTCGCTGTACTATTTTATTTCCACACGTGATACCTGCTTCTTAAAAATATTTTGCTCATAAATAAATACAATTAGAAGAAAATGTCAATTAAATGTCATTAAAATAATTGTTTAAAAATATGCATATGAATATATGTATAGAGATCCTTACATTTTGGTGCATAGAACTGAAAATGCATTAATATATTAAAAGAAAGCACCAGGTGCCCAAGGTAGGGGTAGGGGTATTAAAGATGAGGTATTGAGGATGAGGTAATGACTTTAGACACATCAGGATGGGGGAACAGGGATGAGAATGAGACAGAGGACTACTGAGGGTGGGGTATTTGAGGATAGAGTACTGAGGTAGGGGTGCTGAGTTTGGGTTATTGGAAGATGGGATACTGAGTTAAAGTCATTAAGGGAGGGGTATTGAGGATGAGATAGTGAGAGGGTAGGGTATTTTGATGGCGGTACTGAGGTCAGGGTGCCAAGGGGGGGTAGCAAGAGTGGTATTGAGATAGAGGTACTGAGGGTGGGTATTAAATATGGAGTACGGCATATTGTGAGAGAGGTACTGAGGGTTGGGGTGATGGAGATGGGGTACTGAGGATGGGGTTCTGAGGATGGGGTTCTGATATAGAGATATGGAGATATGCGTCTTACTTCTCCAGCAGCACTGGCGGTCTCGTCATCAAGGTAATCCTTCTCCAGTACCAGATCATGATGATGAGGATGCTGGGAGTGAGGAAGGTCTTCATGGCAAACCAGACCTTGGTGAAGCCACCGTTCTGATGGATTCCCTTGAAGGAAAAATATAGAAATGGTATAGAATCAATTGTTTAGAAAAGTTCCAGTTGTTTAGAAAAGCAGATTAGATGATGCCCATAAATACATATTAAAAAAAACGATAAGTTTGATTTGATTTGCAAAATGATGAAGAGATCCAGGTGTATGGACACCATACGCAGTAGAAAAGTAACGTAATGCATCGGATCCTCACCACCAGGTGGATGTCTTTGATTTCACCAATTCCCACGTTCACCTTCTTGCGCTCGTACACCGGCAGTCTGATGTTAACCAGGTAGTATTTGTGCGACACGGTCCCGAGCTCCATGAAGGGCAAAAGGTCACATTCGTAGTGGCGACCCTCGTTCTCTACAACCTGGAGAAGAAACGATCAGGAAATGAGACCGTCCTCTCTGCTAGTGCGCGACTAAAACGCGAGACGTGTTGGCTCGAGCGTGACGCTAAATCAGCTGTGTGTGTGTGTTTACTTTGGCTGTATTGAAGTTACAGCTGAGTTTGCGTTTCTCCACAGAGTGCGCCATCTCCGTCCACTCACTCCGTGTGTCGTCTCTGTAGGCCAGGCTGACGTCTATGGTGACCAAGGCTCCTTCCTCTACTCACACACAAACACACTTCAGCATGATTTTCAGAGATATTCATATTTTCATTCATACTTCTGCCTTTATTTCTCCATTAGAAGCTCTGCCTCCACATTTATATAGACACATTTCCAAAGCAGTGACACTTGACGAGATCAATATAATATAATATACATATAATACACGTATATATAAGCTGTTAGCATGTTTTGTTTTTTTAAATGGACAAGAGCACCAAAAACCTTTTCAAGCACTTGTTTTTAATTGTAAAATGATATATTTAGCGGAAGCCATCATTACTTTCCAAGTCACTAGTATTATACGTGTTTAGCTTGAAAACTCTTATCATCAAAGAAAGCTACACTGCTGTGCTTGAATATTAGCTCAAAGAGCATTCGCTCAAACTACACCGATGTAATGGAGTGTAATTGTTGTGAATTACAACGATCAAAGTTAGCGTACCGGCCAATACCTGGCGATTAAAATGAAACTCTGATGAACGATGTGCAGCTGAGACGTTTATAGAAGAGGTCAATGAACGAGCAGTGAAAGAAGGCATTCATTACAGACCCTGTCCGTCTACCCAACATCATTCCACAAGCAGAAACACAACCATTTTATTTCCATATACACCAGTCTATACACCGAGATGTCACATACTTCTTAGTTCACGCTCTTGCACGCTGTTCAAATAAACGTTCTTTTACAAAAACACAGGAAGGGTTTTTTTTTTCTTCTTCTGTGCTACCAAACCAGAGGGAATTAAAAAAACAAAATAAAATGAATAAAATGTAGTTCCAGCTATCTAATTACAGCTTTTGCTATTTTTATTTTTTGTTAACTTAGTAATTACTTGCTTTAATTCCCTCTGTAATTACTGGTGTGACCAGTTTTAAATAACAAGTCAAAAGCTATGAAGTAATGTTCATAAATACAACCTGCTTAATACAATAAACGCAGAACTCAACACTTTAAGTCACCCTGGCAAATCATTTTCGTCAAGTACAAAACGTTGTCTGTAACCAAATAATCTGAATGCAAATTACAAGAAATCATTCTTTTGTTTTAATTGTTTCAGACCACAAAAGTGAACAACTGCATTCCGTAGCAAAACAAAAAACATCCATAAAAAGCTATTAACATGATTTTATTTATTTTTTTTCTTATGTCTTGTTAAAAGAAAGCGGACACTATGAATAAACTAAATGTGTGTGATGGAATGTTAGAGAATGCTGAAGCTGAGAAAAAGGACTTTAACAGTTTGTTACTGTTACTGCTGTTTCCCCGGCACTCATGGACTTCCATTATAAGGCTCTGTCGTCAACTATCGCAGCTCCATTTCGACCCCATTCCAATCGGCTGATGACTGCACTAAAAGGACTGGATTCATCCCATTTTACAGTTAAACTCATATCTTTATCCATCAAGCTAGCAAAGAAAATTCCCTTTGTTGTGCTGTTGAATCTTATGAAATAAACACTGCGTCATTGTGTTATAGGAAAATAATCAACAAGAGGGTGGTGTGATGACAATATACCTGTTACTTTGATTAACTTTATGTTTCGAGATTATAATTTTCCTACTGACGTCACACCGTAGCAACCTTCCAAGATTTTCTTCATTTATTATTAAATAATAAGGCATTCTTTTGCTCCATTTATAACTATGGTTTCTCAGTAATGTAGATATTAAAAGTAAAGTATATACTCGTCTGTCGTAAAGACTTTCCCCGTCTCTGAAAACCTAAAATTGAAACTCGACTTGAGATGTTAAAGCTCTGACACTGGAGACTCCTTTCATAGGCGTAAAAAGAAACATCTCCTTACAACTTTATCATATCAATCAATCAATGTACTGTATATTTATATTTGTATGCATTGTAGTTATTTTTTAACCTCAAATGACAATTACACAGTCGGAGTTCAGCTTTATCAAGTGTGTAACAAAAAAAAAAAATATATATATATATATATATATCAGAGATCAAAGATAAATTAGGAAGCTGAAGCTCGACGGGCGAGTGAAAGTGGGAGAGAGCGTTATAAGCAAATGCCGTCTCTCACAAACTCTTTTGGCAGTACACATCAGCCAACACTCTCACTCTGGCACACACACACACACACCCCTACCTCCCCGAATGTCAGCTTAGCACACAAACATTCTTCGCCATCACAGTGCCCATCACCCCGGCTACTAATCTCTTTCAACAGCTGTGTTATTGCTGGAGCCGTACTGGGGGGGGGGGAGGATCATTCCGGGCACGACGACAACGCTTTATTACACCACCGAGGTGGGTCAGGGTCATACGGGCACCTCAAGATAGACTTTATTTGGAATAGAAACTTCCATCATGAATCAGTCGTGCAATTACGTTAAACATTATTCTACTGAAGACTAAACAAGAGCAAACTGATGACACTGTTTAAAAAAAAAAATAAAAAAAAAAGTCCCACACATCACTTTTACACACATTAATTTAAAGTGATAATCCCTCGTTTCCCTATTTTTAAAGAAATCTGATTCTTTGTGAAATCAGAAAGGCTGTACGATAAACGACATCATTTACAACATTACTCACAGTTATTCACTAAACAAAAACGAATTTATTGCATCTCATCAGTGTAGAAAATTCAAAGTGAACAAAAGATTTTTGTACATCATTTAAATGCAACATTTAGTGCTTGGATACCATCAAACGTAGAAGTTTTCTCAGTACGCCGGAGCCATGATCAGGCTACCTGTCTGATTCACGTCTGAAACACTGGCCTCCCAGGAACTCCTTTAATGGCTTTTCCAAACATGTGGAAATGGTTTGAAATGAGGTCAGGACTGTCCAGGGGATGTGGAAATAACTATGAACTGACAGGAGAATTGCTGTGGCCTTCTTTTAATAAATACAGATTTATAACCATTGGCGGATTGCAGTGGTTTAGAGGGAATAAATGCAATATTCAGGGTGGGTACAGTAGCTCCACTTCATTGACTCACTCCATCGTTGAACATTCTACTTTAACAGCGGGCCTTGAAGCGATTCCAGCCATTAGTTTCCCCCCCGAAATTAACCTAATTTCTAAGACATTGTGACTATAAAATATTTGTTCACTTCCCCTTCGTTAGCAGAGCCAAATCAGCCCCGACATGCAGCCTAATGAGGAAAGAAGTCTTTTCCTGATTGAGCTCGTTATCAGAGACCCTGAATCACAAAGGAACCGAGCTGGCAAACAATCAAACGTCTTCTCACCAATACTGCAGTAAACATCAACATCTGGAGAGGAGGAACTTTCAGGAAGACGATGAAGAGTCCCAGCGTGAGATATAAACTCGCTTCTTACTCAACTACGAGGATCTGTAATCTACTCGGACCCAAGGTCACCGACCTAAATTCACATTCTTCTACTGAAACACAGAGACACACTAATGACCTTTTACCATGAAAATAAAAGAAAAAAAATAAATATTATTTGTGGAAATGTCCAAGAATCGGAAATATATAGTATACATTTAGAACCGGCGGCACGGTGGTGTAGTGGTTAGCACCGTCGCCTTGCACCTCCAGGGTCTGGGTTCGATTCCCCGGCCAGGCTCGATTCCCGTCTCTGTGTGCATGGAGTTTGCATGTTCTCCCCGTGCTTGGTGGGTTTCCTCCGGGTACTCCGGTTTCCTCCCACAGTCCAAAGATATGCAGGTTAGGCTAATTGGCGTTCCTAAATTGCCCGTAGTGTGTGAATGAGTGTGTGAATGTGCGTATGTGTGTGTGCCCTGCGATGGATTGGCACCCTGTCCAGGGTGTACCCCGCCTAGTGCCCGAAGTCTCCTGGGATAGGCTCCAGGTCCCCCGCGACTCTGAATAGAGGATAAAGCGGTATAGAAGATGAATGAATGAATGAATGAACATTTAGAACCCTGTAATAAAAAATTATGTTTCATTGGGGGAGGGGGGCATGGGCGGGATTACTCACGCGTGGCGCCGCTACTGCCGTGACGTCATCGTAAGCGCGCCACAAACACATCGACGCGCTTGGAACCTCGGCTGAGGTGGTACTGAAAAAAGGAACAGGTACTATGTACTGTTCCCAGTGGAAAACCCCCCAAAAGTGAGTAGAACTGAACCGTGTCGTGTCGTACTATGCAGTGGAAAAGCGCCAATAGACACATACAGTATGAACGTCCCGCCTCACAAAGTTTTGCCTTGGTATACAAAGCATTTTTGTTTCCCCATATGAGTGAACAAACTGAGCCGAACCGAACGCCGGCTAAGTCCCGCGCACGGCAAACTTGTTTGCGTCAATGGAAAGCCAAGCAAAGCGAGTTTACATAATTTACATAGTTTCCATATTTAGTGAAGACGTACAGTAGCACAATGGGTCCAAGAATGTTAGCAAGGACGATAGCAAGAAGAAAACGGAGCCGCTTTCAGTTTGGTTATTAAAGCAGCCGGTGCCGAGAGGAATCAGACATTAAGGTTAATCGAGGTTTAATGTCTATTTATTTAATATTTTACTACATTTTCACATCTCTTCTAAATTGTGTTTATATAAAAAAATATATACATATATTGGAAATTGGTAATATTTTTGGGTTATCTGCATTAACATTATTTCCTGCGGGGAAAATGAGTTTCGTAATACGAAATTTCACCTCGAGTACTCGCCTCCAGAACGGATTAAATTCACATGCCGAGGTACCGCTGTATTTCAAACAGAGTTCAGTTTCCTCCACAAGCTGCATTGGTTATGAAGAAGGAAGAAAAGCGCTACTCCTTTTCCCAGAGTGCTTCAGTCCAACAAAAACTCTTCATTAATCTGCCGTATTATCCTGTTAATCCCTCCTTTCACACTCACTCGGGCTGGACGGCTCACACAGCTCACATGGCTACAGTATCACAGATAGTGAAATCAAACACCACCAGCATCTCAGTGGGTTGTCTTTTTTTCAAGTAACGCTAAATTCCTTAAACCCATTGAACTGAAACTAAATTAAAAAAAAAGTCCTGACCGATATTTTTCAACAACATTTAATATACAAGGATGACAAACAAAGACATGGAATAGCAATTTAACCAGATGGAGGAACCACAGTATTTGGTATTGTTTGTGTAATGTGTGTGTGTGTGTGTGTGTGTGTGTGTGTGTGTGTGTGTATATAAAGCCCTAGCAGGACGCCCTAAGCCACCAGCATATCCCAGTCACAGAGGTTCATCCATCATTGTTAAGCCTCTCTCAGCATGTGAGAAACTCAATCTGCTTCAGGAAAATGAAAAAGGAGTCGTCGCAATTTAGGCTTCGATGAAACACCCTGAACAATTACTTTGGTTATACACAATGCGAATTAAAGTTGTCAACAAGGCAAGATCGTAAAAGTCACAATATTGTTACGTATTGTTACGGGGGCTTTTCCATCTTAAGAAATAAACATATTCCACGGCTCGTAATATACTCCAAGACATCTTTTTCTTTTTTTTTTAAAGTTGCACTAGAGCTCCAATGATAATAATAAGGAAATCGGTCGCCATGTGTAAACTTTGAGTAATAATTTTCTAATGTGGATTAAGACACAGTGAGGCATGTTTTCTGTAAGTGCTGTTGGAATCCATAATAAAGCATAGATTTCTTTTTAACATTCATGACACTTGATGTCAATGAATGTCATAAAAGTAACTAATTTAGATCTCAGCTTAATCTATAATACTCATGTTAAAAAAAAAAAAAAAAATTTTAAAAAGGAGCTTTTCAGACAAGTTTGTACTTTTACTCTTTGGAAACCTCACAATAGTGAAAATGCCAGAAGAAGCACTTTTTAACCTATTAATAGAGCTCTTGAACGTGACATCAGACATGATGAAGTTATTCTGCGCAATAAAAAGTCCTGTTTTTAGGGGACACAACTCGTACATACTACAAAATCAAAGGATTAAGAAAGAGTTCAAATCCATCTTGTAGGATTACACACAACCTATTTAACCGTCCTTTAACCGAGAAATCCCTGCAAGACTTCACCCGGTATATGATCACTTAAACAGTAAGAAGGCAGTCTTCATTATCAGAATTAGTTTTTTCACTTTTGATTTATTAAAAATAAGCCTCTGGAGTTAGATAAAGTCTGTCCTGCTTGCGAGGTAGCTAAAGGATAGCTGTGCTTATTGTTCGTAATTGGCAAGTATAAAAAGTTTATATATAAAAATGTTTTTTAAAAACATGGAAAACCGAACTCTCTCTAATTTAAATGGAAAAAAAAAATTTATTACACTTTTTAAACCACCTGCAGTCCAAAACCACAAGTAACCACAATGTAAACATTTACTGTATAAACAGTGATGCAGTTTTATATGAGAAAAAGGATCAGCGCATGGACGTTACTTCTGCTGTAAGATATTAAGTTTTTAAATCCTTGTTATGATCAATACAGCACATTCCTACTAATCTGTCTTCCGGATCGTTCCACATCACTGGATTAAACATTAAACTCAGCTGACTTACCGATCTGGTTGTACATTTTGAAAGCAATGTCGAAATGCAGAATGACGAGCATGAACTGGAACCAGGGACTCATCTCCATATCCTGCATTGGGATATGAACAGAGAACACGATGTTGTTGGCTTCAATCCTCTTGGCCAGGGCCTGGCTAAAGTCGTCAATCTTATTGCACTGGTCCGGACCCCAAGGCATGAACCACGTGCGGCCCTGATGGTGCTCCTTCGGGTTGTCCACACACTTGGTGGCCAGGTAGTGGATGGCGGTGGTGGGACTAGGAGCTGGAGATTAAAGGAAAAAGATAGATAGACGTTAGTAGATTAAGGAAAAGATGCTTATAAAAGGTAAAAAAAAATAATAAAAAAGTTATTTTAGAAACTGAAACGCTTGAATGAAATCCAAGCTTCTCCAAATTAACTCAAATCCACACGATTGTGTTTAGAGCCCTAAATTTGACCAAATCCCACATGGACTAGTACTTGTTTTGGGGAAAAACAGGGATTAGAACTGACTCCAAATGTATGATTAGCATGATAAATCAGACTGGCCTTTCCTGAGGCATTCGGAAGAGTTTGAAATAGCAGCTGGAACGCTTCCTGGATTACCGACGACACCTGAGGTCTATAAAGCGGCAGGAAGCGGAAAATAATCGGAACCTGTTTATGTGCCGGGGCTTAAGGGGCACAATGCCAAACTGACTCATAGGAACCCTTCCAGAGTATTCGACAGCTCCCAGAGCGGGACAAGGACATTTCCTTCGATTTGGGTTAAATCCCAAGACAGCAGCACTCTTCTCATAAAAGGCGTGTAATCTAGGCAGGAACCAGTAACTGATTAAACAATATGGAGGACAATATTGGGAAGCCTAGGGGAGTGTTTCCTGGGGGACTCAGGGCACTGGGTGGGGGTACACCCTGGACAAGGAGTCAATCCATTACAGGACACACACACACTACAGGGAATTATTCTGCATGTTTTTGGACTGTGGGTGGAAAATGAAGTACCCAGAGAAAACCCACCAAGCATGCGGAGAACAGGCAAACCCCACTCATGCAGGAATGTTATTTAGAATGATCATAATTATCTTGTATCGTGAGATGACATTTTGTCCGTATCGCTTACACAGTGGTGCGTTTAAAAAGAAACAAAAAAAGTCTCCTCTTTAATCCTACAAAGCCAAACATAATCACCACCAGACAGCTCCATAAAGTTGATGAGGAAAGACTCTACAAATCTCCACTCTGAAGGATCTGAGATAATGGAATGCTCTGGACCGAGTGACCTCACGCAGTGTTGAAGTTGCCCAATAACAAGAGAAGCAGCGAGCCTTTCTAGCCAATTACCCCTGCTGCCACCGGCCATCGAGCACACACAAAGGAATCCGGGCTTCATTAAATCAATCGCAGGCAAACAAGCTAATTTCTCAAGCTCGGCCTGTGCGGTGCACACTCACACTCACGGCCTACTTCCTCCGTATACTTCAACTACAAAGACAACAAACTTAAAAGAAAGAAGGCAAGCACGGACAATAACGCATTCCAGAAATACTTCCAACCAGGTTCTTATATCTTGGGGGGGGGGGGGAGGGGGGGGGGATGGTGAATGAGAAGCAGGGTGTCTGAGTGTGGTGGAAAACAAACCGAATGACAAAAGGCAGATGATTCAGAAGATCTGAGAGACGGTGAGACGCCTGGAGGGCAACAAGGGAGAAGAGGAAGAGGAGGAGGAGGAGGAGGAGAAAAAGTAGAAGCTTTTGTCCTCCAGAGATCTCACACACACTTTGAAGTCTAGGAGGTGAAATCACTGCATGTAAAGAGATGTTAAAGAGATGTCGGGACTGAGGTTTCATGCATGCTGTGATTCATTAGTAATGCTAAAAAGTTATACAAACTGTACAAAGTCTGTGTATGTTTCAGGATTTTTGTTTTAATTATGGAAATGATAATGATGGGGGGGGGGGATCTGTAAGGCAAAACAACAACAACAACAACTCTTATTATTATAATTTTATCAATTTCCAAGATTATTATTAATCGAGTTTGCAGTTTCAGATCCACTTCCTCAAAGCAGCAACAAAGTAACACTGAGACGGAGATCAATCAAAAGCGCGGTGACGCGCGCGCGTCCAAAAACATGACATCAAACAAACTGAAAAAAAATAGTAACAAAATCTTCAAACATATATTTTTTAAATAATATAATAAAGCCGAAAGGAGAGTCGGCCAGTCTGCGGAGTTTCCTGAGTTGGACTCACCGATCAGCCCTCCGACCATGAAGGAAAAAGCCTGGAAGAGCAGCAGAACAAATCCCACAATCAGCAACTTTTTGGTGCTCATGTTCTCGATGATCGCTCCGGCCATGACTGCGGCTTCTACCGAGCGAAGGAGGAAAGTTGAAGAAGAGATCAGAGAAGTGACCGCATCCAGGTGGCCTGAGATCCGCACTGAGACTCCGAGCAGACCGACTGGGTTGCCAGATCCAACTGTGAT